>JAUCMS010000034.1:4517355-4538890 GCA_032357445.1 Enteromius radiatus | reverse complement strand
GGTGGAGAATACGCGCAGTACAAAGGCGCTTAAATGAAATCGCGTAAAAACAGACTTACGCGCTTATCGGAGAATCCTGCCCTGAATAAATAGTTCACCCAAAAAATTTACATTTTGTCATTATTTACTCAACCTCATGCCATTCCAAACTTGTATGAGTTTCCTTCTTAAGGTGAACACAAAAGACGAAATGAAGAATTTTGAAGAACCAAACAGTTGTTGGTCTCCATATAGGGAACAAATACTATGGATGTCAATGGGAACCATCAACTGTTTGATTACCAGCATTCTTCAAAATATTATATAAAAATTTAAATTTGATATATTTCAGGGGGCATGAAGTAAAAGATTCCAGGATGATACAACTGTCCTGCTAGTCCTGTAGTGAATAAAAAATACTTATTGAAAGAAATTCTAATATAAAACCTTATTAAATAATTTAGCATAATTACGTATTATGAAAAATAATATTTCAAAAAAATTGCTTAACTGATTATTAATATTTGAAGCATTTGATTCAGTTAAAGAGAGGAGCTCTGTAGACCCTCATGGCTATGTTGAGATGAAGACTGAACCATTTAATTTCATCACTTTACAAATTAAATTCATTGTTCTGTCTTTTAGAACAAATCTGGAAGCTCTGCAGAAGAAACTGGAAGAACTGGAGCTGGATGAGCAGCAGAAGAAACGCTTGGAGGCTTTCCTAACCCAGAAGCAGAAGGTGGGAGAGTTAAAAGATGATGACTTTGAGAAGATTTGTGAGTTAGGTGCAGGCAACGGAGGAGTGGTCTTCAAGGTCTTACACAGACCCTCAGGCTTCATCATGGCCAGGAAGGTATGTTATGATAAATAATACTTCTATAACCAGGGACAGTGTTAGTTTCAGCTTCAAGCATGCAAGAAAGCTTGCTGAAGTCATTGATTGTCATTACCAGCCTTGAATCGATCAGATGCAGTTTTAGAGCAACTAGCCTCAGAGCCAGTGCTGCCTCTCCAATATCTCTTGAATGCATCAGCTATTCATGCCATCATGCCTTTTTATGAATTGGAAGAAGTTAGACATTAGCAATAAGGCATGACATTTGGTTCTTAGCATACATGAAACATAGAATTGACAGTATATATGCAGAGAAGCAACTCCCTATCAGCTGACTATAAAATGCAGACACCCTGGCAATTACAGAGAGATGCTCTGCCTGCTACTCAGGGAAATTAATGAGGCTTCTGCATTATGCTTTGCCTGACACTTAAGAAGACATAATCGCAACATTACAAACATCAGTATGAATGTTAAATAAGCAAATGTTTCTTCAGTTTCGGATTTCAACAGATTTCAGATTTTTTCTGGTAATATAGTCCTCTTTTTCTTATTTTCACGCAGTTGATCCACCTGGAGATCAAACCAGCAATAAGGAATCAGATCATCAGAGAGCTGCAGGTGCTGCATGAGTGTAACTCTCCCTACATAGTGGGCTTCTACGGAGCTTTCTACAGTGATGGAGAGATCAGCATCTGTATGGAGAACATGGTACTATCTCATCTCAGAGTGAAACATAATAATAATAATAAAAATAATAATACAGAGGAATATGAGAGATTACCTCTCTCTCAATCTCTCTCTCTCTCTCTATATATATATATGAGGAGTTTATTTGCAAAACAGATAACTCCATCATATTTTTGATTATATTATCATGTTTTTATTGTGTTGGATTGTGTAAGTTACTGCAAATCAAAATACGCCAACTGCAGTTTAATTGAGTTTAATTGGAATGTACAATGAAAACACATGATTTTTGAAAAAAGTGATCTGTTTTTGCAAATGAACTCTTCATATATTCATTAAATTGATCAAAAGTAATAGTAAAGACATTTATAACTTTCTATTCAATGACAAATCCTGAATAAATATTAAACAGCACAACTGTTTTGAACATTGATAATAAAAAAATTTATTAAATATATTAAAATAGTACTTATAAATATAGCCTTGTTGAACTTAAGATGCTTGTTCCAAAAATATATATATATTCATTTCATTTTAGCATTCCACTATCCTTTTAGTATCATTAAAAACACTGTGTTTGCTTTTTAAATATTGCTGCATATTTCTTCTCTTAATCTTTTACTGTAGGATGGCGGCTCGCTGGACCAGTGCCTGAAAAAAGCAGGCAAGATCCCAGAACAAATACTGGGCAAAGTTAGCATTGCGGTTGGTATCTCTGCAACCTTTCTTAAAAAATATCCTCTTCTGGACTGTTTCTAAAAAGCAAGGCTAGGACGTGGTGCTTAATGTTTCCCTTCCGTTCATGCAGGTGATAAAAGGCCTGTCCTACCTGAGGGAGAAACACAAGATTATGCACAGAGGTGACTGGTGTCGTGCTATCTCAAACTGATATCTGTTCATTTACTTTTACTGAAGAGAAGATATTGCTCTTGTCTTGCAGACGTGAAGCCATCTAACATACTGGTGAACTCACGTGGTGAGATCAAGCTGTGTGACTTTGGCGTGAGTGGACAGCTCATTGACTCCATGGCCAATTCGTTTGTGGGAACCAGGTCCTACATGTCTGTAAGTTTATTCCCAACAAAATACCAATTCTATCTTACAGTCTTCTTACTAACATCCATTTTAAAGACCCAGCAGCATATTTAATGGTGGGCATGGGGTATTTTTTATACCTGTGAATCCCTTCCCATATATGCCAACAAACTCTTTGTATTTGTTTTTGAATGACAGCAAAATATATTTCTGTAATTTTACTTTCATTTTTATTTTTTTCTGCTTTTTTTTTGCTTAGATTTTTTTGGTTTTGCTCATTCTGATGAATGGCGGAGAAATTAATTTATTTATTTAAGGGGTCATGAACTTAGAAACCAAAATTCCCTCGATCTTTTTACATGTAAGAGGTCATTGTGCTATAAAAACATTCTGTAAGTTCTGAACACAAAACATTCTTGTTAGTCTAAAAACAACCTATATACAACAAATCTGCAAAAATGACAGTCTTTGGAATGTACCACTTTATGACGCAATACTGTGGCTAAACAATGGATCAACACCTGTTGTGGAAATTGCCTTCTTTCTGATCCCAAGATTAGGAAAGAGTGGATGAACTTTATTTTTAAAGAAGTGCCAGACCATGTCAATAAGAACTTGGTCCTTTGTTCACTTCATTTTCTGTAGATTTGTTTAGGCACAATTCAACACTGGATTGTCATAAAAAAAGAGGATGCTGTGCCTACTACTGTATATTAGATCTGATAGTAATGTCGCTTCACACAAGTGTGATTAACTGTTTTTATGTGGTCACTATTTCTTTGTCTGTTAAACAGAGATTGTTTGATATTCTATGCGTTTTAAACCTAAAACACTGCAGCATCGATCTGTAAAGGATGGAGGCTGTCAAGCATACACAATTGTTAGCCAATCATAGCAATAGGTGTTTACTTCCGAGTCAATCCACCACACCTATTCTGATGAGAGGGGTTAACAAACGCAACAAAAAATAGCCTTTTAGTTCTAAATTGTGTTTTTTGATGCTAACATTATAAATAGGTTTTAGTGAATAGTACAAAATACGAAACAAAGGCAGTTCATGGCCCCTTTAAAAGGTTTTTTCATTATTTCCACTTATTATTATATTATTATACTTATAATTATTTTACTTCAACTGCAAGGTTAACATTTTTAACAAAAGTTAAAACAAAAGTCTGCGAGGAAGGACAACAACCGGTGAACTGGTGCCCAGTGCACACTGCAAAAAAAGTTCCGAAATGGTTTGAGGAAAAGTGTTGCCTACGCATCTGTGGGATGTGCTGGACCAACAAATCCAATCCATGGAGGCCTCACCTTGCAACTTACTGAATATAAAGGATCTTCTGCTAATGTCTTGGTTCCGGAGAGACCTCAGGAGACAATATTAGGCAGATGGTCGATCTGTGTATATTCTTTGGATCATTTGGAGTATCTCAGTACAGCTATCTGTTTGTTCAGGCTCCTGTTTTTCATCACATTGCATCCTGTATGATAATGTTAATTTCCTCTCTATGATCCTTCTTCTTTTTCTTTTTATCTCTGTGTCCATCTGTAGCCCGAACGCCTTCAAGGGACTCACTACTCTGTCCAGTCTGACATATGGAGCATGGGTCTTTCTCTGGTGGAGATGGCTATTGGACGCTTCCCTATCCCACCACCTGATGCCAAAGAGCTGGAGCAAATCTTTGGTCAGCCCCTTGAGGGAGACCCCTCAGCCAGCGACGCCTCCCCTAAACCCAGGCCTCCTGGTCGACCCGGCAGCTGTGAGTGTCTGTTTGTTATTCTGTAACTTATGTTAGTGGTGTTTCTGATAATATAATGCATAATAAAGAGATTTAATTTTTAATTCATTTGTCTTTTCAGCTTACGGTCCAGACAGCAGACCTCCCATGGCTATATTTGAGCTGCTTGACTATATTGTCAATGAAGTAAGCTTTCAGTGGTGCTTAAAAGATCACTAAACAGTTTTATGACAGCGAATTAATTAAGGTGAGGATTTATTGGCTGCTTCACTTAGCCTTAATGGAGCTGTTTCTCTTTTTTCAGCCGCCTCCTAAGCTACCAAGCATCTTTGGTGCAGAATTTCAAGACTTTGTTAACAAATGGTAAGCAAAATTGCACTGTAGCGCACCTTGTAGAGCACGGCGCATTTAATGCCAAGGTCATGGGCTTGATTCCCAGGCAACCGGTGTAATGATAAAAATGCAGATTGCATTGAAAGCTGCTTTGGTTGAAATCAACTTCTAAATGCACAAATTCCTCTTCAGTGCTGCACCATCTAGTGGCTAAACTAAAACTAGACATTTCTTGCCTCTAAATGGGCAATAAGATAAGAGAATAAATATTGTCTTACAAAACATTTGCATTACCCAATAAGCTTTGAGTTCCCTTGCAAATGTGTTGCGTTTCTCAGTGAAAAATGTTGTAATGGTATCGATAATGAAAACTACATTTCATAGTTTTGAGTGAAAACACAGAAGAGAGAGAACACAAGTTTCTTGGGAGAATGCAGAAGTCTCATTAGGGTCTCCATACTAGACAGACCAATGTATTAACATTTTTAATTCTGTCATTCACTGTTTTTTTTTTTTTTCTGTAGTTTAATCAAAAATCCAGCAGAAAGAGCAGACCTCAAGCAGCTGATGGTAGGAACAATCATCACAATCATTTTCTTTCAATATGTATGCATATTTCACCTATGAATGCACCTCATGCATAATTTTTTTCCAGGTTCATCCCTTCATAAAGAACTCGGAGGCAGAGGAGGTTGACTTTGCTGCTTGGTTATGCAGTACCATTGGGCTAAACCAGCCAGCAACTCCAACTCACAGTGTGGGAATGTGAGAGCAGCCATCTTTTTCTACACCAGCCATTTAGTGTTTCTTCACCTGCAACATCCCCAGTTCCATCCTACCAGTCAGTCCAGAGGCCAACAGCAAACTACTGCCCTCTCGAACACACTCCTCTTTATTTTAGATGTTGTCTTGAGTATTAACGAAGCATACTGTTGTAAGTAACAATGCATTATGGCTCCAATAGTTGGCAGAACAGATTTCAAGCAACCTATCGGTTGTTAAATGCTGATTTCATCCAAAAGACCATTACAAAAGTTTTATATTTTATTACAAAATCTAAATTTAATGTTTATTGCAAAAGCATCAAAGGCTGAAATTACACTGCAAAAACTTAAATGCTACGGATCCTCCTTAATGTCAGCTTGCTGTGATCATGTTATACATTTTAAACTCTTAATTTCAATGTTTACGACAGAACTATCAGTGACCCCTGAAGTGGTTACATTACAATGAAATGTTTTGTGTTCTGCTTTATTTCCGTGGTGAATTTGCAGCCTTTAACTCGAAGTGAGAGAAAGTCATAACTTATACAAACTTGTATATTATAATAAAAGATTTAACAGATGACAACTTATGGAATGTGGCAGTGATTAAAAATGACCGCTTTATCAGAATTTTCAACAGCTGTTTTATTTGAAAATGATTTCCATATTCTGTTCATGAGGTTTAAGCTTGAGTTGGAGCAGGAGCAGCTGCAGGCTTCTTGGCCTTGTTCTTCTTCACAACCCTCTTCTTCTTGGGCTTCAACATCTTGGCCTTGATCTGCACACAAATTTACAGATTTAGAAATTGCTTGGCATGTTTATCAGACTATAGCGACACTTGTGGGTCATAAGAGTACTTACTTCAGGTTTGTGTGCCAGGATAGCACGACGACGGACTGACTTGGCATATGGGTTGAGCTTCAACATCACTCTCAGGTTCTTCAGAGGGTTCTTCTTGAGAACTCTGCGATGAATCTTGTGTCTGCAATTGTGTAAAAAAACTTGTTACCCCACTTATGTAAACAAGGAAAAAACAAAAACCACTTTCAAAACAATATGGTTCAGGACTTCCTTTATAATCATTAGTCAGAAACACGGACGTAGGAATCTCATCACTGCAATATAGATGATTAAAAGCAACCAAAACTTACTTAGCTGGACGAAGTGCCTTCTGGACCTCCTCGCTCTTCAGGATTCTGTGCAGATCTGTGTTGTTCATTTTGTGCATGGGCAAGCTGGAACAAGACAAGTAGTATGTCCATAAGTTTTTGGTCAATATCTACATTTTAATACCTAGGCGTGCATCTGAACAAGGGGGGTTTCAGACCCCCTTATTTTTCCACTCAGAACTTTGATAAATTTCATTGAGTTCAAAAACACGGACAAAGTCAAAGCTCATCATTGTTGTTAAACGCACAACTAGACAAGGATAAAAACAAATGGTAAGGGAACGCACTTGTAGTCCTTTTTAAGGGAGGAGGCTTTGCGCCAAGTGCCATAGAGGTCATCCAGTTTGCGGAATGCACCCTCAGTCCAAATGCAAAAGCGTCCAATGTGTCCACCTGGAGCAAGCTTCAACAAGTCCAGTCTGCTCACAGACTGCAGTGTGATGCCTGAGAAGAGAGCGCTTGTGGTTTATGATTTTGCAATCATCTGGATCAATAATTTTGAATAATGCAAGTTAAGGGTCAGAACTTCCAGTGAAATCATTGGACTCATAAACACGGACCAGAAGTGGATCTCATCACATTTAAACTGTGTTCACATGAAGCAACTGCAAAATATAAGATCTCATACCAGGGATGTTTCTGAAAGCTCGTGTCACACCGTTGTCTTCGTTGTAGATGACACATGGTCCCTTACGCTGGATACGCCTTCGGTTCCTCATCTTACCCTTACCGGCACGCATACGCTGAGAGGCGTAAACCTAGAGACCAGAAATATTTATTAAGAAAAATTCATGTTGATAAAGCGCAACATCAGAATTTGACAGTAGTTCACCTTTTTGATGTCGTTCCATGCCTTAAGCTTCTTCAACAGAAGCACGGCCTCCTTAGTCTTCTTGTATCCTTCAACTTTATCGTCAACAACAAGTGGGACCTCAGGAATCTCCTCAATGCGGTGACCTGAAACATTTGCCATTTGTTTTAAGTCAGCAAAACAAACAAAGTTTAAAAAGGTAATAACTAATATTACAAATTTATTGCTGTGCTCAGCATTCGAAAGGGAAAAACCAATAGTTTGGTTTGGCCCTTCTGCATATTGAAGTTTCTCTTGCACTGAATTAAGAGCAGAATGCCAATAAATGGCAACCCACATAATATATACAGTGCATACAAGCACTGTCATTATAAGGACCCCAGGGAGACTCCAACTTGTAGTAAATGAAAGGATTATGAAGCTCTGGACACAATGTGTTCACTCACCTTTGGCCATGACCAGGGCGGGCAGAGCAGAGGCAGCCAGGGCAGAGCAGATGGCATAACGCTTCTGGTTAACGTTGATCCTGCGGTGCCAACGGCGCCAGGTTTTTGTGGGGGCAAACATGCGGCCACCACGACACATCTACAGTGGAGTCAAGGGTCAACAGTATACACTGAAGAGCCTGTTCACACGCAAATGGATATTCAGTACGAAAATGTGATGCATTAAGCACTGATTAAAATCGATGACTGTTAATGTGTCTGTTCAGGTGAACATTAGCATGTTTTCAGGGTGACTTCCCCTTCAAACAAAGCAGTTACAATGTCCTCTCCACTGCACAAAAAAAAAAAGTGGCCAATAATTTAGCATTTTTGGTCACATGCCAATAGCTGCTCTATAAATTTTTGACAGCATAAGCAGCGGAGAAAGAATCCTGAACCAGCTCTCCTGTCTGTGCTCTTTAACATTATTTAAATCACCACCATATTAATTACAAAAATCTGAAATGCTTTGAAATCTTCTGTTGAACTAACTTTGTGATATATGGGTTAAAAAAGTTGCAGAGAGCCGTTTCTGTATCATAGTAACTGGGGTAAATCACTGTATTTCTGCATTTCCCATCTGCCATTTTTACCCATTGGTCCAAACAAATCTCACTCGAAAATCTGATCAAATTTCTATGCTGAACATCTGCATTTGTGTGAACAGGCCTCAATTCTAAATGCATCTGTGAACCAGCTCAGAGTTTATGTTCGTCAACCTTCCATGCCAGCATAAGACAGTAGGCAACTGTCGCTGTGCATAGAGTAAGACGCAAATTACACCATCACAGCAAGTGTTGTTTATAATCAAGATCTCACAAATTTAAGTATATATTGTGATAGTTCAGGATACATTTCCGAAAGCACCCTGTCCAGAACGGTGGGTACCACCACCGCGCACACGGGGAATACGGGCCACGGCTCTTCCTGTGCCCCAGGACTCAGCACTGGTCTGGTGACCTGAAACAACACATTTTGGAGTTATATTTGATCATGTCATACATTGTGAAATTTCACAGACAAATGCCTCTCAGAACTTCCAACATAATCAGTAGTCAGAAACACGGACCTTGAAGTGGAATCTCATCACTGAATTATTGACATATTAAATTAACATTAATATAACTCACCGGCCAGTGCACTGACAGCATAGGGCTGGCGCTTGTTCTTGCGCATGTTGGTATGCACAAAGTTCACAACATCAGGGCGGATGGGAGCCCTGAAAACTGCAGGCAGAACCACATTTTTGCCAGAAGTCTCCCCTTTCTCGGAGTAGACCGAGATTAACGGTCGGGCACAAGCCTAAAGACAACAAAAACAGATATGAATAACTAAAGGTATTTCCATTTACAATTTTTTTTCTTCAGGTATGCCACTGAATCTTGCTCAGACTTTGTTTTCATCAACCTTCTATGCCAGCATGAGACAGTAGGCAACTGTCACTGAACAGAGTCGGACGCAAATTACACCATCATAGCAAGAGTAGCAGAAAGAAAAAGGTGCAAATCATTTAGTTATAGAGAAAGTATAGCGGGAAATTGCTTTAAATTAAAATCATCTGCGTTTCTTATATTAAGGTTGTTGTAACTTGTTTGACTATTTTAAATGTTCTACTATTTGTTTTACTATTAAGTGGATGTATAAACGAAATTTTATGAGTAAACGAGTTATTTGTCAAAAGTGATTACTTAAACACCTAAACTGCAGTATCTGCGCTCAAACTTGAGACTAGGCCACAACACGCAAGCTAACGTTTCCAACATTTCTTTCTACGGTTCTTACATACGATCTCAAGGCTGTTAAGTTTTATTTAAGTACTGGGGTTTTTTAAAGGATGGAACAGCATTTCTTTAAAATCGTCTTCGAATAACCTCCTAACGGAGTCAGCTGCCAAATCATGGCTACACGTGTATACACGCCGCACTAGATCAAAATGGCACCCGAGAACCGCTGTTAGTGCGAGCATACAAGCTAACGTGTAATATTTAATCCAAAAAACTACTGCGGGTGAATTGTGCGCACGTAAAACAATATAACGCATACGCTTTATTGAAAACGTGATTAAAACAGCGAAAAAGCATTCAATGCGCTCACCATTATTATAAGTTTTCACGGCTCGCCAGGAACCACGCTCCTAACTCGATGGCGGCCACGGAAGAAAAGGAAGAATGAAGCACTCTACCGGCACTTGCATATCCATCCGACATATGTCACTTCCGGCCAAGTCTGTGCTTCATTTTAATCAGTAGCTTATGTTTATAAACATGTTCTAGATTTAATTATAAAATTATTTTCCATTATATATATATATATATATAAATTACAATGAATTGCAATAAGATACATGCGATCATATAATAAACGTTGTAGTATGTTTTGGCACTATTTAAGTGGTGGAAGCTGGCGGATGGGTCATATGGATCTACTTTCAATTATTCATTCGAATGTTTATAAATGTTTGGATTTTTAGTGGTTAATTATTTGCATCTTAGTTCTCTTAGTTCCAAATAACTTCAGATTATTGTTATTGTAGAACAGGTATTGTTTAATATTCATTGAACAAGAATGGGCGTGGCAAAAAGAACGCATGCGCCGTAATTCTCGTGACGTGCATTAGGCGCGCTGTAATCAAATGGTTTTGAAGATTTTCTTTCAAGCGATTAGAATTTGTTAACTATATCTATATTTTGTTTTCAAACGACTGGAATGGGATCTAAAATAGTTTCAGACGCCAACGCATTTGTCAAATTTCTGAAGTAAGTTATTGTACGTTTCTTTTCTATTGCTATTGACTGAACTTCAGTAACTAGCGTATCTGTTTTGTTTTGCTATGTACAGTATATTTTATAAATGTGTACTTGATGTATTTCACTTAGATTACTTTCCTCGCTTGTTTTAGGTTGTGTCAAGATGAAAATAAAGAAAACAGCACGTATATGGTAAAAGTAACGTGGATGTAGATTAAAAGAAAAGATGTTCAGACTCATGCATAATGAAAATATTATTTCTTTCAGGATGATATTTCAGTACTTCTGGTGGCGAAGGAAGAACTTTTGCACGACATAATCGGTGGAAATCAGCCTATCTTTGTTTGTGAGAAAGCAGTAAGTCAGTTTATGTCCCATATACATATACATATATTTAAATTTACTCATGCCATGACATAATATGTGAACCTATTTAATAAAAAGCAACCAAAGTGTGAACCAGAAGCTACAGAAACTTCAGCTGACACCAGTGTTGTTGAAGAAACTCTTTTTAAAGTGGAGCAAGATCTAGGGCCTCAGCCTCTCTCTGTCATGAAAGCAAGGTGAAAAAAGTAGCTTGTTGCCACTGAAGAATCCTATTTCCCTTAAAAAAGCTGAGAACTATAATAAATAATTATTTTTATTGACATTTTTTTACTAGGCAGCTATTATCTTGGTACACCATGGCTCAAAACCCCAACATGCCCCAGGTGAAAGCCCCAGGTTCTCTGCACCCTCTGTGGGTCCGCTGTGACAAATTGGACCCATGTGCCACTGCCTGGCTTGGAGTAGAAACGGTCTATAGTGGGAACAAAACCGGTGGTGTCAAACTTTATACAGTCAGCTGCAAAGGTAGTAGTGCTTATTTGTTACTCATGCATTATTTAAAGGGATAAGTACCCATAAAGAGTGAAAAACCTTTCCCAATGTTCTGCTGGTCCAACAGGAGATGAAACCCCTTTCACCACACTGGAAGAGCTTAACCAAGAGCACGAGAAAAGACACCATGCTTCTACAGTAAGAATTCTTTTGTCATTTTGCTCCTCTTTGTTTATCACTATTGGGTACCTTTTAAAAGTGTTATGAATTTTTTTTAAGGTGGCGACCAAGGGCTATGCACAGTACAACCTGTTTTGCTCCTTAAAAGAGGAGAGCATGATGTTTGAGTCCCAGAGCAGTGTAATAGCGAGTCTCACATGGAACAATGTGGAGAAAGTATTGGAGTGTCCTCCGTTGTCTTCTAAAGCATCTCTGGTCAGCATCAGTGCCGCATCAAGTTGTCTTTAGTCCCAATTAGTCCCAAGTTTTGACCATACTGCCTCTTGAGGCTACTAAGTGTTTTGTTGTAGCATTTTTATAAATTTTTTTTGGCTATTTACAGAATATCAAGGTCGCAGTTGGAGACATAAGGAGTCCAATGTATCAGACCTATAAAGAGATGGAGTTCCTTCTAGTAAGTGTTGGAAATAAATTGTGTTTCCTATGCAGTGCAATTTTAATGTTATTTATATACTATTTTGTTTTTTTTTTTTTTCAGTTGGCATTTTGATTTTAGTTAGTTTTAGTAATTTTGTTTTTCACTTTTGTCTTTATTTAAAATTAATTTCATTTTAATTGTTGTCATTTTAGTATTTGAATTTAATTCATGTAATTCTAAGATTTTAATAAGTTTAATATAATAGTAATATAATTGTAGGTGGTTTTAGCTTTGTTTAAATATGTGTGTCTGTGTGTGTATAATAATATTGTTTCAAAACCATTGACTAGGCTCTAGCAGAGGGTTTGAGAACAGGAGAAACTGAATGGTTGGAACCAATGGAGACTCAGTCTGCAGTGGACCTGACCAGGGCACTCATAGAGGGTATGGAAGCTGCTGTACTGATTAAGTTGTGTACTGTATGTGTTGTGTACATAGCAATGTGTGTTGCTGCTGATGGTCAGTCCTTGACTTTTTTATAGATAATAAATTGCTGGTTTATGAAGCTGTTTTTCTCCCTTGTTTTAGAGCTTGAGAATGTTGGACAAGGAGCACCAGGGCACACTGCCAAAGCATCTGAGGTAATATAATAATTTTATAATAATTATAATATAATATAATATAATATAATAACTATCCATTTGATCTTTTATTACAGAAACAAAAAGCTAAAACAGATGCTATAGCAGCCTTCAGCTCAATGGTGATTGAGAGAGGAGACCTGGACTTTACAGAACAACTGTGGGAGAAGATGAGGAAGAGTAAATATTACCTTTGGGAACTTTCACAAAATATAGTACAGTAAAACACCTTAACTGAAACTAAATGTAATTGTTTTTTTCTCATAGGTGTAACATCATATCAAGACATAACAGAATGCCTGAAAATTGTTGTCAAAGCAGTGAAACTTGGCAAAATCAAACCATGGGTGTGTGCAGCTTTGTCTATTTAAATGTACTAAAGATTGTTTTGGTTAACCATTGTGAATGAACATAATCTAACATTTTTATCAATTTCAGCATGAATATAAAAAAATTATGTAATGAGGTTATTGTTTTTCTTAGATCCACAAAGAAAGCAATAGCACTCTCAGTAAGCTGATCCTGCAGTCGTACCAGCAGCAGATAGACGCCATGCCTCTCACTGGCCTCACACCTGCTAATATGTTGCTAGAGCTTGGCCTGGACAAGATCAGGAAAGACTTCATCAACTACCTTGTTGGTACATGCTATTTCAAATATAGCGTTTCTGGTTTATAGTTCACTTCATCTGTTAATTACCTAAAGAAAATACTAGTTTTTAGATGCTCTTTGACAAGCAGATGGAAGAATTCATTCTGATGTTATTCTTTTTTTAGGAAAGGAACTTACTACTCTCAACTATTTGGTAGAAGACTACTTTTTTTTTTACAAGTTTTTCTATTATTTGGATAAATACTAGCATGTACTGGGGTTGTTTATACATTTTAATTGCAAATTTTAGAGATACTACTTGGACACAGAGGTGGACCTGCAGGAGCAGGTGATAAGAGTGAGGAAACTGCACCATCTTCTGGAGATCTTGGGCACCTGCAGCACTTTCCTCAGTCTTCCTCATGATCGCCTTTTTCTTTTCACTCAGTAAGCTTCCTGCCCTTTCTGGAAATTATATATTAATCAAATGCCAATTCAAAATGTAGATAAATAATATATCATGCAATTTGTTTCACAGAAAATGATGATTTATGATTTTTTTTGTCCTTCAGAGAGCACTGCAGATCCCTTGATAGCATTGGGGATGGTGCATAGCAAGAGAATTAAACAGATGAAAAAAAACTATTTTCAGTAGTTAGCTCTTACATGTTTCTAACCATGAAATTTGATATCAGGTCTTGTTTGCAATACTACAAAACATCCAACTATGATGAGGACCATGTCTTCCAGCTGCAAATTAAACCTGCGCTTATTAGCTATTTTTATGAGAAGTGAGTATTTGCTGCAGTTCTTAAGAGCTGTCATATTTTCTCTGTATAATTCTTTCAGTTGATGTATTGAACAGAATAATGATATTTGTAAATATGAATTAATATTTCTGTTATTCTCTCAGGGAGCAACCATTCTCTTGGGCTATGGAGGTGTCCAGTGGACAGGGGCACAAGGAAGTCAAGACAGCATTGTATCTCAGCGAGAAGCCTCTAGTAGACCACATTAGTTTTGACTTAGGTGAAGTCACTAGCAGTTTTTTTTCCCACTTGATGTTCTAGTTTTATGTATTTTGCTGTTATTCGAAACAAACATGACATTTTAATTGATTTGGTCACACACATGCAGATGTACCCCTAGACGAGTCTGTGAATGGAGAATGTGAGAAGATGTCTTACTACAGGACTACGGTGAGCTGTAGTCTCATCAGCTTCACTTAACACCGGTAAGACTCCATATCATAGAAACAAACTCACACAAAATATCATTTCAAATGTCAAATGCCATATTTATTTATTGTTTTTTTCAATGCAATGAATTTGTCATGGTCACCAGTCCTACATTTATTTGATAAAACAATCAAAAACAGTATTGTGAAACATTACAATTTAAATAACTGTGCTGCTTAATATTTCTGTGGAAACATTGTTACTTTTTTTTTTCCCAAGTTTTGATGAATAGAAAGTTCAAAACAACAGCATTTGTTTAAAATAAAAATCCTTTGTAGAATTTTACATTTATTATTTTAATCCATGTTATGCATCCTCGCAGAATAAAAATATAAAATTTCTTGGAAATAAATACTGACCCCAAAGTTATGAATGGTAGTGTATGTGCAACCACTTCAGTTTGCAGAAGTTTAAAGGGCCCCTATTATGCCATTTCCAATATTGCTTTAAATGCACTGTGTAATGTAGCTGTATGGAAATCTAAACCATCTGCAAAGTTGTAAATCGATAAATAGTTATTGCCTCCCAAATGGCACAATAGGGGCACTTTAAGATTCAGCAGGGTTTAAGACATTTAGTTCACATAGAGATAAATAATTTCCAAAAGCAGATGACTATTTCCCTATATTATTTAAATTCAGCATAGTGTCCTTAACCTCCTCAATGCAAATATTATTAACCCAGAAAAAATGGCCAAAAGCAGTTTGAAAAGAAAAAAGTTAGTTTCGTTTGCGGAGTAGGAACATGAGAAATACGGCACTGATCAAAATGCAGAGGGTGCACACTGTGGGAACCACAACCTCTGTCACCATCTCCATGTGGCTGGTTAAAGGATCTGAAATGTATGCACAAATGTGTTTTATTAGAACAATCATATTAGCATAGCCCAGTTTCACACTGCTTTTGCGTTACGGAGCACTCAAAGGGTTAATATAGTTCTCTTCTGGCTAGTGTTTGTGTTTGTGTGTGTGATGGCTTACCATGAATAAGTCTTAGAATATTGGCAGCCGTATTCCGCTGTTCCTCTAATGAAGAGAGAGAAATAATCTTAGGATGGCAGTAGGACACATTAACCCTTTGAGGGCCGTTGTGTAAGCTCACAATAAAGCAGCACAGTCAGCTGGGTTATAAGCAAAAGGGCAGCAAACCATCCACATCAAGCATCATTTTATTTTATTTATATTTAATTATAATACAGCACATATAGTACTTCTTCAGTTTGATTCATCAAAATGGTATTATGAGTAGTAGCAAATGCAACATTTAAAAGTTCTGATTGAAAATATTTTCAAATTTTGATTATTTGCTGATATTCAAAAGCAATGCAAGCAGCAGACTGTTCATCAAGTTTATGTTGGCTGAATTTCTGAGGAGCGTCTTGCTGCAGACGGCAACATACAGGGTGCGTGGATGGACAAAGATCGAACTACTCCTTCCTTAATATACCTAAACCTAACCCTAATCCCTAAACCTACATCCTCCATCTACTAGATTTAAATCCAACAAGGCCCCCTGGATGTTGTGGTCTGCAGCGAGCCCTACTTGGAATTTCTGGTTACCAGTCCATAAGCAGGATTGAGACTTATTAAATTACGCCTGATTAAACCTTGACAACATGGCATGTAATCTATAATAATAGCGTGTAACAATCGCCTTTCACAAATGAAAAGAGAAAAATTCCCATTCAGTTAAAAATATATCAATGGTTTTTAATGACAGCTGTTTTGTTGAAGCCATCAGCATTTTATTTATTTATTTATTTATTTTTTAAACTAGTCCTTTCTGGTGAAAAACTGCTTTACCCAAGACTCCGCAAATCTCCAATCAGAGAACTGAAACAAGCAAAGCACGCCAAAACAACCTCAATAAGTACACAGTCTTGTACCTTTTGTGTTTTTGCCCAGTGTTCACATCCTTTTTTTTGTTTTAAATCAAGTTTGTAATGTTATGATTTGCATTTAAAAAGAAAGAAAGAAAAATGAATGGGAAGCACAACTTTCAGAACCAAGGCCATTAAAGTGGTGGAGCACTGTTGCACTCTATTATAGCTTGTCCTAATAAATTAAGGCTTCGTGGTGTATTAACCCTTTTAATCAAAGGTGCTCCAATTGCTGATCTGGGTATTTCTTTATGGTGACATTTAATTAAGAATATATGCACTATGGAGCCATTTTAACACCATTCACTGAAGCATGTACATTGTGGCCCCTGAAAACTTCAGACATTTTAGCTTCCCATGATCAGAGTAAGCCAGAACTGGAGTTGCTTTCTGTTGTTTTTATCCAACTACACCACACAATCATTCTGAGGTTTTTATTAAAGACATTGTCGGAAGTATTCCAAGCTGAAAAGAAAAGAACAAGTTACTTCTATATGTACCCTAGTGTCTAAACTTCATCAGGTACTTGCCAAACCCTTGGCATCTTTACATGATCTTTCTTTTCCTTGGATTTGCTTCTAGCTGGAGGGGCAAACAAAGATAAATCCTGTTAGAGGTTTCAGCTGAGTCTCTGCTTCAGACCTCCCCAAAAGTCTTTGTCAGACTGTATGGACACTAATGGCTAAGCAGAAACCTAGTTAAACCACAAATGAGGTTAGCATAATAAAACAGTGGAGATGTTCTCATGTACTGTTTAAGAGGAATTTGTTCCCATCAAATTTGTTCTAGATTAAAGGCTACATGATTGTTTCTTTTAGTCTGTGATCAACAAATGGAATTTTTCCTTGTTTGCCCCGCTTCTTCAACTAAGTTCGAGTCAATGATCCACTGACCTGCAGCCAGGAGCTGATTGCTGGTGGAGCAAGTCTCTGTAGCTTTCCTCTTCCAGTTCTCAACCTGCCAAATGATGATTCAGAGCATACAGTCATTGTCTCATTTTTTTTCATACTGTTCTCTTACAGATAGAGGCTTGCGCAGATGGGCACTCCTTTCAGGATTCTGTTCTGTAATTTGTCTTTATATGGTATTAAACTTGACTGTTCAGTTAATAACACCACCTTTTAATACATAGTTTAAATCAACAGTTTAGTATAAAATGGTTTATATGGTTTTGTATAATCTGAAAATAAACATTTGGAACATGTCCAAGTCAACTGGATTTTGTTCAATATAAGGCGACAAAAATAATTAGAAAATACCATTTTTAAGGTAATTACATCCTAATCTTGGGGGTTCTCCAAGACGGTTTTGTTGGTAGATAACCAAATGAGGTTGTTGGTGTATTCGCCCCCTAAACAGCTATTTAATTGGAAATGTGCTCCACAAATATTTCAATGACACTAAATAGCATGTTTCAATACCAAAACAGATGCTCTAATCCAAACAGTACCGCAAGACGGCTGTCAAACAATCTGGAGCATTCAAAACATCAGTTCATTAAAAATGTTAATCAGCGAGCAAACAGCACTTTCCTCAAAAATGGCTTTAATTATTTAACTATGAGTGTGTGGTATGTGATTTGGTTCCCTCCACAATTTTATAGCCTTTTAGGTGTTGTATTTTGTGTTTTATATGTAAACATACCTATATATATTTATGGTTAAGCTAGAGTCCTTGCAATGCATATAATTGACATTTAATGTTAACACAAAAAAACGTAAGAAGAAGAAACTGTTACTTTTATATATATCTCTAGGACTAGTAACTCATAAGGTGTATTTCAACAAAATAAATGTACCTCTCTCTGATTTGGAAATCCATTAGACTTAATGATGCGTTTGTAGAACTGAACAGAGGCCTTGGGGTAGCGAGGCTTATTTTTGTTCCTGAAGTCCACAAAATAAAGGCCGAACCTCTCTGAATAGCCCTCATCCCACTCAAACTTGTCCAGAAGGGACCAAGCAGTGTAGCCCTTCACATTCACTCCATCCCTGATAGCTGCAGGTTAACAACAAATAAAATACAGCATAATTTGTGATGACTCTGTCATCATTGACATGCCATCAAGTCATTCCAAACCTTTTTGACCATACAATAAAAGTTAATGGGGCCCAATATTATTTTTTTACCCCACTAACTTCCATTTATATGGACAAAAAAAGTTTTAACATTCTTCAAAATATCTTCTTTTGTGTTTCTCAGTAAGTCATACTGGTTTGAAACATCACGAGGGAGTAAATGAGGACAGAATTTCTATTTTTCCTTTACTTATTTTTGGACTGGTTACCTTTGAGCATCTCATTGATGTAACCCTTGTAATACTGTATTCTCCAGTCATCACACAGTTCTGTGCACATCATCTTCTCTGAGACCCCATTCTCAGTGATGAAGATCATGGGGTTCCCATACTGAGTCTTTAGAAAGTCAAAGAGCATAAGTCAAAAGTTGTCAATTCATGACATTATATTGTCACAAATACATAATAAATTATGAAACGAGATAAAAAATTCATCATGAGGAATATTTCCTTTTAAACAATGACTTTGTGCACCTTTATGAAGTTGAGCAGACGGCGGAAACCCCAAGGAACCGAGTAGAGCCACTCCGAACCAGGATCAGGCCAACGTGGGTCGACCAGCTCTGCTATATCCCGATCTGAGAAGTAAGTGGAGCCACGGTTTGAAGGGAAGCTCTTTTGGGTGATGTAGCGTGTGGTGAAGTGCCCCACACCCAGGAAGTCAGAAGTGCCTTTGATGTAACTCTTCTCCTGAGAAGAAAAGGTGGGAAGGCGAGACGTTCCCAAACCCTGCTGTGCGCTTTTTCTGCCTTGGAAACAAAATTGTCATTAATTTACATTTACATTTACTCACTTGGCATCCACTTTTATCCAAAGCGACATACAAAGTAGAAGCAAACAGACCAACCATATACAAGTGCATGTGGAAAGTCTCAGTTGTGCAGATAGCAAGGTTGTCTTTATTTATAAATAAATTTGACTAAAACGAATAGAATAGGTAAGTGCTAGTATTAATTGGTCAAGTGATGGCGTAAAAGATGCATTTAATATGCTGGATTGTGCCATTCTTAACCTCACATATTAATAACCATATAACCTCACAGTACCTATGAAATCCTTCATCATTTGGGGATAATCTCCATGAAAGATGGGTGTAGCAAACCAGCCTATGTAAAACTGGACATATCTCTCTGCAGCCTCAATGTCTTTCTGGTTAGTGATGTCCACAGGCTCTCCCCAGTCCCCAGACAGGGAAATGCCAACCATACCTAGAGAAGAAAACAGCCAGAGGTTTCAGAGGGTGTATTTTCTAATAAACACACAGATATTGGTAAGCAAGCTCATACCTTTTTGTTTGTTTCGCCACTGAGTATCGTAAGTGTGCCAAACCTTAGCATGTGCCTGTTAGTAAACCAACGCAAACAGTATTGTGCAATAACCCCATTCTAAAATACCATAGTCCAATATTATGTCAAGGAAGTGATGTGTTACCTTAATGATGTGGTGAGCTGCTCTGTAGGCCCCGGTGCCCCTGAGCTTTAGTCCAGGAGCATGTTCTCCAGTTTCATATCCTTCCACTGCCACTGACTGACACACAATGAGAATTAATAAGCTCATCCTTTACACATTTCTTTAATTTGCTGTTATTAACTATAGAAGAACAGAGTGAGCGTACCCATGGGTTATTAAAAGTTATCCAGTATTTGACACGGTCCCCATAGTGTTCAAAGCAAAGATTGGCAAAGTCGTTGAAAAAATTAATCATGCTGATGTTCTGCCATCCACCATATTTCTCCTGCAAAACCTGTCCAAATGTACAGTCACAATGTTAAATAAGTGTAACCTATTTAGGAAGGTTTTATATCTATTATTATCATAATAGACTACAGTGGATGAATGAAATTAATTAAATGTGTATTAATCTTTTCACTTGTCAAATCTTGACAGATATTGTTAAGAGGGTCAAGTAGCAGTAAAATGAATCAAATTGTCTCTTTCTGTTTAGAAAATGAAAAGGAGGCAGTGACGGACAGTCTATTCTTATGGTGCTGCCACCTCAGCAAAACTTTGACTTTATGGACAAAATCAGTCAATGTCAATATATAGGGATGTATGAGATCTAGAGATATAAAGCACAGCAAATACGTATGTCGCATTCGAACCAAGCAATTTGTTGGTTAATGCAGCGAGTGCACATCCAACTTAAAATCGTTGCTAAATTTAGCGGGGAATTTTCCCGCCCTCACGTGAAACTCCCGACGGATTTCTGGATTTCACATGTAACGTTTCGTCGCGCAGCAGTAAATATGACACTATGACAATATCACGTCTATTTTTTTTTACAACATGTTTCCTGCCGTTTTTGTAGCGTCATTTAAATGTATGACTCAAAGTTGCGTTATCTGAACGAGCAAAACATAGACAAGAGCATTAAAGCCAATTAAACATCCTCACAGCCTTTAGTTAAAATAACTAAATACTTATTAAAATGTCCTAGATGTGTTAAAAAAATCAGAATATAATATTTTAAATAGCGCTATTAGTAGGCTTATTAGATATATGCAGGAATATACACCTGTGGCAGGTCCCAATGATAAAGGGTCACAATGGGAGTGATATTGTGTTCAAGCAGTTCATCAATAAGAACACTGTAGTACTTCACTCCTTTCTCATTCACATGGTCAGCTGCAAATACACAAAAGTGGAGGTCAAAAAAAAAAATTAAAAAAAAATAATATACACACAGACACACGTATATATATATATAAAATCCTACATAGAGCTAATAGCAGGCCACAAATAGGCTACTTACACCTGATTCCAGTTGGCATGATCCTGGGCCAGGAGATGGAAAAACGGTAATGATTCAGATTCAGCTCTTTTATCAACGAAATATCATCCTATACAAGAAAATGAAGCAAAAATGTTGCTGCATTTTGAGCTGGGGCATTTCATATATTCAATGTCGTAGCAAAAACCAGCACGGTCACCTTGATTTTGTAGTATCCCTCACATGAAGAGTCTCCAGTATCATTCAAGAACGTCTTTCCCTTTTTATGAGTGAACACATCCCAGATGCTCAGTCCTTTCCCATCTTTGTCCCAGGCTCCTTCTGTTTGATAGGCTGAACTGCCGGCGCCCCACGAAAATCCTGACAAATTA
>JAUCMS010000034.1:4506396-4517255 GCA_032357445.1 Enteromius radiatus | reverse complement strand
CTTTCCCATCTTTGTCCCAGGCTCCTTCTGTTTGATAGGCTGAACTGCCGGCGCCCCACGAAAATCCTGACAAATTAAGTGAAACGGTAGAGTCTTTCATGTTAAGTATTATTTGTCAGGTAATGTGTTTAACTTTCATTATTAAATCCATGCAGATCAATTCATTTCCCAAAGGCCATAACATCAGAGAAAGGGATCCATTTAGTAACGGTGGCATCATACCATTTGGAAAAGTGCCATAATAGAAGGAGTCGTGGTTGTTCGCTGACCAGTCGAAGTTCTCAGCCGCAGACAGACACAACACCAGCACAAGCACATGACACGCTCGTCCAACACAATGTGACAGCATCATATTCCAGATCTCAGCTCCAGCTCAGTGACTCTCATCAGCACCACGCTCTCCTGATCTGAGAGGTAGTTACTCTTTCACTACATATCACTCATCGCTTTTACTAAAAACAATGCATTTTGCCCAGTAATGAATGACAATTTTCATGCTCGTACTCCTGATTTGAACATACCTTTCTCAGAATTTGCATTGGTTCCTCATGGAAATGCCTTTAAAATTGATCAAAACTATCCCACACCTTGATATCACATCCAATTTTGAAGTATGTTACTGTTCAGCTTGGGTGGCAAAGCACTGTGTTGTGCTAAAACAGGTCTCACGACCCCACTGTAGACCCCAAATCCTCCCTATTGAGGGTCAATGGACTGTGATCACATTTTGCAACAGTGGACAGATCTCTTACAAATGAGGGTTTCACTCTGTAAGCAAAGTTAATGTTGGAGAGGCTGATACGCTTGTGTTTACTACAACAATGACAGCAGATGGAGGGATAAACTGATCCAAATATTATACAACAGGTGTCAGAACTTACTCTGACACTTACGTTACTGAGATATTGTGACTGAGTAATCCACAACTTGTATTTTAGCAAGCAGTAATGTGTGAAAAGCAATTCATGGAGTGAATGAAAAAAAGATTACAAATGTAAAAAAAAACAAAACCAAAACTATGTCTATATAAAACGGTATTAAATAAAAAATGATTTAATAATGCTTTTCAATTTATTTTGCACTAATATATATATATATATATATATATATATATATATTTGTTTTTAAACAAATAATTCTAAAATCTATTTTGCACATTAAGAATATAAATATGACACATTCGTATTCCTATGTAATAATAAATTCTGTAATTATCTACTGTTTCTCCAGACCCTACTTTTTTGGTGAAATGTAATACATTTTTAATTAGTAATTGCATTTTAACAATGTTAGAAGTATTCATAACCCTTGTTTCCTGTTTAAAAACATAAAAAATATAAAACAATAACATTTATTTTGCACAACAGGATGATATACAAATTTACTTTAAAAACAATGTATTTTGTTCGTTAAGAACATATAAATATTAGACATTCTTAAAGTTCTAAGAATATGAATTTATTTATTATTGTGGCTTCATTTGTTTCCAGAGGTGCCCCCTTTTTGTGAAGTGTAGTACAATATTATTCAGAAAATTCTGAATGCTGGTGGTGTTTTTACTGCATTGCAGGTTCAAGCTGTGGTTGGGAGGGGGCAGAAGTCTGTTGTCACAGAAACTGTAACTTATTCTATTAATAATACCGGCCAACAGAAAATGCATCCGTCATCATATCTGATCATCATACTCGCCTTTATTAGCATGTACCTACAAGTGTAATGTAAAAATGTCATTCACACATCATACACTTACATCAAGGCAACACCAAAACAACCTGCATCACTCTGTTAAAGAAACAGTGCCAAGTTGAACCATTTTAAAATGCAACTACGCTGAGCACCTTCTTCAAAATCTGCAGAAAAGATGTTTTTCATTAAGAAAACATAGGAACTCTCTGTACATTAACAATGCTGCACATGAAGTACAAAAAAGTTCGAATACTGGCTCAGCTAGAACAATTGTCATGCCCATGCATACACAACCACTCACTCCAAATAGAAAAAATACCTCTGCGAATACCTCACAACATCAACATGTACCTACATTATACTTATCATCAGCTTCGGAGTCATAATGCATTCAATCTGAAAGCAATACAATACAATATTAAATAAAGCCTATATAGTACAGCATCACTTGGTGAACACCATGAAGTAGAATTGGTGCAATCTTAAATTTATATGTATTTAAAAAATACATAAAGTGCAGGCTTGGCCAACAGCACAGTAATAGGAGGAGTTGTATTTGTGCTACACATACTTTTGGAGGATTTTATAGATGGGTGAACCAACAGTTTATCTAAAGCAACACCGATCTAAGACAGAGAGACTGTTGTGGTCTCTATCAGCATGCCAAATGTGCAGACTACACACCTAAACACAGGAGTAAATAATAACGCTGTCTTTGCAGGCACAGTCAGTAGTCATCGTCGTCTTCCTCATCTTCTAGCACCATGTCGAGGTCATCGTCTGCATCATCCTCTTCGTCATCGTCCTCTTCCTCCTCTTCTTCTTCCATGTCATAGTCTGTTTGAGCACCTAATACTAGTTTGGTCTGGTTGATCTCAGTCTCATCGTCTAGGTTGACTTCCACCTTCACACAGCAATATATAAATATCATTATTTTCCATTTGCCAATTTGTCACGAAAAGCATCTTACTTGTCTATTAAGTGAGTGCTAAAAAAAGGACCATTGTTTTTAAACGAATAGCTTTAATAATTCTGAATAAAGTCTCTTATGCTCATTCAGGATTAATTTAATAAAAAATGTATTAAATACAGTAAAATCAGTAATATTGTGAAATATGGTTGGCCTTTAAAATAATTGTTTTCTATTTTAGTATATTTTAAAATTTAGTTTTTTTCTGTGATGGCAAAGCTGAATTTTCAGCAGCCATTTTTCCAGTCTTAAGTGTCACATGCTCTCAAAACCTGTTATATCAATAATTATTTTGTGGAAATCATACTTTAAGGATTCTTTGATGAATAGATATTTAAAAGAATAGCATTTATTTGAAATAGAAACCTTTCCTCACATTATAAACGTCTTAACTATTACTTTTGATCAATTGGTTGCGTCCTTGCCAAATAAAAGAAATGCATTTTTTTATGTCTTTAATATTATTATAATTTTTTATAGTGTATTTTTATATTAAGTGTACTACTGCTTTAATCTAAATCACCAGTTCAGAATAATGTAAAAGCTTTTTTTTGTGTGTGTGTGTTGTCCTTTTGTTTATGTACCTCAGGGGCAGGATCTTCATTTGGGCTTTCTTCAGACTGAGCATTTATCATTGACCTCAGGGTCCCTTCCTCAAACTGATGAACATAAACAAATACATGAGTTTTATGCATAGAGAACACATTTTTACACATGATTGTTCTTACCTTAAGTCTGTTGAGCTGATCTTGCAGCATGAATTTTATTTTCAGAAGAGTCTCCTCTTCCTTCTTGAGCTCCTGAAGGCGACTCAGCATAGTGGAAGAGTGTTTTTACAGCATTACTTCACACAAAAACAAGATGAAAATGTCTTTAGTTTGCTCCATTTCAGAACATCACAAATATTTATTGCATTTTTATTAACTACAAATTCAAGAATTTTGAAATTGACTGTACAGCCAGTAAGATAAAATCGTAGATGGAGTTTGTAATCGTGCTTGCAGTTTGATTCATGAGTACATCATGTTCCTGATCTCCTGTTGTTTAAAGGCTGGGAATTACGCTGTCGTTCCATGAGTTATCGAGTTTTATCCAGACCGTTAGTAGTAAATAATGTATCTTCTAAACGGTTATTTTACTGACGTTTTCTAATGTAAAACCGTGGCGGAACACATCTTACAATAATGTAGTGTGCAGACTCAGCTCATTTAGCAAGCATGCTAGCGGAAATAAACACAGTTACAAGCAATTTATCTCGTTTAGCGTTACCCATTTCTTTTTTAGCCTAATAAACTAAACGACTTGACTTACTTTATTGGTTCAACACGCACTGAGGAAAGTGCATGGTTTCGATTAAACTATTAATTTTTTTTCTTCTCAACTCCACAGTTGTAGCATTCTGAAGAACATGTCACGCGCACTTCAGCGCGCATGCGTATAAAGCATGTGAAAAGCGCCGCAGGTCGAGAACTATCCAGAGTCATTCTACAATAGTTCACTTCTTCTATGTTAATATACACAAAATGAGGATACAACTATACATGATTATGATGTTAAGAAAGCTTGTTTTTTTTTACAATATTTTTATTTATATATTATATTTAGTATGTATTTATTTTTATTTTTAAAAAGGCTATTTGTCTATTATTTGTCTATTAAGCTGTTTTAAACTTTCAGACTTTTAGATTTTATTTTTAAATCATATTTTTTCGTATTGTGATAAGTATTACATTTAATTTTATGGTATATTTTATAATTATGTTGGTGATTTAAACAAAGAACATTTATTATTATTATTATTATTATTGTAGTTTATTGTTCTAGTTGTAGACACACACACACACACACACACACACACACACATATATATATATATATATATATATATTCTTATTTTTGATACCATTTAATAGATATTATATATTCATATTTTTGCATGTTTACAACAGTTGATATTTATTTATTTTTTAAAAACATTTAATAGGCCTATCAAGCTCCCAGACTATATTATGACATTCAGCACGGAGCGCAGTAGCGACGCCATGTGGAGAAACTTAGAAAATGCTTAGAAACTTAGAAATTTTCATAACAGAGAATGTTTGGAGACACATCAGAATCTAAGAAAGGTTTAATAATGTTCATGCTATTCATATTCATGCTTTTAATTTATAGATATACCCCTAGAGAGAGAGAGAGAGAGAGAGAGAGAGCAAAAGTTAAAAGTTTACATCTGTCCTCCAATTACGTGCAGTGCTCTTCACCTGCACATGGTGATGTTTGAACTGGCAGGTGTCAACTTTACAGCAACAGGAAGCCTAATTCATTGCAAATGTAATGCATGTTTCGAGTCCAGCACACAAAACACACCCCTTGTTTTTTTGATTTTCAGCTGATATTATCCTTTATCATTGTGTGCATTTGTCAGAGTCTTTAGTGCCATTAGAGGGCATTGCTCTTTTATTCAACTGCCTGATCTAATAAAACCTTCAGTGTCAGCTTGAAAGCAATGGATGCTTAGAAGGCCATCCAAGAGTATCTTCTTTGGAACGTTATTTATTACAACTGTTTTATGTATCACATACAAAACATATTGTGCACTGTCCTAATGTATGTTTTGTATTAGATGACTGAAATTACTTACAGGACATAAAAGAAAGACTTTACACGTAAACACAAATCCTCCATCCAACACTGTTTAGGTAATAAAGCTACTTGCAGGTACCATCTCAACACATCAACCTGTTCAGAAGACATGTACGAGCTTTTGCACGTGCCCAAATAATTCCCAAAGAAACAAAATGCTCATTTAAAGTAAACTCACATAAATCACAGATGGAACTCATTGAAGTGAAGCACATCTAAAAGCTCTCTTAATCAGACTCTCAAAATGTTAAGAGAGCCCATTAGGTTCTTTTATAGGATTCCTTGACTAAACCCATCCAGATGTGTACACTGATACACAGCATGTGAGCACCACTGGACAGAGAACAAGAGCCTGTCTAGAAGATATACCTGTGTATTTCAAGCATAAATCATGCTAAAATAGAAATATTGATTTTTTTAACGGTTGTGTTTTCAAGGATTTTTATTATAATGTTATTATTGTTATTTTTTATTATTCTGCCATTAAACTGATCAAACTCCAAGGTTTAGAGACATGAAACTTGACCAGCTTAATTGGTGGAGGCATTAGCAAAGACTCTTCCCAATTGGCCAATAGGGGGAGCTACATTGATCAAAAACACAAAATTACTCACAACTCCTAGTCCATTTGTCATAGACTCAAGTGTCTTAGACCATCTTCACACAATCATGGCACCTAGTGGCCTGGAGATATGAACGTTTATAACTTCCAAAATGTTTTTGTCAAAAATACTGAGACTAGTCTTTTCAGATTACCACCAGGAAACTGTGTTGAATGGTGCTGATTTTCCCATCTTGGACATTTTGGGCATCCACAATTTAGAATTTTCCTTTAAATGCTATATTTTACAAACATATTGGCATACTGTTAAAAACCTCGCTATGTGTAATCTGTCCCATGCCGTGAAGATACTTCTACTAATATTTTGGGGCAGCACCACCTTGTGGTAAAAGTACATGTACATTTTTTAGGGACAAATATAGCAACTTCTTGGACAAACCTTATCTAAGTTCTCATCTGCCAACTGATCTATATTCATCTTTATATGTGAATTTGCCATTATGATATATATTGAAAGCAGTTGGCAATCCTGCTGGTAAATCACCCTTTTAGCAGAATTTGATTGACAGTTGATCCGACATAAACAGTAATAAATAGAGTGTGTTCATGGACGACCGACTTAAACCTGGAGAGTAGCCTATGCTGGCTGTGCACAGAGACTATAAAGTTGATCAATTCTAACTCTGCAAGCACAGTCTAGTGCTTCTGACTCACAACATTTAAGTAAGTAATGTTTTCTTAATAAAAGAATCTGCTACTTACTACTCAAACGCTCAAATGCTTGTTGTTTGTTGTTACTTCGATCACTAATGCAGACATGGTTTTATGTTTATGAGGCGCAATGCAACCCGTAAAAAGTCAGTACCTTAAGTACTTTTTTGTGTCATGATAATCATTAATTATGTCAGAGCACACCTCACTTTTTTTAGAACGATGAGCTTTGTACAAATCTTAGGGCTTAGAGGAGAAACAAAAATGTACAGTAAACTAATATGCTAGCATAAACACATCGCATTACACCAAGTACACAAAATAATGTTCTTTTTGGCAACATCATATGACCCCTTTAAACTGATGGCATTACTGTGATCTTTCGTAACATATTAAAGAGCCACAAAACTGTACTGTTTCAAAGACAAAATTTTAAAGTAAGACTTTGCTTCATACCAAAAGTAACCTGCTCTGTCTTGTCTGTCAGCACGTTGACAGTTATTTCTTATTTCCCACTGTGTCAAAATGGGTCTTTGTTGCAGCTATATTTTTTAATTATTTAATTATTATTTACATTTCCCCCTATTTTTAGCTTAATCGTTTCTATTTATTATTACTTTTTTATTTATTGTTTATTATTTTACAGGATATTTAAACCCATCCAGATGTGTACATTTATAGCACCACTGCATATATCATTCTAATATTTTGCTATTTTTATTAGATTTGAATTATTATTGTTAAAATTAAGAAATTTAAACTGATGCACATGTGAGTAGTTGTAATATGTCGAATTTTATTATTATTATTATGGTTATTTTTTAAGTTTATTTAAAAATATGGTTTCAGAATTATTCCAATATTTAAGACTTTTTTAAATGTAGTTTATGATGAGTTGAGCACCTTACCAAACACATTACATTACATCATTAACACAATTTTGAGAAAGTAAGACTTTTTTCATTTCAACATTTTTCAAATGACATCATTGTGTATTTCATGCATGATATATGAGTATATTATATAATTGCCAAGAAGGTGCTTGCGTGAAGCTCATTCGTGCAAGACTCCTGACTCCTGATTCTTATCAGTCCCTCAATCGTTGCTTTCAATCTCCATATATCTCACGTGAGGATGGTAATGGCAGACATGCTGTGGCAGATATGGCATGTCCAGATAGACTACTTTCAGGCCAGGTGAAAGCCAAGGCAGCGGCTGTGGCAGAGAGAGACAGTCTGGTGCTCCCATCCTCAGGTGAGGTCAGCGGGTTCAGTGAGTGCACAGCTCTTGGATGATGGTCACTTGAGACATCTGAGGCTCTGATAACACAAACCTGGCCAACTTCACCCACCTCTAATGTCACATCTCCTCTCGTCTCCAAAGAGGGCTTAGCGCTTGCGTGCTGTATGCGTGTGTGGATGCCAGACTGGGCAGAAGGATGTAACCGGAGCACTCCGTCAGCACAGGGGGAGCCCATAGTGCTGCTGCTTGCCTCTTTTGGGGTCAGAGGGGAAATGGTGCAGGGCTTACACAGCTGCCAGTTCCAAGACATGGAAGAAACTCAGGGAGTGAGTGGGTGATTCTCACAGAACATGGTCAGAAAACATTTCACTTTAAAATTAAAGGACATTTAATATTATAAAATATTATAAAAATCAATGAATCTACAACAACATATTCAATAATAGAAAATATATAATAACATAATAATATACAATAGTATATATATATATATATATATATATATATATATAAATGTAAAGTAAAAATTTAATTTCAGATCCGATAAACATTAAAAATATACATTTGAAAAGAAACACATTTTTCAAATAAAATTTCAAAAATAATATAGATAATAAAATAATATACAATAATAATGACAATTTCATGATTCATGTGTAATAATTATACTAAAGTTATTTTTGTTTGAAACTTTTTTCCAAATTTTGTTTTTTTTTATATATATATATATATATATATATACATTTATAATTAAATATTTTATATAACTGTATTGTACCACCTTTGAGAAATATATTTTTAGATAATTTTATTAAATATACTGTATATATATATATATATATATATATATATATATATATATAAGTAAATACAAGTAACAGAAGTAAATAGAATTAAAACAAGGTAACACATAAAAGACGAGTTGAAAGTAAATAATAATGTCTAATGGAAAATATCATAATGATCTAACATTTTTATTGAAATATTTTATTATTATGGGATGAAATACAATATGTAACCCAGACAGTTTATGACAGGCTTTGTGAGATATTCAAGATATTCTCATGGTGGGCTTAACTGTGGACTCTGGCTCAGGCGACTAATGTGTTGCATATACCAATCTGCGCCCCGCAGAGCCCCCAGTTGCCTTCTCCCTGTCATCACAGGGGCCGGGTTGCTGCTGGCCTGCATTTTCTCGCAGTGAGACCTTTCCTCGAGCTGGCTGGCTGGATGAGTGCTGCGGGGGCTGCTTCAAGCCCAGCGCCGCTCTGTTTGAAGGTGCTGTATGGCTGAGGAATGCGGAGCTGGGCGTGCTGTTTGAGGGGCCTCACAAAAGGGAAAGGGGGGAAAGGGAGTCAGATTGAGTCAGCGGGATTGACCTTTAGACAGTCAAGTCAGGAAGTTGTGACTCAATTTCACAAAGCAACAGTGATGGAGGGCTCCAAAAAAGCAATGAAATAAGAAATATATACATTGCAAGATAAAGAGTATTCATGAAAGAGAAGGAATGGAGTGGGAGTGGAGAAGAAAAAAACGCATTTCTGAGTATCCCAAGCTTAACATGGGAGTCATATTCTTTTCATTGCTTCTTATATCAAACTGGTAACAGCGCCAAAGTATGTGGTCAACTCTTGTCAAACAACCCAATTTCATTTTCTCATTCAAAAGATGTTTATTTGTAAGGAACAACCGACAATATGTACAATGCAGTTATACAAAATCAGACCGAACATGCTGTTTACCATAGCCGCAGTACTTTTTGTCTCACAAAATCCATTCTGCACCAACAAACAAAACCATAATGTCCAGGATGTTACCCCTTGAGCCCATAATGGTGGAAGGAGCCCTGTGCTCCAAGGAAAAGGAAAAGTGTGTGTGGGGAGACTTCAGACCCTTTGTTTTCAAAGCTCCGTCTCAACCTTCACCTTTCCCATCCGTTCACTCTTCCTTCTACACATATCGACTCTCGTGCATTCAGACACGCACACATCTGAAGTCTGGGCCGTATACGCTTCTGCACGTATGCAACTACATGAACACAATTGTCCTTAGAAGACTCCATATTTTGGCCCCTGTTCTGAACAGCAGCATTAATTTGGTATAATCTGCAAGGTAGGGCCTGTTCTTTTGGAGGAATTTTAGTATTTTTTATTGCAATTTTTAGTTTCACTTTTAAGGTGTGGCCTTGTGTTCCCTTGGTGGTTGTGTTCAAACACAGTTCCAGACTGAAGGCTTTAGTCGAAATGCTGAAATTGGGCGAGTGCGGATGTGTGAACACACTGGGCTTCTTTATGTGCGCTGCGATTTTCACACCGGATGAATTACCTGCTTTGAGTTCCCGCAGTGGGTTATGATGACATCAAAGATCATGTTTAATAAAAGAGTCTCAGACATTCATCAGAACAACCACAGAAATGCGACTTGGTCAGCAGAGTGGTCTGTGTCTGTCAGCACTGGTTCTCACAGGGTATGTACGAATCAGTCCCTCCATTAAAAAAAAAGCAGATAAGACAAGCTTACTTTTTCCCAATGACTTTAACAGACAAGCTACTTCAGAAATATACATTGGAGTGCGTTTTTCATTCAGAGTGTCTATTTCCACTAAGTGCAAATAGCCTGCCTTGTTGGCCCACAAAAGTGTGATTGGGCTAGACAATATCACACAAGATGGTTGATAGGTATGAGCTCTAGTGGGGCAGATCGTACAACACATGGTGTGCTCGTTGTGATACGATCGACCTGGGTTTGAATCTGCCTTTTGCAAAACATTTCTTTTTCACATTAGAACAGCAGTTATTTTCAGTAAAAATGAAGGAAATAATCCAAAAGTTGAAAATAAAGTAACAGGTAGAATTAGAGTAGGTGTAGGGTGTTACGTTTGAGTGCTGGTTTCCTAGCGGTGTGAGGTGTAGCTCGCTTCACAGCGGACCAGAGAGAGAGAGAGACCACGGCGGACAAGGAAGATTGTGCTGACAGAACATTTAATGATTAACTCAGAATATATAAAACAAAGATGCTGTCGAGGCAGCTACAGAAACTCACACA
>JAUCMS010000034.1:4490803-4506296 GCA_032357445.1 Enteromius radiatus | reverse complement strand
CAGCGGGGGAGAACATGGCAAGACAGAGAAACACATGGTAAACATAAACACACAGAGAACGCCCACGGCGTTACATAGGGAGAGCATATTGTCACAATAAGGTGGCTTCCATTTAATAATTTATATTAAAATTACAATTTATATAAAAATTTGGGAATTAGTAGCCTAGGGATGGGAAATGCCTCCTAAAGTAATAGTTCACCTGAAAATTCTATCATTAACTACTCACCCTCATGGAAGAGTTGTCCGAATGTAATTGTAATTCTTTACACACAGAAAGTATTTTCGTAGCTTCATAAAATTCTTGTTGAACCGTTGATGTCAAGTGGACTATACTAACTTTCTGGGCCTTGAACATGTTAGTTGCATTTCTGTCTATGCATGGTCAGATTTCATCAAAAATATCTTAATTTGTGTTTCTGAAGATAAATTAAGGTCGTACATGTTTGGAATAACATGAGAGTGAGTAATTAATGACTGAATTGTAATTCTTTTGTAGACTATCCCTTTAAAAATTCGGGATTCATCACAGTTCAATTAAAAACTTTTAATACTTTGTCAAACAATCAATCAAATCAATCAATCAGTAACTTGTCAATATACTAGAAATAAATGTAATACGATACTTTCAAAATGTGTCAATAGTGTTTTATATAAATAAATGTGCTACACGATGCAGAAGAACCTTTATGTCTAAATGGTTCCATAAAGAACCTTTAACATCTGAAGAACCATTCTGTTTCACAAAAGGTTCTTTGTCTTGAAAGAAGGTTCTTCAGATTATAAAAAGGTAAGAAAGAGATGTTTTTTTAATACTTTTAATGGCCTTTTATTTAATGGTTCTTTGTAGAGGCAAAAATGGTTAATCTATGGCATCACTGTAAAGAACCTTTTGAAGCACCTCTATTTTTAAGCGTGTACACAAAAAAACAACAAGAAGAAAAATAAAACGTGGTAACAATTTAAATTTCTTTTCTCAATTTCTTTTATATAAATGCAAAATATACAAATAATGTATACATGTTGCCATATGAAATATAACTGAAATATGAAAGAAACATCTTTGAGAATCTTGAGTAGATGTATGTTTTTGATTTAGACTACTTAAAAGAAAATGACTCAGAAGAGTCTTTCCTTTCGGAATCAGACAGCATTGTACACACTGTTGTATATTTATTTCGAATCATTTGCACAGGAATCACATGCACTACACTGGCCGTGCAGTACATTTTTAATTCACTAAAAAGAACTGACTCTTAAGGACAATTTGCTTGAAAGTTGCATTATATGGTCACATTATATGTTAGAGATTCACTCACAGGTCATGTGGTCATGATGCAAGTTTTTGAACCGTCTCACAAAAACAACTCGCTTGGGAATTACAAGTTTGAGATTTATTAAGAACTACTGTCTTATAAGAGATATTTGTTCAAGAAGCTGAATATACAAGGTGCCGTATGTTTTGCACTGGAGATTCCCAAACCTTCAAATGTGGTAGCTTCCAATGGAATGCATTCTGGCATTATTTAAGGAACTGATGAAGGATTGATGTGATTGGATGTTGATACAAACTTTTACTTCTGATAGCATCGCTCAAATTTAGGTCAATGACAAACTGTCACACTAAACAAACTTAGCATGGAGGAGCGCACTAATCAAAGCAGCGCAAATGATGCATGGTCATATTCTGGCAATACGTCCATATGAACAGCGACCACAGTAAAAAGGCATGTTGATTTAGGCTGGACTAAATGGAAAGAGGTTCTTTATGTTACAGCCGAGGGAATGCCTCAGATCACGCATGCGGTTTGTGTGCATGTTTGGACTGCTGTTGATCTGATGTGGTTCAAGAGGGAGAGAGAGACTAAACTAGGATCCAAAGCCACTCACTGGAGCACTGCTCTGCTCACAGCTGAAACTTTTCAAACGAACTGACCACCCGTATGTAGCAATCCTGCGCTTAGAGGCCAGGAGCTGGGGTGAGTGAAATCCCAAGCCCCTCTCAGACTGGCTCTGTGGCTTTTGCCCTGTAGAGCTCTGGTGTGGTTAACTTACACAGTCATTCAGGCCCATTTCCCCTCGTCTGCCTGCTTGTTTACATGTTTTCAGAGCAATTCACCTTCAGTGGCATTTTGTGTTAAACGGCTCGGTCACGTCAGAGCAGCGTGGCACACAAGACATAATTCTTGCTGTTTTGGTTTGGCTTTGTTTTCCTTTCTTACTTCTCTCTCACATCAATAATTCATTACAAGTCTGTTTTTTTCCTTCCCCTATTCAAGTGAAGGCCTTTAATTCCAGATAGCATTCTGTATGCATGGCTGAGTGGAGCGTTGAAAGATTTTTGGAGGGAAATTTGAACTCTATTTATTCTCTTTTTTTCTGAACGTCAAAGATGAGGAAAGGAGGAATTAGGAAACTATAAAACATAAATCCACCCTGGGAAATGGTAAGAAAGGGTCTATTTAACCAAATGTCAAATTGCAGTTAAAAGTCAGGTGTCTGTCCTTTGTAAGTTTTCTTTAGCATGTACAATGTATAGTTAAAACATTTTTGCATTGCAATGTTAAAAGCAAATAATAATCCTGTCATCATTTACTCACCTTCATGTTGGTTCAAAACTATATGATATTCTTTAAGCTGTAAACTATACTTTAACCAAATCATTGAGTCAGTAAGTTTTTTAAAGAACCAGATAATTCCAATTAGTAAAGATTTTATAAACTTTCTAATTTTCCCATAAGTGTGGCAATTTCTCACACAGAGCTATATACTCTGTCTTTAGAAGACTTGCAACATAAAGCATAAGTTATCTGGATAAAAAAAAAAAAAAAAAACATTTGTAGTCGAAGCATGACAGATCCAGTTCTCATTCACTTTTATTATATTGAACAAAAATGGTCAGAATATTCATAAAAAACACTTTTCGTGTTCTATGAAAGAAAGAAAGAAAGAAAGAAAGAAAGAAAGAAAGAAAGAAAGAGAGAGAAAGTTATGCAGATTTTTTTACAATGACTTAAAGGAATAGTTCTCCCAAAAATAAAAATTACTGCATGTTTTGTATGTTTTTGTATTGACTTTTTTCTTTGAGACAAACAAACAAAAACATTTATCTTGGCTTTTTCAAGCTTAGTAGTGCTGGTGGATAGGGGCCATTATTTTGAAGCTCTGTAAATCGGATATATCTGCAAGTACTGCGTTGTAAAACTTACCTATACACCTCTGGGGAGTTATCACATGTTCCAGGGGTCATCAAATGCATGTCCCCGAGAGCATCGAGTTCCAGCTTCTTGGCTGACTTCTGACTCAATGTATGACTAAAGCAGCATCATACACCAAGATGCACTCTCGGGGATGAGCTTATGGCATTGCTGGAAGTCAGTTATTTAAGTTATAATAAATAAAACATTCTGAAAAAAAAAAAAAGAAAAACTGCTTCAGAAGACATGTAGATGCAGTAATTGCAGATATATCCGATTTATGTAGCTTACACAAAATGGCCGCCATCCACCAGCATTACCAAGCTTGGAAGAGCCAGGATAAATCTTTATAAAATTCATCTGAAAGAAGAAAGTCATATTAAAGAATATATGACTCATATACAGGCTTGGGGGTGAGTAAAATATGCTGTAATTTTCATTTTTGGGTGAACTATTTCTTTAAAACATATACTGTTGTTATAAAGTTTGTGGTAAAAAGATTTTTTTAAATGTTTTTTAAAAAAAACTCTTATGCTCAAACACAACGTGTGTTGAAATATTTGTACATTATTTAAGGTAACTGTTTTTCATCTTTTTAATTAATTCTTTTTTAAAATATAATTTGTAATGGCAAAGCTAAAATTTCAGCAGTTTAAATCAGTTTAATATTTCTATTTTAACCCTGCTACATTTATTGCAATATATTTTGATGAATTAAAATAACATTTATTAAAATAGAAATGTTTTGTGACATTACAAATGTCACTTTTGATCCATTGAATGTAGCTAAAATTGTCTATTTATTTATATGTATTTATTTGAACGGTAGTACATAAAACCTTATATCTTACTTCCTCTGACTTTTAATAATAACAGTTTCTCTTAACTTATCATCTAAATCAAATATTGAAGGAGAGGCCCTTTGGAAAAGGCTCTGGTAATTTTCTGCCATTATCCGTTAAGGTCCTGGATATTTTCCTTAGACACAACTAAATGCAATGCGCACTATGGATAATGTGAAAAATCAATACAGAAAATTCCTTCATATTAATTTTTATTAACATTGTTAGAGTGGACCACCAGGTATTCCTCTCTTCTTTGTCATTTGTTACATCTCCATGGGCTGTGACCTCAATCCTGAAGCAGTAATTCTCTTAAAAACACATGCACTTACAGTACATTTGACAAAATAAAGAACTTTTCTCACTTTAGATTTCCACGGGATTGATGAAATCTTCAACAATGTCATGACCTAGCAAATCGGAAAGCCTTATTGATGTTAGGACTACAGGGACAAATAAGCGGGAGAACAGAGAAGTGTGAATTCTACTGTGCTGACTGATTTGTGTAATGAAATAATGTGGTTGAGCGAAACTACTGAAGGTGGAAAAGAGTTACTGAGCTTTGAATAACGTCAACCGGTAGGGACGGAAGACCTGCGCTGGTTGTGTGCTTTGAGTCTGTACACTGTAACTATATGGGTGATGGTCTGCATTAGCTCCAGAGGGAATGTGTGAACACATTGACAAAACCATTCATTTACAAACACTTCCACACTGAGGTCTAGCACCTGCATCCCAAGCACAACCCCGATGAACACACAGCTGTGTGTGAACAGTGTAACAGCGGCATTGCGCACTTTGATCGACACGGCACACAGGCAGCCCTGAGCTGCAGAAACATCACACATCTTGTCTGATATTCTGCATGTGCAAACTGTGAAATTCCAGCCGTGCGAAACTCAACCCGTGACAAATGATCAGCCAGGGGAATTCCAGTGGGTCCGTTGCCATACAACAGGGTGTGTGTGTTACAGTGGGTCCGTTTGGGTTCGGTGTGGATTCCTCCCAAACCGCACACACTGATCCAATGGAGAACTCAGCTCTGAAGCTATACAGGAATCCAGTTTGGATTATTATATTAATGTTAAGCCCCAAGGGGTGGGCTGCTAAGTTAACACTGACCTTTAGCAAAGTCCAAGAGACAACATCTCACTGACTCACTCACAGACCACAGTTAAAGTCAATGTGAATTGTTAATTGCAGCCTATTTACTTTTAACTTCTGTAGACTTCTGGCATATTTATGAGCGCAGTAGGATATTCGGCAAGGAAAGCTTGATTTTATTTACTGGAAACTGATTGGATATTGAAAAATGGGAACGGAAAAGCAAAGTCATTTCAGTGGAATGACAAATGGGATATATATTTATATTTACAATAATATTCCATCAATCCATCCTGTAATTTATTAAAGTACGTCATAACTAAAAGTAATGATTCAGTGGTTGTTTCAGTAGCCGCTGTGATAAGTTCACTTTATTTGACTGGGTGACAAATGAGTCATTTGTTTGTGAATTTAATTACACTGTTTGTTTTTGTTTCACGAAACAGAACCAGATCATAAAAGTCAATTGTTGGTGAATTACACTACACTGCACTTTAACCAAATCATATTTCGCAAACGCCCATTTGAAAAGCAAAAATGTACTGTTTGCCAAGTCACCCTACTAATTTGAAAGGCCAAGCCCCATTAATGACAAAACTAGATAAACTAAAACCTGCAGACGTAGCAAGGAGACAGATCATTATAAGTTACAGATGATTACTTTCTGGTGGTTATGTGTTAACGCATTCAGAATTCAATATGCAATATGTTTTCGCTCCAATCTGTCATCACTATTGGAATGCTTGCATCTTATAACCTAAATACAGCACTATAAAATTTTTGTATGGTATGCAATAATGTCAACATACATTCAGTGCCACGGCGAGCAGAACAATCATACGCTGTAGGTGTGAAGCCTGTAAAATGTCCATTTATTTCCAAAGCCAGTTAAACAAACGCAGCCCTGCGCAACTCAACAGCTGATGTCATTTCCTGCCATTTCCCTGCCTGGGCTGGATGCCACCAAATACCACTTTCCTAAGCCATGCTAAAGTCAAATGAGATTTCTAAATGATTGAGTCTTTTACAGCTCATTTCCAAACTTCCATTCACTCATGACATTTTCACCAGCTTTATCCGCTGAGGCCCTTCCCCCGCTACCACCCTGGTGCTTGTGTGACTTGTAATGGATTGATTTAATATAAAAAAATGGAAAAATAAATTAAGTTCATGTGCCTGGCTGAGCAGCAGATGACATGTGGGCATCCCAAAACCAACAGTTGCCTCTCTCCAATGAGTTTGGAGGTATTTCTGGAGTCGTGGGCTACTCTGTCTCTTTTCATTTCACTCAAACAGATCTGGATGTTTACATGGTCAGGAAGATGTTTTATGCTTTTCTCTGTTTCTGCCTGGTCACATGGCCTGGTTCATCAAGATCTTCTTGTGATGAGGTTGAAGTCGCAAGAAGGGTGGTTCTGTAAGTAAGCCCTTTCTTTTTTTATTTTCAAAGATATCTACCATAATCTGGGGGTGATGGTGATCTGTGCCAGAAAGAGACGGCTGCAGATTTCACAAGAATGCTTTCAAGATCTTAACAATTCCTGTGTATGTGTTCGACAAGGTGTTATCAGACCGATCTCAATCGCAGAAAAGTCATGGAGTATGACTTCTAGTTCTGGCATGTCTGGAGGCACGCACACATCGAGGAGAAAAAGCCCATCACTTAAGGCACCGCAGAGCAAAAAAAAAAAAAAAAAAAGTAGGACATGGAGAAGTACTTCTTCTGCTATGACACTGTGATAGTTCTTGGTTCACCCAAAAATATAATTCTGTCATCAATTATTCACCCTCAATCCCAAATCAGTATGCATTTAGATTTATTAATTCATGCATGAATGTTGCAGTCAAGGTTCACCCACAACCCTATTTTATAGAGAAGGGCAGTCTGGAAAGCCTGCAGACGCAAAGCAACTGTTGGGTAGATTTTAGGCCTGCCGGAGGAAACGTTGTGGAGGGGGCCACGGGTTTGGTTGCTAAGCGACGAGGGGTGCGCAGGTTTGGGGTAATGAGTGAGAGCTGTCTGCTCAATGTTCCGGGTCTTGACGAGAACAGACATGCTGGCCTGGGACTGCCTGTGTGGAGCTGCCACCATGGCCACCTGCTCACAGCAATCATCACCAATGCTCAGGCCAGCCACTGATACAGCATACAGACCCAATTAAGAGCCCCTGCATATCCCCCTCCAACCAGCCATCACTAACACTCTTTCCAGACTGACAAGGCAGCCTTTTTCCCCCTGAGCACAACTCTAATTAACAGTGGTGGATGTAGAGGGGCCGGGCAGTGTGGAGCTACTAAGAGGGCCTGGGGCACTGGGCAGGTAATCAGCTTAAATACAGGTTTATTTCCTGTCCTCTGCTTCCTGCTGCGTCCAGCAGAGAGTGCATTCTTTTATCTGTTTATCTCCAATTTTCTCTGACTTGCATCATGTCTTTCAGACTCACTGTCACCTTGGCTTAAGTGCTGGGTCTTGGGCGGCCATCTCCTCTCATCAGATGCTTTCAGGAGATGGGTTTGCGGTTAGTTTTCCTGACGATGTCTGGATAAAAGGGATTAAATAAATTCAATTAATAATTATTTATAAATATTTCTATTTGAGTAAGTAAATTGAATAATCTGATTAATGCTCCATTGAGAGGATTAAAAGGAATAGTTCACTCAAAAATTATAAAAATGTCTGTAATATTTGTTCCCTGTCTTATTGTTCCAAACCTGTATGACTTTATTTCTTCTGTGGAACATAAATTGGAAATCACTGGTCACCAAAACTGTTAACCAACATTTATCTAATTTTTTTCTTTAGTATATTGTATTTATACATTCTCATAAATACAGGTACAAAAGTTATCACTGGGGTAGTACCTTTTCAAAAGGCACACTTTGTACTTATTATTATATGGTAAGAGTTTAGCAATTCAGCATACCACACATGATCTACTCGCCAAGTTAATATAAAAGAATTATTATAAAAATTAGAAGAGATTCAGCTTTGCAGTCCCTGAGTTTTCCAAAGTTAAATAGCAATCCAACATCCAGTCAGTGACGTTTATGACACTTGAATGTACCTGCAAATACATAGCTATATACAAACTACTGCTGTTTGACAAATGCGGAGGATTATACACAAACTTGTGGAAATGGGATCTATTTGATTGTTTTCTTTACCGTAACCCTGGAGATAATGGAGTTCAGTTTGACTGTAATAGTTGAAAGAAAAGGCTGCAAATGACATTGTGAAATGAGCTCATTATAGCGCAGGATTAAGCGGATGCTGTGTTCCAGCAGTGAGCCCTGGATGGGGGAGAATTTCCTCTGTGTGTTGAGGTGTTGTTGTTGGAGGCCCATGGATGGCTGTCGTATGAAATATCCTTTTCCCTATTGCAGATTTGACTCATGATCCAGGCCCATGACTTGAATTTTGGTTTGGATCGGTTGGTTTATGGAGCTTAAGTTAAGGTCCATTTGGCACTTTTTGGAGCACTAGGGTAATATAGGTTTTGATTAATTCATTGGATGTTTGTTTTTTCTAGCATTCATCAGATTTGGAATTAGGTCAGAGAAATTTTCAAACAAAAAGTTGCGTACAAAAGCCAACAAATCCAGCTGCTTTTAAGCATGAAATGCCACTGTATTTCTTTTATGCTTGTGATGTGGTGTACTGAAGACATTAAAAACTGTTTTAAGAGACAAAATTTTGGAGGCTAAAACCACACAATCAACTACCAATACTGTGCTCTTGTGCTGGGACTTAAAATCAGGTTCCTTCGGGGTAACTAGTTTCTGTGGATAATAATGTCAAATTACCCTGCTGAAAATGTTTTAAAATGTCTTAGTTGCTTTGCTGGTTAGTCTCTCCACCTGAGCAGCTGAAAAGCACCCCAGATCCTAACAGAGCTAGGACCAGCAAACAAGCAGAGCTTAAGCTTGCTTTTTTTTCTCAGAAGCGCATGAAACTGATTAGTACTAACATTTTGTCTGGAAAATATTAACCAAAATGTAATCTCACAATACAACTCTGATCAGATACATTGCTTTACTTTCGTTTAAATGTTAAACAATTTTTTTTCAGATATGAAGCATTAAAGGTTGGAAAACGAACTCTAGCACAAAATATGTTTTTTTTTTTACTGCTTCCGGCAGATGGCGCTGTTCGTCACTTAGGACTTCACAATACTTGCATGAGGCACATTCAGTCACAGAGACCAATAAAATGTTCAGAGCATGCATGAATCTACATGATGATATTAACTGGTGAACAAAATGAGAACGCTTTCAGAATAACATTAGCTACAAAACATACTGTTCTATACACGACCTCAGGCTAAATTGGCGAAGTGAAGGATTAGTAACTGAAAGATCCCTTGATAAAGGGAATGAAGAAAACGATTACACAACATTACGAGAATAAAGTTGTTAGTCCTGTTAAATGCTAGTGACAACCCAATTTTATAGCCAAACTGTTACATTGTCAGGACTCGCAACTGCATTTTCAAGTCAAGCAACCCTACACTAACTATACGTTACTAACTATATGTTATGTAAAGTTTTATATTAAATAACATTTGTAAACGGTAAACAAACAAGCACACATTCTGGTTTCAAAATATGATTACAAATGCTGACCATTAATGTAGTCATCATCTATCTGTGACATGTAAATTTCTTTAATGCTTTACTAGTGTCAAATACTGTTAAACTTTAAATCTGACTCAACCTGTGTCTGCAAAATAATTATCTGCTTGCCAATAATAACTTCTTACTTTCTTAAATCAGCACTCTACTATTTTTGAAACTAGATGGAACCTCCCTAGAGTAAAACAGTTGAGTTTCACCATTTTCGGATCCATTCAGCCGATGTTCAGGTCAGGCATTTCCAGGTGCTGCATAATATCGTTGCGCCTACTGCATGCATGGTACAGCAGCAAAGTTCCTTGATTATTAGGACTGAATATAGCTCCTATCCATATTGACCTACATATCACCTGCAACTTTTCAGTTTCCGTCAGTTCTTAAATCCAAAAAATATTGATACTCTATGGTTATTTTTGAACAAGATTTATGGGATTTGATGGGATTTCTCGCATCAGTTATTCACACCTCAGCGATTCTCAGCTTCTCCATGGCAAGGAAATCACTGGGTCTCATTGTCACTCCTCTGCTCAATAATGCAACAGGAGTGTGACATTGAGGAATACGTGGAGGAGTTCGTCACTCTCAGTCATCTCATGCAAGAGGAGGACGAAAGGATTAAAATAAGTTTCCTTCTAGGACTGGATAGTGAAATACTCAACCATTTTCCAGTGGATGATCCTGAATGGACATTGGCCGAGTTTATTTACTCAGTGCTGTGGGTCTGCTTTCACTGTGGGAGAGGTGAAGGAGGATGTTCACGATCACAGCAATGAGCTCTTTCGCCGCCCAGCAATCGTCATGCCTGAACCACAGCATGAGATTGCTGCGATTCCCGAGTCACTGCATGAAATGGCGGCTACATCAAAGTCACTGCTCGAGAGGGCCGCCGATCCTGAGTCACTGCACAAGATGGCCGCCGTTCCCGAGTTCACGCACAAGATGGTCGCCACTCCCGAGTCCACGCACAAGATGGCTGGACGGTTCCGCCAGTGGCTGGACGGTCTAATCAGATTCAATGATCTATGCTAAGCTGCAGTTAAAAGTGCAACAGCCAGACACTGTGTTATGTAATAAATGGTTGCATATGGATCCGCACGCCTCCTGTCTCGACGTTACACTCGGATCGGATGAATGGATTGAAAAAATTTTAAATTTTAGGGGTGTTCCTTTAAAGTCACCGTTGTTATGTAGAATTTAAGTTTGTTATAGCCTAAATGATTTATCTGAGTGCTTCATTACCATCATACAACATAATTAAAAAACATTAATTTCTCTTCAACTAAATAACACTTCTTCTCTGATGAGACTGAATCATTCTGATATTTTAGATTGCAGTAAAGAAAATACAGTAAAAGTTAGGAAGAGTCTCAGTTACTAAAACAGTAATAACATGTAATTTCCAACCTATAGTAGTTTGGAAAGGCCCTTTGTCTTGCATGAGTGTGGGTTTAGTAAGATTGCCTCTTTTAGCAAACTATCTACAGAAAAACCTGCACCTGTGTTGGTGAAGGGTTGTTATGTGATTTCAATTGGCCTTTCACCACCATCCCCATACAGAGAATGAACTACTGCTTAGTCTGTACAGCTTTCCTCTCTTCTTTGTAAGTAGCCTTGTTAGGTTTGTTCATTTTGGAATAACAATAGCTAGGGATGACAGAGATGCAGAGAAACCCATTTTTACTCGCTTATTTTTAACGCTTCCTTTGTGTCTCAATTCTCTCCCAAATTGCCTCACCAACATTTAGAGATGATACCTTTGACTTAGTGTCACTTGTTTATACTAACATGTGGCATAAATGGTCCATTTTGCAGCTTAATTTGTATTCGGATTCACACACTGCTGTAAATGACAACCACAGCAACTCTAGCAGTATGTGTTGTATATACACACACTCTCACACACGCACGTGCAATATGGCCTATTGGGTTAGAAATGTGAAAGGTTGGATCGAGTAGGTAGTGCAATAAGAGAAAGAGTAGAGAGTGGCAGAGGGGAAAAATTGCATGGTATTTTTTTGGATTTGCATAGGACTGACAGAGTCTGCACCAGGGGTCTGTGTCTCTGGGGTCTCGCATTCTCTCTCTCTCTCTCTTGCCCTCAGTCTTTCCCTCGCACTGCCCCTCAATATCCCTCTGTCTCTCACTCCGTGGGGCCGCACTCTGGATGAAATTTCAGCAGGGTATGAGGGAATGGTTCACAGAGTTTAGCACCTTTTTTAACATAGGCAAAATAAATGACTTCTCCTAATGCTCTAATTGGCGGTGGTTTGATGATCAGGTATCACAGCCTTCAGGCTTGAAGGACCTCGTTGTTTTTCCCCTGGCCTGCTGAAAGAGCCTGTCTGTGCCTTTTAATGTCCTGACTTGTACTTTTTACGTTTTTTTCATAAAGAGAATTTTGAAATATACCCAGTCAAGTTTTATTAACCTATATTTAAAAATCTAATGTGAGAATCTATAGAGTGAGTGAAGGCTCATGATATGTTAAAAACAAATAGAGATGACATGCAGAGACAGAAATGAAGTGCTCCTTTGCTCATTATATTTATTCCATGAAATAATCCATTAATTAAATGTATTTATTTATTTGTTTATTTTAGTAACATTTCATATAGGCTATATATATATTTATATAATGACGTAACATTCATTTTATATATATATATATATATATATATAATATTTAGAGTAATATTTTGTTTAACATTTACATTTTTTTTACAGAACAGTGATTTAATTACATGTCAGTACAATGGTACTATTATATTATTACAGTACTAATATGAATAATATAAAATGAGCAATGATGAATCTTAATCATTAGGACTAATGTAACGTTATATCTTAAGAACACCAGTCAGCCCAACAGAACATATGCTTGGAGTCTATTTTTATTTCTTAAGCTTACAAATCCAATGTGGTTGCTTGGTAACAACTTTGGCGTTCAGACCTGCTACTTTCCATGAATGCAGAATCCAGAGTATACATGTTTATGCTTTACTTTGAGAATTCTCACGTTCTCACATATTTTTTTTATAAGTACTTGAATTTCTGTTGTGCAAAACGTATGATGGATGATGTAAAGTTTGTGGAGAAGAGCTACTGTAGATCAATTTGTCTGTTGCAAGGAGGGAAGACAGACCGTCAGATTCTTTTTTATGGTTTTGAGTTGAAACAACTGCATCGGAATAATTCCTTTTATTTATTTGAATGCTTTTTTTTTCTCTTCCTGCTCTGGTAAAAGCATGATTTTGATGCCAGACCTTTAAATCTATGCCAGAATGGGTCCATGACGCTGCATGCTTGTAAATCAGTGTTAGTAAACTGAATTAATGATCAATGAATCAAGTCTGCTCACTGCGCCCTTGACAGTCTGGGCCTCTGCCCAACACCAGGCATGATCTACAGCTCAGCCATTGTTTGCATCCAACTACAAAACAAGGATTTTCTCCTTTTTACAGGGAAGCGTTACACTCCCTTGCAGAAATTTTATGTGTCTGTACTTCAAATCGAACTGCACTTGCTGATCATTTTCTGCATTCAGGAGTTTTTTCTTCTTCTTTAGTCTGTGTTGAATTAATATGCGTTACAAATATTTACCTACTGTTAACTTTTAAGCTTTGTAACTGTAGCAGGCATTCAGTACCTCCCATTCACAACATTGTTCAATGAAATGCTATTTATAGAGGCCTCTGTCATGCTGAGCGTCCTCTGTTTGTTGTGAATGAAGCATGGAGGTTATGATAAGGTTAGTTTTATTATGATGGGAAACAGTTCATAGCATATGAAAGGAGTTCTGGTATTGTAAATTTTCTAATACAACACTTCTCAAAAGTTTGGGGTCGGTAATATTATTTTACTGTTATTGAAATAATGCAGAAATTATTGAAAAAAATTGAATAAAATTATCAGTATTTAAAACAATGGTTTTGCATTTTAAATTTTTTTTTTAAACTTTTAAAAAAAGGTGAAGCTGAATTTTCAGCAGCCATTACTCCAGTCCTTAGAGTCACACGATTCTTCAGAAATCATTCCAATATGCTGATGCTCAAGAAACCTTCTCATCATTATCAATGTTTTTGCTGCTTAATAAAACCATGATAATCAGGATTTTTGATTAATATAATTTTCAAATAAACAACATTTGTTTAAAGTTGTCTTTTCTAACATTGTAAACTATGAGTTTTGATTTTTTCAAAACCCCCTTGTTGACTAAAAGTAATTAATAAAATCATATTGACACCAAATGATAGCATAAGTGTTTGGGTAAATGGTTAATTGGGTGCATTCATAAAATTTTTCACCATTGTTCTGACTCATTTAATAGTTTTTTTTTTTTCTGATAGGCCTTATGGCTTATAAAGACTCTTTGCATGAGAAACAGTGCTTTGCTGTGTTCATTGGTTACTCTTACTGGCTAAATTGGTACCAGATAAAGCTAGAGTCGAGTCTCAAGCTGGATGATATGAACAAGTGAACTTCTGATTTGTTGTTGTAGCAACTTTAAGGTCAATGGTTTGCTGTGCTTCTGTTTTGGCTTTTTCAGAGCCATCAGTTTCTTATAGATCAAAGTGTGTTTTGTCACGGTCAGCTATTTTCTTTTCATGACAAGAAAGCTCAGACCTCCATTTGTAGGAGTTTTTGGCAGTCTCCAGGTGGTTTCATACATCAATGAGGGATACAAACTGCTGATGCTCGGAAAGTTAGTGCATTGTACAAATTATTGTAGAACTTAACTTTTTTGGGCATTGCTTTCTGTAGTTCAGCCTCAATCCCCATGGGTGTAGTTTGCATGTACCTCCATACAATTATACAATTCAAAAAGTAACAAAGGATATGAAGACACCATTTACAGAATACACATATTAGATCTTATTGTGCAGAAGCTAAAAAAGCTACTTTGAAAACGAGCTTTGTTAAGAAACATTGAGCTCACTTTTATTCTAGTCTGACAAAAATAACTCCTAAAAGATCCCTTTTGTGTCAAGGGTTCTCTTGCTAATAATCTTCAGCTGACTGAAAATGTTTTTGCAGGATTCAGGGTGGCAAAGGGTGAAAGAGAGAAAAATCTAGTATTTCCTTTATATCAATTTTGTTCTTATTCTTTCTCTCTCTCTCTTTCTTTCTGCACTGTAGTGTCACTGGCTGCTCTTTGAACCTGTGTGCTTGTAAGCAGGCCTGAGTGCTCTTCGTCAGCAACAGGTCGTTTGGAAGACAATACTGTGACAGGAAGAGGCTCTCCTCTGGCCTCCCACACCCCAGCCACAGTGCCTGAGCTCAGGCCAAGGAGCCTAAGCTAGGGGAATAATGAGAGGAAGAAGGGAGGTGAGGCTTAGACACTCAATTACAACTCAATTACTGTATCCTTTGAGCCAAGAGAGAAAAATGTGAGCACAAAACTAATGTATTAACTGTATTAACAGACACTCTGTTCTGAAATGTAGTAACCTGGCTGCATAGACATCATTTTTAGCCATTGTAGGTAGGGCTGTATTAATCAAAATTCTAATCGCAATTACAATTGCGGGTGTCACAGTTATGTTCAAAGCGGCAATTAATCATTCAAAATTCACTTATGTTATTCTGTGCTTAAGATGGATTCTTAAGAGCACACAGCACACCTAGTTTCTATCTTTCTTATCTTAAAGGTGCCATAGAATGGAAAACTGAATTTACCTTGGCATGGTTGAATAATAACAGTTCAGTACATGGACATAA
>JAUCMS010000034.1:4470332-4484917 GCA_032357445.1 Enteromius radiatus | reverse complement strand
GGCAGACTCAGGGGAGCGCACGGGGGGCGCGGCAGACTCAGGGGAGCGCACGGGGGGCGCGGCAGACTCAGGGGAGCGCACGGGGGGCGCGGCAGACTCAGACACAATGAGTCTGGCTTTTCAAAGCTACCTGAATTATAGTTAAAAATTATAGGGTCAGTAAGAATTCAAATAAATAAATAAATAAGTAAATGCTGCATGTTATTCAGCCAGGATGCATTAAATTGTTTAGAAGTGGCTGCAAAGGCATAAAGTTACAAAAGATATATCTTTCGAATAAATGCAGTTCTTTTGAATGTTCTATTCAACAAAGAAAACAAAAACAAAACAAAAAAAACTGTTTTGAAAGTTAATTAAAGCAGCATTCAATTTGAAAAAAAAAAAATCACAATAGTACTTTTTGATCAAATAAATGGTGAGTGTAAAATATTTCTTTCAAAAACATTTAAGAAACCACACTAAGTATACACACTAAGCTAGAAAGGGGATCTCGCATCTTAATCTGCAAGTTTACACCTACAGTGCTGCCATTCTGTTTTTAGTGGTGTACCAGTTCAAAGTTTGAGCTAAGCATGCTAACTGTTCTGTCTTTAGCTGCACTGACTAGCACAGAACACTATTTGGAGATTTCAGCCTCACAGCCTGCACAGACAAAACGACTGTAACTTTTGAGTTTTTAACATAAACTTTTAAGCGTAGAAAGACATAAAAGAGAATTTAGTTTACTGGCATACCGTGTGACAGCCGATGCTTTGGATGTGTGCGTTTCAAAAAACAGATATCAGAAATGTAAACTAATATGGTTTAAAACGCATGATTTTTAGCTCAAAAGACATGGTAATCAAAACCAAACAGTTGTTTTTTAGCAGAGTATCTGAGGAACAAGTTGTAAAGGCACAACCCAGTCTATGGGCACAACTTTTTGAGCAGCAGCTCATTTGCATATAAAGAGACATGCTCGAAAACACTATTTTAGCTTTCACTCAAAATAGCCATTTTAAAATTATACAATAAATGAGCAAACACTTCGTGGGGGCACCTGAAACTTATATTACATTATTGTAAAAAAGAAGAATACTAGGTCTCCTTTAAATGAACTATCTGAATGAACCCATTCACAAATGAATCACATTTGGCAAAGCTCCATATGAAAACAGTTAATAGTGTCACCTCTTTTAGTTACTCCCCAACTCTGGTGACAGCTGAAGACAATAAGTCTACAATATGCTCTCTGCAGTATGCATGCCCTTTATGTACGGCTGTAAGCAAACTTAATGCAAAAACCCCTATAATTTCCACAGGTCCATCATTGTCCTCCCAGTTTCAGTGTGTGTTTAGAACAGGCCTCTGCCGCTTGGACAATGCAAACACACAGTCATTTTCCACGTGATTATGGGGCAAACTGAGTTTAGGGAAATATTTGAAAGGCATGTTCTGTTTTTAGTTTTTTTTTTAGATATATGGACGACCGCTGAAATGACATGCTAGAGACTCCTCTCCGCCCAGAGCTGAACCCTCCTTTGTTCCACAGCTCGCTCCAGCCTCTAAATTACCATTGCTGCTGCCAAGAGGAGATGCAGTGCGACGTTTCCCCTCCACCACTAACAAGCCTTCTCATGTTGGGAAGACAAAGAGCTTTCTGGACACAGTGACAACATTTTGGGAGTTTAGACCGAAGACTCCCTTCTTAAGATGCGACAAGTGAGTCAATTTGTAATTTACAATGTCTGTGTCTTAAGAGTCGACTAGTAAAGACATCAAAGTCTGTGCTGCAATAGCTGCCCTTTACAAACAGTCTTTGATCACCATTATTTGATTATCCAAGTGTTTATCTTCTTGACTTTTTACGCAGGACATCCCAGGACATAGAGTGCTTGGTCTGAACAAGTGGGGCTCTTGAACTTGGACACAAAAATTTGTTTATTGCATGCAGGGCTGTGCGCTGAGTGCTTGTTTTCTAAGTAGAAAAGTTTGTGGACACAGCCCTTTACGCACAAAAAAAAAGAAAAGAAAGAAAAAGCCCAGTCTGGCCACAGCTGGACCAGTGCGATCTGACGTGATGGATTGGATGTGGGCTCGCGGGCCTGTGGCGAGGAACCGAGAGCGGAACTAATCTAAAGAAATGATTCCCTCCTCTAAAGCTTCGAAACTTGACACAATCTGGCACTCATTTGACAGCTTGAAGTTGGTAACTCTTAGCCACGGTTACAAATAGCAAGTCAGGAGGAATTTACTGAGTAATAAAGACTTTTTCTCCTCTCCTGAGTTAAAATAATGTTGTTCTGGATATAATCATCTAATTAGGGCAAGAGGCTGCTCTTGGAAAGGCTGAGGATCGCATTTCAAAGGGTCGTGTCTGCCAGCCTCCACACTGATGCTAAGATATCCAATGGTATGGCGGCGTGGTCCTGCGTGTGTGTGTGTGAGACGGGGAAAGAGAGAGAGCATTCCTGTGTGCTTGTGTACAGTTGCGTGCGACCGTGTGTCGCTCGCTCCACGAATAGTATGGAAGCCATTGTGCAAGCTGGACCCTTATCAGAAGTCCATCTTAATCAGTCCTGCCTTATTTCACTCCGTGTCAGCCCCTAAACTCCTAGTGCCCTCTTCATGGACCCAAAGTGGAACCATGATATCTTTCTTACCCGTTAAAGGGATAGTTCACCTAGTTCCCCAATGACTTCCATAATGTTGACGAAAAAAAAAAAGTAAGTATATATATATATATATATATATTTACCATTTACCCAGTCGTCCCAAAACTGGAATTGTTGCATTGAGATCTTGCAGACTTCCTTAAATTCTTCCATTCTAGACTTCTTTACTTTCACCAAATATGAAATTGTGCAATTATTTCTTCAAATTCTAAAATTTCATTCATTCGGTTTCTTGGATTTTTTCTTGTTAATTTGGAACACAAACATTATATGCATTCTGATGCAGCTTTAAAACTAAATTAATTTTTATTAATACACACACACACACATTAGTCAAAATTCAGTTAATTTATTATAGAAATATTATATAGAAAATCTTGAACAGAAATGTTTCCTTGGCTGATGACTAAAATAAAAAAGCTTAATTTGAAGCACTAAAATTAATACAACTAAAACATAATAAAATAGATTAAAGCTTAAAAATGATGAGTTAAAAATATAATTAAGCTAAGGAGAAAAAAAGCACATAAAATTACTAAAACTTGAAAACTAATATAAAAAAGCTCATTCCAAATATGACTAAATAAAAAAAAAATATTAAAATATTTTGTTAAATATAAGTCTCAATTGTAAATGAACTGAAAAGACTCTTCAGAACAACTTCTCTTTTCCAAAGAAAGAAGAAAGTCACATGGGTTTGGATTGAAACCTTGGTTGGAGAGCAGCAGAAATACTTATGTTTTAACAGAAGTGAAGAGAGAAAGTACACTGATCCCAGTGCTGCAATGTGGGTAATTACAGACTCACATGTGGATATTACTAGGTTCCAGTAATATGCCTGCAGCATGCATGGCGACTTTCCCACTGCAGTTTTGAACAGAATGAACTGAAACACTTTGGTAAAGGTTGACGGGTTTAGTGGGAGTTTAAAATAAAACTAAACCTTTGCTACCATTCCAGCGCTTTGTGTTGTAGTTTATATAAGTATGCACTTCAGTTCAGCCACAAAAATGCACTCCAAATAGGCACAATTTTCTTGTCCGTTTTGCTTCTGCTATTCCAAACATGAGGCAAGTTCAATTAACAACAAAGGTTTGGTCTTTCCAGGTCTGTCGTCACATCAGGGTAAAATGTTGGAGGGGGCAGTAGAGGAAAGGGGTGATAAGTTCAGAAATGTGAGATGAGTTGAGCAGCTCTCTCGGCTGATCCAAGCACAGTATGAACAGATTAACACTCAGAGTGAGCAGAATTATAGCTAGATGGTGAGCAGTGTAGTCTGAAACAGATGTAAGCTATGATAGATCTCTGAACTCCCACTGCTAAAGTGGAGCTGTGATGTCTTTTTTTTACCCATTAAAGGTGCACCATTTCAGCTCGAAACTGGAGTTGTTTACAGAGCACCGTATCTTGCAGGCTTCCTGAAAACTGTGTAATTATTTATTTATTTTAGAAATACTGATTGATTTGATTTTGATTCATTCATTTGGAACACAAAGAAATCATTTTGAAGACAATTTTGGTTGCACGTTTTCGGTGCAATTAATAGGAAATGATATAGTTAACAAACCACTGTTTGAAATAAGATATTTTTAATTAATCAGGTGAAATTGAAGATTCTCATTAAATAACAACATCAGTTTGAGCTTCAGGCTCCCTAATAGTAAACTTAAGAAACGTATTGAACTTAATAGAAGGATCTGTTGTTAAACAATACTAAAACTATTCGGTTTGTTTTGATAATTTTGTTAAAGCTGAAATAAAACAAATATTTGATTTAAAATAAATATTTATACAAATTACAAAACTAATTTGAAAATGTAAAATGTAATTCAACAAAAATGTAATTCAAAATATTGATTAAATACCATTAGTATTTATATTAAATAAAATTAATATAAAAAATTGAATCTATTATTGTTATTTATTCTAAAAAAAATTTCATTGATGTCATTATTGCTAAATAAACTTAAACTATAACATTATTTTTATATATAATTTAATTGAAGCTGAAACAAAAAAAGTAAATTAAAAATACATTTAAATTTTAAAAAATAATTAAAGCTAATAAAAAATGAATAAAAATAGAAAATCAACAAAAATGCTAAAAGATGTAAAATGCAATTCAAAATATTAATAAAAAACTTTCATTTAGTTTTTTATCTGTACAATCTAGTCTGAAACAGGTATCATTATTGGTTAAAGAACTAAAATGCTAATGAAGCTGAAATAAAATGAAATATAAATACTAATGAAAAGTCTAAAACTAAATTGAAATGTAAAAAGAACTTCGGTTTTAGCACAGAAATTGCTAAAACTAAAATAAAGTTAAATATAAGCTTATAAAATGAAGCGCATAAAATTACTAAAACCTGAAAACTGTAAATATAATTCAAAATATTAAAAAAAAATTCCATTTAGGTTTTTCATCTGCTTTTTCATCTGTGCAGTGTAGTCTGAAACAGATGTAGGCTACACTTGTATTACTGTAATGTTGTCTTCTTTACCCTCTCCAATCTGGCTTTCATATCTTCAGTCACTGAGAGATCCAATCGTAAATCATTCAACAATGAACACACATCTGACCTCCTTTTCCTGTAAATCCATATCAGTTACATAAAACTTATGATAAGGCACTTTGCCAGAGTTTTTGTCTAAATAGTTTCATCAACATGCTAAATTCTAGCTGGAGACAAACTATAGACTCTGCAGAGGAACACTGTAACCTTTGGCAGCTCGAGTTCAGAAATATTTCCTCCAAGGCAAGCAGAGACACTCTTTAGGTCATTGGATTTATTTGGAGCCTCTGCTACTACAGAGGTCACTGCATTAATTGATAATCTGCTCAGCCTTGCACACTCTGTCATCTCATATTTCCACAGTTGTAGCCACTTACAGGGCATTACATTCTCCCCGGGTTAACTCACAAGTATGTATAGGATTGCAGTGGATGGCTGCTGCAGGGCTGTATTTTTAGCGTGTCGAGCAGGTGCGATAAATCTTTTTTTTTTTCTTTTTCTTTTTCTTTTTGCTTCTGTGGTCATGTGATCAGAGGGGGAAGTTGGGACAGATGCAGGCTGCTGTCACTTCAAAGGTCGAGTCCTGCCGACTGACGTCTTTATTTGAAGAGAGCAGGGGTGGAGGTAACGAATTACAACTACTCACGTTACTGTAAATAAGTAGTTTTTTTCATACTTGTAGTTTTTTCAGTATATTTTTAAAGCTGTACTTGTACTTAAGTACAAATTTAGCAAAATAATCTACTTTGTTACTTTTAAATCATAGTCCGTTATGGAGTATGCCCACATTTTTAATAGATATTCAAACCTTTGATGCATTTCAGTAGCCAATAAAGATATCCAATCCTAGATGGACCAATAAAAAGAGTTATATCTAAATCAGGAAAAGCTGTTGAAGAACATTCTAACCATGCATTTGACGCCGGTGAGAGCGTAAAAGTGGCCGGAAATTATTCATCTTGAATGTAAGCTGGCAGCGATAGGTGGCTCGGCACGTCATGGATGGCGAGATCATTGAGGAGAGTTGAAATCACGTTAACTTTGGTAATGAGCTATGACGCGGTTTGGCGGCAACCGTCAGAATGCAAAAGTCCACCGCTTGAGAGGATACTAGAGAGTGCAGCCCTGGTTCCGCCCACATTAGTTTTTGAGCATTTTCATGCTAGAACGCTTGTTTTTCAGCAGGAATGCAATTGATTTGCAACACTGATTTGACAAATTGAGACTACACTTCAACCAGGACAGTTTATAATGTAGAATGCACACAAATTAATGTTAAATATTCATTAAAGACAAAGTTTATTTTGTTAACAAACATGGAACAACCATGTTCTTTACCTGTGTTGCAGTGCACAGCAGACACACCCACCTAAACGACTGAAATATAGGCTTATCCAGCCCAAAAAGACCATTTTGCCGTTAACATCTGAAGTAAAAATGAATTTATACACATAAAAATTCATCCCATGTGACTGATTTGCTTCAAATCGGCTGATTTTAGGTCAGCAGTTTGCCTTTGACGGTTCTCTCTGCCGGTAGGAAACAGTAAGATGGCGGATCGAACAATTCCGGTGGCTTCACCGGCTGTTGTCAGTTTAGAACGCAATGAGCGATCCAGTCATTATAAAGATCTGTGGTTTTAATCTTCAATTTTAGTCAGATCAGTCTAAAAAGATATAGCGCACTAAGTCAGACCAGTCTGAAGTTCTGGTTCTAGCTTGAAATCTCTAGGAGGAGTAGCATTCAGAAATTTGGTTAATAATAATAATAATAATAATAATAATAGCCTAATAATAACTAAAACGTTTGTCAAGACAAACTTTAAGTTGGCTTGAGACATCCAGAGCTGAGAGTTTGAAAAAGTTTTAAAAGTTTAAGTATGATGTCTGAAATACTTAAAAATAGTCAGATTAGATAGACGGTAGTAGCATGTTTCTAGCATGATTAGCAATTTACCAACATGATTAGCATGTTACTAGCATATTGCTAACTTGGTTCGCAAGTTACTAGCATGATTAGCAAGTTACTAGCATGATTCTAACATGATTAGCCAGTTACTAGCATGTTTCTAGTATGATTAACATGTCACTAGCATGGTGTTACAGTGATTATAGCATGAATAGCATGTTACTAGCACATTATTAGCATGAATAGCATGTTACTAGCACATGGTTAACATGTTTAGCTAGTTACTGTCATGTTGTTGATAAGATAGTTACTAGCATGTAATTTAACATGATTTTTAACATTATTAGCATGTTGCTAGCATGATTTAGAAAAAAATTGAAATAGTATTAGATAGAGTGGAAGCTTAAAGGAGTTTAAATGGATTAGAAATAGTACATACATAGACTTGGTACATAGAAGGGAAGTCTGATTGAGTCTAATTGGCTGCAGTGTGTTTAGATTTGAGTTTTGACAGTTGGAGCTGGCAGAGTGGCTCATCCGAACATTCTGTGAATGGTCTATGGGATTTTTATGATATTTAATCTTCGGTTTTATGAAAACTATAACTTGGATCAGTTAGAAAAGATATAGCAACCAGAGTCAGACCAGTCTTAAGATCTGGGCTTAGTTTGGAGTTTGTAGAGTTGTGAGTGGTGAGTTTAAAATATTCCAGTGGTCCCCCCCAGAGTGAGTTTTTTTAGGCTACCGCCCTTACTGTTTCCATGGCCACGCGTCTTGCTTGTCACGTGACACACCGCGAGCACAATAACACTGTAAGACAGATGGATCACTTTTATTTAGTTTTTCCTTTTTTTATTTCAAATATTCACAAACTTGCTTACCGTGTCATGATATTCCGATTCACAAATGTATGTAAATGAGTGTGTTTTTATTAATTTAAAAAATATATATATTATTTCTAGCATTTTAGCATGTTGTTACATTACATTATATTACATATTTAAATGTTTTAAAAGAAGTCTCTTATTCACACTAAGGCTGAATTTCATTTAAAGAAATACAGTAAAAACAGTAATATATAATATTAGTTAAAATGTAAAATAACTGTTTTTATTTGTTTATATATAAAACATTTATTTATATATTTATATTTTATTAATAAAAATGTATTCATTTGATGCCACAGCTGAATTTTCAGCAGCTGTAATTTCAGGATTTTTTTTAAATGATCAGTGTTAAAGAGTATTATGCTAATAATATTTTAATAATAGCCTATTCATATTTTTATTCTGCTTATATTTTTGATTAATAGAAAGTTTAAAAGAACAGATTTTATTAGAAATAGAAATCTATTGCAATATTTCAATATCTTTACTGGCACTTCTGACAATTTAATGCATTGTTGGTATTAATTTCTATTAATATTAATTAATTTTTTTCTATATGGTAATATATATGGATGTGTAGAGTACATCATTATTGTTAAAAAGAGGAACAAATTCAAAAATTGTACAACTTTGCACAGATATTTAAAAATTGTTTATGAATTTTTGCGTTTTGCGTTTTGTGGATCTGCGTTAACCTGTTAGCATTCATAAGCTGAACAAACTGTGTCTAACTGCACGTGTGACTATGTAGCTAAGTTACTGAGCAATCCTTTGGCTTGCTCATACTGTTGTAAGAATTTGAGGCATGGGAATTTTAAAACTGTGTCGTGTAATATTACATTGTGGTTAGCATCTAAATACGGAGTTAGCTTTGAAGTTCTTGTTCTCGTTTTCTATATCACAAGACAGCAGATCTAAAGTCAGCGTCTGGTTCCAATTTAGTTGCGTGGAGGGCTTGGTTTAATGTCTGTTGAATCAGTGGAGCGAAGTTCTGAAGGTGTTTGTAATAAAGTGTCATTACAGCTCTGCATTTCTGTATTAACAGAACGGTGCGGGTGCGCACTGTAGGAATGTCATTAATGAGCAAGTCCGAGAAGAAATCGAGAAGAAGAGGCATGAGAGACTTTGAAGTTGTTGTTGTTTTTAGGCACAGTATCATCACATCATTATGTTGTATGTTATGGTCAAGTATGGTTGAATGAACTTTCCCATGCAGCTTTCAAGCATAAAAAAGGATTAAAAAGCTTTATAAAAGTGGTCCATATGAATCATGCACAATATTCAAAGTATCCTGAAGCTATGCAATATGGAACAGATCTTTAAATAAGTCATAATTTATATACATATTTTAGCATCAACCTTACTTTGCTTATGAGGAAAGATGTTCAATTATTTTTGGACGAAACATTCTATTGATTTAGAACTCTTTAAAAAATCACTTGAGCTGTTTCACGAAACTTATCTGGTTTTGGAAGTATATATAATTTGTATATATAATATATACAATAATTTGGACAGATATGTTAATACTAAAAATACACTGTAAAGTATTATTTTAATCAATAACATATGTTATCACCTACTTGAACTTTTCACCCAAAAATGAAAATCTTGTCGTCATTTTTTCACCCTCTGAAGTTATTTCTTCTGTTGAACCATAAACAAGATATTTTAAAGAATGTGGCTATCAAGATTTATTTTTTTTTAATCAAGATTAGCTATCCCTATTGTCTTAAACTGAATGATGAAAAAAATAGTATTGAAATCAATGGCTACCCGAAACTGTTTGGTTACCAAATTGAAAAGGTATTTCTTTGTGTGTTCAGAAATTCACACAGATTTGGAACAACTTGTGGGTGAACAAATACATTTTTATTTTTGCGTGAACTATACCTTTAAGTTTAGTTGCTGACACATTTTTAAGTATACAGAAATGATTACTGGCAGTACAAGTTAGTTAAACTTAAATTAAATTGAAGTGTCTTAAAAAATAAAGTTATACGACGAGATTCAACAATTGTTTTTAAAGTCAGTGTAATACAGTGTAATTCAATAGTTCTATACTGTTGGACAATTATGAATACTGATTTCTTTTTAATTCAGATTCCATATGTTTATCTAACTTTTTGTTTTTCATACAATAGTATCTGAAGCAATATTGCTCATGTATAATGCTGAGTCAGTTATTTACCATTAAAAAAACAAATGGGATGCACTGTTTACGTTCACATTTCCTTGTCTAATGAGCACATATTTGTTAGACACTAATAGCAGCTAGCTGGCTGATGGAGGAAGAGGAAGGTTAGATGTTGTGCCGGTGATGATGGGACATCAGTGTTTGGGTTCCAGCGTGTCCCCATAGGCGTCTGACGTCCCATGGCGCTCTCTTATCTTAATGACCATTAACCACCCTTGCTCTATGTCAAAGGGAGAGAAGGCGATGGAGAAAAGAGAGCGAGAGAGTGGGAGGGAGCAGCAGGGAGAGCCTCAGTTGGAGAATTCCTGACAGCTGATAAGAGGAAGCAGGAGATCCAGTTTACTGCACAGATAGGGCAGGAATGTGCTGCCAGATGATGACTCTGCCCGTGACTGCACCGCTGCCCGTATCATGCCCTGCCAAGAGCCATCAACGCTGGTTCTCTCTCCCTCTCTTATTCTCAGGATGAGGGCTGTTATAATCCTGCATATCTGTTATGGAGCATCATAAACCCATTTAGTTTATGGCTGCAGATTGAGAATATAAGGAATCTGACTCTGACAGCGCTGGCAGGCAAAGAGAGAAAACAAAATCATATTTCATTCAGCACCGAAAAGTATAAAAGTAGTACAGAGTAATAAAAAATATATTATTTTATACATTATTTGTGTTTTATAGTAGTACAGAGGAATTTAAAATGATTATTTATACATTATATATATTTCGCACAAGATATTGTTAAAGATAACTTAAAAAATGTATTTATAGAAAGGAAAAAAGAAAGCTAAAAATCTAATGTTGTTATTTCTCAAGTCCCCCTTTTTAATAGCATTTATTAATTTTAATTTTTAGCATTTATTGAAAAAACTAAATAACACTTTTTTTTTTATCACATTTTAACGGCAGGATATTTATTTCCTTATCTGTACAGGATCAGAATTATTAATCATAATTAGTATATCAATGTGCTAGTATTATTGTTATTGTTATTAATAATAACGTAAACAATGATTATGTTTTAACAGTTGGAATTGTTTTTGGTGATGATGATTATTATTAATAGTTATTTTCATAATCACATATTGTTTATATTGTAACAATAAAGTAATAAGTAAATATATAATAATAAACTATTTAATAATAAATAAATAAATAATTACTTATTGTAATAAAATTATGAATACTTAAAAAATTAATACAATATTACATGATTAAAATAATAATCACTATCAATTTCTGCAAAAATATTGTTATATTACTACTACTGATAATAATTATTTTTATTGTAAGTAGTAATTACTTAATAGTTAGTTATTTTATGTATTAATAATGTCTAAATAAGTATTATGTTTCACATGACAGTTTCATCTTATCTGTATTATTTATTTTTTATTATAAATTTTTCTATGAGATTTTTTTATTTTTTTTATTAAGCTTACTTTTATGTATGCTGAATTGCAAGTGCTGTTGCTGTTTGTGTGAAGTTGACCACTCATTACTACTCTTCATAACTGTTAGGATGCTGTCTTTGCAGCCTACATACAGTAGTTAGCTGTCTTTAAAGTAGCTTAATAGGGTTTGGAACAGAGCTTACACTATGTTAACACTGTGATTTGTGCTGAATATCCCTTATAGCCTCTAAGTACCAAATCAGAATTGACTGGACTGAGCGTCTCCTGCAAAACAAGCCTGTTATTTCAGATACATCAGCTCTCTGTGCATTATTCAGCTTTTAGCATTACAATGGCCGTGTCAGGCAGAGAAATACAATCCTTGTCAGACAGTGTGGAAGTGAGCCAGCCAAACACAAAGAGCATTTCAACAGTGTGGTCTGGGCCACAAGCCTTTTTAAATTAATTATAGATCAGTATGGACACTGTGACATGGTGAATGGGTAACGGGGCAGTGGTGCAGACAGCACTGCATGCTAAGATTGGGTTAGTGCTAGCAGAGCCAGTATAAGGGAGAGGAGATGGAACTCTTAAAGGAATATGAATGGATGAAATTGTGACAGTCAGCATGGAGCCATTGATCTATAATCAGTTAGTTTGAGAGGATAGAATGCACTAGACACCAAACAGACTTTGGTACTAGGTCTTCTGTGCCGTTCCCTGTCCTCTCCGCTCACCCCATTCCTTTTCTGTCTGCTTTTTGTTCATGGAATTTCATAGATTTCATTGTACATGCCTCATTCATTGGAAAAGAGTGGGTTAAACAACAAGACAGTTTTGGCAGGGACCTTAGTGGCCCCATTTCTCTGAGAACAAGTATAGGAGAACAGAGAGAATAATCAGCAAAACCTGCTTCGATAATATCTGTCCTATGTTTTACTGCATTTACATCTAACCATCAAAGAACATCTGTGATTGTAAAGCTGTTATCAGTCAAAAAACTTCTCAGCACTTTATTATATCCATCTTTTTAAAATACACTCAAAATTCTTTAAATTTAAAATTCTTTTAATCTTCAGGAGGTTCAAAGGCATGATCTGTGGTTGCACTGTTGTCTCAGTGTTTTGTAGCACATTAAACAAGTGTGAAATATTTGGGAATTTAAATATGAAGAACATGATTTATGCATATCAGGATTTGTAAACATTTTTTACTGTGTCACTATGAATGCATTTTGTGTTGATTGATGGCAGTAATATTACTTTAATCCGTTTTGCTTAAAAAATGTTCCCAAAAAGTGACTTTGACAAAGTTCTTTGAAGCAAGCGCAAACTTTCTCTGGAACCTATTTGTTTTTTGCTCCATCTTCCAACAAAACAATCAAAACTGAAGAAAAATAAGGGAGTTGGTTTCATTTGGCAGACCTTATTAAGTTAATGCCAGTTGTATGACATGAATGACATGATTAAAACCAGCACGTTTTCTCCCAGCATGCATTTGTTTACCCCGATCTGATAAGTTAGCCGCCCGGCCTTGCGTCTGATCAGATTCAAAGGATGCAGATATTTAAAGCAAGTAAGCATTATAGCAATCATGCATCTTCCTCTTCTGTATTCAATCCCGCGAAGAGATCTGATTACAGCTTCCTTTGTAATGCATATGAACAAACTTACTTCCACCATTACTGGGTCCAAAACAATTCGACGGTCAGTTCAAAAGAGTGCATCAAGGTCTCGCTGGCTTTCCTTGAGACGGGAACGTGAGCTTTGTCACCGTGGCAGGATGGAAAGGAGGCTGTAGCCAAGGGTCACGTTACAAAGCCATCACCGCTGACCTCTCTCCTCCTCCAGCGAGAGGAAACAGGAGGACACATGGGCAGCAGGCTAGTCGTCAACCCCTGAACTGAACTTGACCCCAATTTTCACGTCCAGCTCTGTAACGTGGAGCCAGGCACGTTCGTTCGCTCGCTCATACATGACGCCACTTTGAGTACACTTATTTATTCTAGTCATTTCCAGCTAATTGCGCAAGAGGAAACTTTGAGAGGCAGATTATTATGATGTATTATCATTAGCTGAGCTGTGATGATGCAACAAAGACTGGCGACATGGCAAAGGATCTTATCTCCGTGTCTATTTTTGTGTCTGAGCATCTCCGACTATCTGCGAACAATGGCGTTGGATGCGTTTGGTAGAGTTTTCCATGAATTATCTCCCCCATTGCCCTGATGATAGCACAGAGACTGGCGTCTGAGCCGGCGATGGCTGTCAGGAGCAGTATCTATCTCTTTCTATCTCTCTTTTTCTGTGCAGCGGAGCGTGGCATTATGGAGGCGGTCTGTCCGGGGGGTGGGGAACCCTTTGTCGTGAGAAAAAAAGTACAGAGTCAGTTGCTAGCCTCTGTGAGTGTGTGTGTGTGTCAGAATGAAGACAAGATGGCACCGGCGGGAGGGCAGAGCAGACTGGAGCCAGCAGGGAGAGGCCAGCGGTATTATCACCGGCTCTGTGCGCTCTGGTGACGCGATGAGCCTTTATCTCCATCGTCATCGGCCTCTTTGTCTGCCACTGAGTCATTGCCTGTCCTGCTCCTGGCCCAGAGAGGCAGGGTGAGCCGCCGTGAGCATGGCTGATTGTATGATCTTGATGGGTGCAGCAGGAGGACATCTCGCCCGTGGCCCCATCATGCATACCCACTCCTTAAAAGGCAGCTTAGAAGCTTGAGGAAGATCTTCGCACTACCCTTAAATTATCCCTGAGAGATATCCATGGTTGGCCAACCCTATCCAAAGACACTTGCAGAGACGAGTGACATCTCGTTTTGAGTTTGTTCGAAAAGTAGCAAAAAGTGTCATATCGTAGTTTGAAATGCAAATCAACATAGTACTGCTGTTATTTATATCATATTGACGCATTTGGCAGCATTTTTGGTTTTTAATGTCTTTCAAAGATGCCACTTATGGCGCTTTTCCACTACACAGTACCAGCTCGCCTCGGCTCGACTCGGCTCTGTTTGGTTTTCCACTGTGTAAAAAG
>JAUCMS010000034.1:4402197-4463757 GCA_032357445.1 Enteromius radiatus | reverse complement strand
AACCTACTGTTTTAACGGTCGGGTAGTACGTTCAATTTTAAATGTAGTACCTACTTAAGCAGTATGCGATTTCGGACACAGCGCAGTACTGTGTGAAAGGTGCAAAGGTGTATGGGAAATGGAGTCCAGATGACAGTTAGAGAGTCTATGGTGAATCTGTGTTGGATGGGGTGCCCTCTTGTGGAGCTTGAGGGCACTTCAGCTGGTGACAGTTTCTTCAAAATATCTTCCTTTGTGTTCAGCAGAACAAAGAAATTCATTCATAGTTGGAACTACTTAAGGATGAGTAATTGATCACAGATTTGAACTAATTAAATTATAGTTAAAATTTTATGATGTATTAATTTATTTTAGTCATTTAAATTATTTAATAAAAAGTATTTATTTTTAGAAATTTTTAGTACTTTGGTAATTAAATAAGTAACTTTAACTTAGCAAAATTTCCCCCTTTTAACACCTATGAATATAGCTAGTCATCGAGGTCACGTCTCTTCCTGGGTCTGACCGGCCAGCCACGTCTGCATCTCTTCCCCTGCTCCCCATGCTGATGCGGCCCACTGATACATTTCACTCTCACGAGGCAATTAGGCAGCTCTGCCCTTTGCTGTGAAAAGAGCGAGGGAGAGAAGAAAAGAGAAGAGATTAGGGCTGGGAGGAGAAGCGGTCAGGGGAGGGCAGGGTGCAGTCAGAGTGTCTACTTCCCCAGGCCCTGGTCCATTCTCTTGGCTGCCACGGCCCCGACGCCGCCACTGCCTTTCTTATCAGCCTGCTCAGCACAGAGCAGCTCAGCGCAGCGGCGGCTCAAACAAGAAGCTGTTTATCTGAGCTCAGCCTTGTATCTACACTCTGGCTCCAGTCAAATCTGCCTGGCCAGACCAGCTCCCAAAAAACACAGTCTGCAGGGGAAAAAAGAGACAGAAAGAGGTTACAGAAGGATAAATCAATAGAGAAGCACCCTCTGTCTCCCACAGTCACTCTACATGCGGTTCTTGTCTTTATTATATTCGGTCCTGTCACACGACATGCATTTCATCATCGTTTCCTTTGAGACGTTTGGGAACTTTGAGGTTTGGATGTAAATAAACTAAGCACGCATGTATGTTGCTCTTTAGCTTTGATCTGTTGTGTATTGGATTATTTGCTGTAAGGTTTTTTTTTAACTGAAACCAAATCTAAAAACTTTTACTAAACAACACTGGTTGTCCTATACAAATGCCTTGGCTTTTTCAGATAAATCTCCAGGCTAAATGCAGTTCATACACAACAAACAAGGGTGAAAACTATTCAAGAACCAAACTTAAATATTTAATGGAATTTTATGAGTTGGGTTGATATGTGCTTTAAGAATGCAGAACAGAGAATCGAAAATCAACTGACAGTCAGAATTTACATTTGATGAGTATTAGGACTGTAAACATCTTTAGAAATAAAAAAAAATCATTAAAATTATTGTAAAAATGTCAAAAAGTGGTCAGCCGTCTCACTTTACACCACCATTCTGTGGTTAGTCTTATATATATATATATATATATATATATATATATATATATTTGGAAAAAGAAAGAAGTGAACATAAATGCATAAGAAGTTTAAAATTGTTCAGAACAAAATATAAATGCCTAAAAGTGTAATACAAAATGCTCATATTTACTATCATTACTTGATGGTAGGTATTATTCAAAGTTATCTCGAGAGGAGGATTCCTCTTACATGTACGGGACAATATGAGTACTTGTAATAAGATTGTCAGTCTTGACAACTGACTTGTGTGAATGTTGTTATTTTAATAATGCACCCCAATAAGCTCTGAGATCTTTATATGGGACTCAGATGCCTTCAGCTTTGCATTCCTGAGATGTGGGGTAAAAAAAGTGCCTCTTGATTCCTCTACACTCTGGCATTCTGAAAGACATGCCAGCAGACAGATATGCTTCAGCTATCTGCTGTTTCCACATTCATTTAATAAACAAGCAGATACAGAAGAAGACAGAGACTGACAAGTTATTTGATTGGTTGATACAGAGGAAAGACAGTCTCACCAACCAGGAGGCCTGGACTCATAAATGAAAGCACACTTTAGGCTTCTTTTTTGTATGATTGACAACTGCTTCAGGACATGGTCACATGTGTTTTCAACTACTTCTGGATATATTTTGAGAGATGCAATCACAAAACATTTGTGGACCTCATTTACACCTCTATTTTCAAATCCTGTGGAACTATGGTTCAACAAAACATATTAGAGCGGTAACTTACAGCGACAGTTCACGGATATTGGAACTCTGAACCATCACAATACTACGGAGCCCCTTAAGTGACATGGTGGTGGGAAAATTCTGGGTGAGTGAAAATTTGGGGTAGGAGGAAAAATATTTTATTTTATCTTTTGCTTTCTCTCGCAAAGATATTTGCATTCCCCGAGAAACTTTGGGTTCTCTTGCACAGATATTTGTGTTCCCATGCAATACAAAAATATCTGTGAGAAAACACACATTTTCTCAGTGGAAAAGAGAACACAAAAGATTTGAAAAACATTTTTTCCTTCCACCCTGAATTTTTTCCACCCACCCCAATTGTTTTCCTCCACCACCTTAAGGGGCTTTGCACAATACATACCTATATCGACATAATAAAAAAAGTGCCAGGGTTCACATATTGAACCTGTGTTTTTGGATATTGTCTTTGATACTGTGGTAAAACATGTAGAAAGGGGTGTAAAAACATTATTGCATTAAATGTGCACAGAGGTACTTATTTTTTGAGAGCAGGTTGCTACCCTACCCCAAAGCCTATGCATCATTACTGACCTAAAACATTTAGTCACATGAATTAATTGCTAGTAAATTCCAGTCTGAATCAAGTTAAATTTTGAAGTAGAAAGACTTGTAGAACATACTCGACTAATCTTTATTTCCAACAGACGCACATTTTTTAGCTGCTGACTTTGCCGAATGTGGGGTAGCAAATCCACAAAGCTGTAAAATTTTGTGACTTTAGCAATGCTTTCAAAGAACCTAGTGAACCCAGTGTAGTTCATGAAGAGGATTATACTGTACGTGGCTACAAACTCATTGTGGGTGTATGTTGGACTTTGGATATACATCAAGATAAAAAAAAAGTATATGTTTATGAAGCTTAACTGACTCTCAGCAGGAGGCTCGTTTCTGTAATGTTTATTTTATATGCCTCAGTTACCAATATCTCATATTCATATTCTGCACGCCAACATATTTTTTGCCTCAAACGTCAGCTTCAACATTTCAATTTCATCTGATTTTTCAACAGATGACAAAAAAAGCTTTTCATTCACAGAATCAGGTATACATAATCTATAGCTAACATCTCTGAGGCGCCACTTAAGAAACCTTAGCAATCACACTGAGAGAGCAGTGATCTTATGTTTACTTAGTCAAGTTCAAGAGCCGGCTACAGCCATTAAACAGTGGGCAGGATAGAGATGTACTGATTGTCTCCCTGCTGATAATCACGGGACGGAAATAACTCAGTTTGTGTTTACCAAACGCCATAACACGTCTAAGAGCCTGCATGCATAATGACTGATTATTCAAATGATGAGAGATACATGTCAAGTACAAGCTTTGGTCTTAGTTTGACCAAAGGACATATATTATATATCTTCATTAAAGCCAATTTCCAGGTAAGGCTGTCAATCTGTTGATATCAGCACCGCCTCCCTGTTTTGAATTTGCTAAAGTTCAAGCTTGTCTTTAATCCTTGTCCTTCATATTCCCCAGAAGTCTTGGTCCTCGGAGGGAGCTTAATTATTTTCTTCTGGATGTTGCATAAATGGCCCAGTGGGTAGATCTGACTTCTACCCACTGGATCCAGGCATATTTTTACTGCTGGTTTGGGAAATGCAAATCCACAATCACACAGAAGAGCATGGTTCTAATTACCATCCTAAGATTGCAGTCTTTCAGGGCCAGTCTCTCTCTTTCTCTCTTTCCTGTATCATCACGGTAGGGATAGTGGTTCTGTGCTTCTGACCCAATTTGTGTGCTCTCAGCTTGCCTTCAGCTGTAATTGTAAGTCCCTCTTTACACAGTGGTGTCTGTTCAGAGATACTTGAGACACATTCCACACTTTTACCATTGGTTTTGTGGGGAATTTATTTTATTATTTATCAGATTATTTATCACAAGTACATAAATGTAACGCTGTGTTTAGGGCCAATAAGATGTTTTGCAAGCTTGAATTTATTTGATGCAATAAAAAAAAAGTTATTGCTATTTGTTTCATTATTTGTACTTTAATATGTTTTAAAATGACATTTATTCCTGTGCTGGCTGATTACTCCAGTCTCATGCTCTTTCTTAAATCATGCTAACTTGGTACTCAAGTAAAATTTCGTATTATTATAAATATTGAGCTATTTAATATTTATGTGGAATATAATGTGATACATGTTTTTTTCTGATAAGAAAATGCATTGGCTTTTATTGCATGATCAATTACGGTTCTGAGAACTGTCTTCTTCTTAGGTGTAAAACAGGCAACACTTAGTCACTGTTGTTAGGGTGATTGTTCGTTTGTGGCTCTGTGTTTGAGAGTGCGCTCAATTAGGCCTCCAGCTTGGCTTCCTCTGTGGCAGCGCAATGAAAGCTTTTATGAGTTCACATTCAGAAATGACAGAGAGTGGCTGGAAAAACAGAGCCCCACAGGCCACTTTTATTAACCTGTCTCGGAATCTTTTTTTTTTTTTTTTTTTAATCACTGCCCCTGCTTTCATACACATAATTCACATTTCAGTAAGCTCAGAACACTGCTCTTTACCTAGTTTTCACTTAACTTGTCAGTATATGGAAAAATACACACTTATCTTCCATCATTCAGTGCCTTTAAAGGGATGGCTCAATTACTCTCCCTCATTGAAATGCATATGACCCAGGTAACCAAAACTTAGAAGATCCAGAAAAGCATTGCAAAACAAATACATATGAATCAAGCAATTTAGTCTAAGTAGCCTAAATGAACAAATTTCATTTAGGCTTTTATCTACATTGAAATATCATCACGCATACATAAATAGTATTATGTATATTGTAAACAGGTTTGTTCTAGCAACTAACCATTATTGTTTTTCATATATGTTGTTCTTCAAACAAAGAGACTGCATGTCATCACAAGATTTAGATTTAAACTATTCAAATCATATGGCTTCTTTTTGCATTCATACGAATTGGCAACACATAAAATGCGTATGATTTAGCAATAATATTATGAATTCGTACAAGTGAGGTCATATGAATTTGTAAGAATTAGCCATCTTGTAAAATATGTACGAATTGCAGTGAGATTGGGCTGGTTTTGTCAGTTAAGTAGCATCAGGACTTGGCTAACCCTTAAAGGGATATCTCACGCATGTCCTGATTTTGCTGAGTAAATTGTGTTCCTGGGTCAACACATTTTGTTGACCCAGGAACAACAATTTAATCCAAAATTTTGATCTTGACCAAATCTCTAAAACTAAACCTAACCTTACACTTGAGTAATCCCTAAAATCAGAGGAAATGATGGATGAAAGATACTGATTTACAAATGCAAATTAAAAAAAAAAAAAAAAAAACATTAAACTGGTTCTTAAAAATCTGATTGGTTAATCACCATGTTGTTCCAGGGTCAACAAAGATGTTGATCCAGGAACATGTCGCACTCAGAAAAATCAGGTTCTGCGATAGTGCACCCAAAAATGAAAAGTCGGTCATTATTTACTCACTTTCACGTTGTTCCTGTATGACTTCTTATGAACATTTAAATCGTTCAAAAATCACACCATCCTCCCAAGCTGTTGTTGTTGTTTATCAGTCATGTAGCAGTGCTTTTCATAACTTACTGATGCAGTTCACAAAACTGATTTGACTGAGAAAGCATTTTTGAAAATTTGGAATATACAGACCACTTTTATGATTCTTTTATGGTGTTTTGCTTTTTTTGAAGCTTAAAGTCTTTCCATACTCCCTGTGTTCCTGAGCCTGAACTGTTGGTATTGTGCCTTGAATCCATTGAATGGTGGGATAGAAGGGCAGTGTGTGTGTGTGTGTGTTAGTATGTGGTCTGGGGCCTGGAGCTCAGTCTAGGTGGGTGGACAGTGCTACTGCGAGGCGCCTGTAGAGCTGGGAGCTGCTAGGCTGCTGAGCTCTGTGTTTGTGTATGGAGCGCAGCTCTCTTATCTCTGAGCTGTACTGACGCCACTCTCTTCCTGTTTAAAATCCGTACTGCTGATTTTTCTCTTCATTCCCACTTCTGCTAAACTTTGCCTTACTCTCTCTCTGGCTCCCCCGGCCTTCCTTCTTATTTTTTTTTTTACATAATTCGGCTCCCCAATTCTTTCTTTGTTGTTAAGTGTTTGTGGGTTTTTAAACTTTCATATTTATTTCACTATGGATTACCAGTCGGCATGACTTTTGCAAGAGACTGGAATGTTGTCTCTATGCACGGACGCTCACAAATGTTGAGGAGATATTTGCATAATTGACGGCAGTGAGATCCCAAGAGCCTCCCATTGCAGACAGGACATGCTAATATGGCAGCAAGACAGGAAATCTCCACACGTAGACATACAGTACTGTAAATGCATCAACACTATCATGCACATGTATGAATGAAATGTTTAATGGGTCCACGTGGATTTGAAAAACATTTTTTTGTTGTTGACCTATGTAGTGTATTTTTGGCTATTGCTACAAATATACCCATGTGATTTAAGACTGGTTTTGTAGTTCAGGGTCACATTAAATTTGTCCTTGAAGCTATTTATTTATTTTTTATATGCACATTATTTAGTCATTATACATATATTTTTTTTGTGTAATTTGGCCCATATTTTGTATATAACAGTTTTTGTTTTCAAATTAATGTGCAATTGAAATATTACAATATTCTATGTTCTCTGTGATCCTCATTTGCATAGACATTTGCATAACAAGGCCACATTAACGAGCATGGATACAGGCCGTTTTATTTATTTATTTTTGTTAAAATACATTTTTGTTTGCATGAAATCAAACTTAACTTTGTTTAATTTGCAAATGTATGTTATAGATCTCACTATTATTGCTTTCTGCATGCATGCATGTTTAATTTTGAAAAACATTTAATGTTACTTGTCTATTATCTCTTAAAGTAAAACATGCCAATACCTAAAGAATCATTTTTGGCTAAATTACATTTCAAAATACCTCAGATGAGTATAATAATATTTACTCTGCTATCTGACGGTTGCCAACACTTACAGTAAATTTATGATTTCAAAACACTCAGCTTTGGGAGGAGTTCATATTCGCCTGTTTTTCTTTGTGTTTTTTTGGCTTCTGACAGAAGCCAAATCAGTACCATCTAAAATACATAAACTGTGCTCCAGGCTGTCTCACCGACTAGCCTTTCCAGTTGGTATTTAGTGGACGTCACCGTTTGTCTTCCTCTCCCCTGTCCGCCTCAAACAGCCGCCTGGATGGCCGCTTCTGATGGCGCCATGCACTTGCACCCTTCTGCCTTATTCAGGAACGACGCGGGGGCAGCCTGCTATCGACGAGGGTTTCTTTCCCTTTCCTCTGTTTTCCACTGCATTTCCTTCCTCGTTTTCCTCGATATTCTCTGCCTGGCAATGTGAAGCCAGACACAGGCTTATTGAGAATATGAACAGATAAATGAGGGGAAAATCCTCGCTGGCTCTGGCATTCATGCAGCATGATGTCTCAATCTCGGTTGGTCACAGCCTTTATTAACTAAGAAGAGATTTCTCAGTGTGGTTGACATATAGATATGGTGTAAAAACATTTCATTCATGATGTGGAACAGCACTGAACTCTCAGGAGTATTATTACGGTCAGAGGAACTCTAGCGTTATGTATCACTTCTGTTGAGAATGACCGATCAGATTTCTTCTCTTGAAAATGTATGATTACATGCTGATGTTTAATGTTCAGATCTCACAGGGTAGGTTGAGTGGTTCCATCCTACTGGTTTTGTTTAAGAGGAAGCCATAAAGCAATTAAGAAGAGGATTCATTACTGTTCTTTGGAGAGGTAAAACCTCAGAGTCTGCGCGATGTGCTTCACCAGATATTCTGAATCATCTCAGTGGATTTTTTTAATCAATTCTTCAGAAAGATTTGTTCTCTGATTGATTTAGTGGCCGGCCCTTTCTGAAGGTTACATTGCTACAGCAGTAGGTCCGCCTTTGGATCAGCCACAAATGATTTATTTGAGTTCTTTAGACTGAAAACAGCAACTTGTTCAGTGAGTTTAGTAGGTTCAGTAGTTCATTCAACCAATGAAAAGCTTCTTCACGTCTTTTTGTACGATTTCAATCTTTCTGTAGTCAGTCTTTTAAGGCAGTAAGAGATTTTAGTATTTTTAAATTCAAGAATTTTCAGCATATTAATATAATCTGATTTTTCTGATTATAAACTGTTATTGTGTTGCACGCAACTGTAGTAACATAAAAATTGAACAACAACAACCCCACTAGATCATGTTTTTGTGCATCTACAAGGTCATGCAAGACAGTACGAGAGGCTAGTGAGTATCATACATTTGAGACTGTGCAATTCAATATGAGTTTCCTGGACAGTACACAGACTCAGATCTACATAAAAGACTACATGTGTCATGTTGAATTTCACATTGTTCATGGCAGGGCTAACTTTGCCACAATGTTCTCCTAGCTTTGGTAGAAAGCACCAGCACTGAACTGGAAGCCATGTTTTTGTAAGAAACCCTCACAGTGAATCTATGGATCAAATGAATTCAAGGATGTTTTTATATCAACAGTGAAAAAGCCTAGTTTACTTGACTTTAAAGGAAGCAACAATAAATCAGCCCCTCCTCCTCCTGTCCAGACACATTTCCTTGTCTTTGTGTATTTATGATTGAAAAAGTGTTGGGATCAAGCTATTTTATTATTTTTGTCAAAGGTTCAGAAATGTATCCCGGGAGGGTACTTGGGTGCATTGTATACAGTTCTTTGTTGTTGTTGTAAATTAAGCAAACATTATTGGAGTAAGCAAATCATATTTTATTGTTTCTAATTAAAATTTGCACATTCAATTCAATGTGTTACATTGAAGTAGGATTAAAATCAAAATCATTTAAAAATGATTCACTTAAAATAATAAAAATTAAAAAAATTGACATAATGCATTTTCTAAAGTAAAACAAAAAATCATATTGAAAAAAACTGTATTAGTATCTCAGTGACACTAAAATGCCATTGATTGATTAGTAATATCAGTCATTATCGCACACAGACTCTAAATAAAGACATCCATTGATAGTAGAAGACTTCAGAGAAGCCGTCCCTAATTATATCATTACATTGTCTGTCTTAGATGGCCCTTCTGAATACATAAACTCCACAAGGATATCCTCCCTGCCACTGACTGCGAGTTACCCATGAGGCTGTGGGGCTACTTTAGGCCGCCCATTGTGATCAGGCCTGTGTGCTGAGGTCATGAGGGGAGCCAGACTGGCAGGCACTCTGCGGCTTCCTCTGAGATACCAGATCAAGTAAATCAGAATTAGAACTCGTTAGCCCTTCAGGAGCCCTGATGGCTGTGACTCCTCACCAAGCACCCAACGATACTCGCTGTGGGAAAAAAAGGTGCTGTTTGGAATCTTTGAAGAAAACGTGTCAACAAGCATTTCTTGTGTATTTGTTCTCTCGTCGTGCATTCTTTTGGTGCGGTGAACTTGAGGCTGAGTAAGACTGAAAGTGTTTGTGTTGGTATTAAAGTACAAAGACTCTCAGATGAGGCCTATTAAAGTATAACTCAGCCAAAAATAAAAGTTCTGTCATCATTTAATGTCATGTCATCTCTTTTTCAAAACACAAAGTTTGGGTTACAAAATAGCAAAAGCCCCAATTTAATTAATTTTATGTACTGTACATGGCACTGTGTTCATTTACATGTGAGCATCTCATGGATTGGTGTTTTCAGCGTCTCAGTTTGCAGTAAATAGCACAATAACACAAACTCCATCTCTGCAAGGGCTGCAGCTTTGAATGTAGTGTTCCCAAATGCTTGTTACAAGAAACCCAACACATAACAACATTTTATCAGAATATCTTCCTTAGGTTCCACAGAAGAAAGCAATTAATACAGGTTTGGAAAGACATAAGTGAACTGTCCCTTTAAGCTGCTAAGATCCGTGGCCCTCGGTGCCAAGCTGTTACTTTATCACCTCTAAAGAGATCCATTTTTCACTGTCTTCCCCAGACCATAAAGACAAGAGACAAACCAATTGATTTTAATATGGCTTCCATGTCAGGGGAACCCAGGAGAGTGGACATATGGAGATTAATCTCTTCTGCGCCAGTAGACTATTGGTATATCGGCAGTGATGTGTGGAGGAGGGCTGATCTAATGCACTTTGGCCACCTTTATTCAAAGCTGTGGTGTTTTTTGTGTTTGTGGTTTGTCTGCTCAGTGTTGCTTCGGTGAACCTCTAGTCCAGCGATTCTTAAACTTTTTAACTTTAAGCCCCTTGTTTTGTGGTTGCTATAAAATGAACCACAATAACATTTTTCAAAAGTTTAGTACTGTGTTCCAGATCAGTGTGGTTTTCATTAAAAACAGGTTTTGAGTGAAATTAAAAACAAATATATTTTCAGCTACATTGTGATTTCATGTGATTATTTTTTAGAAATGTAGCCTAATTTAATTAATATATTACTAATGTATTCATTGTATAATGTTTGATGAGGCCCTCTAGTGGGCCCGAGCCTCCTTGTAAAAATAACGTGTCCTCCAACTAAATACACTCGTATAGGTCGTTTCTACAATAGCAGTGAAATACGACCCATCAGAGCTCATACAACAATTGCGCCCCTATCGACAACAGAACATTTGCATATTAATGTTTTGTACTATTTTATTGGCCATGTGATTCAGGGTTGGTGTAGCTCAGGTTGTAGACCTATAGATTCGTTTTTTGTTGGAGGACAGGCTGTGTAAAATCCCACTGCTCTAGTTTAAATTGACTTGGCTTTAGTGTGCATATCCCTTTTTGTCAGTTTAGTTGTTATGTTGTGGGTCTGCATCTGTTTTGTCAGTGCCTCGTCAAGTTTTCAGGTTAATCAGTCACTTGAGAAACCTGTTTACGTTTGGTGTAAACTGTAGTAAGAGGATACGTTTAGCTTAAGGCGAATAAGTGGTAAATAGATAACTTATTTTTGGTTTGGATACAGCACGTTTTTGAAATGCGCTCAGAGGCCTGGCTCAATCAACTCTGGAGCTCTGCAAATATAGTGTCTGCCAACCGTTTTCTGTAAGGCTGTGGTGTCTTTTTCAGGTTAAAAAACATTACCAGTGTTCCATGCCAGCCTTACATTCCCTCTTTTTCCCAGCGCTCCCAAACCAGGCTGGTTGCCCTGTGCTTGGACTGTGCAAATCTACATATTTTCATAATCAGCTAGTCTGTGGGTCAACTGAATGATTGGTACTAAGGGAGCTCTGTGTATATTGAGGCTGATTTATTTGCGATTTTATTTATTTACAAAATGCTTTACACAGGGTTTCTGTGGTTCTTAAAAGGGTCTTAAAATGTCTTAATTTGCCTTTCCACAATATGAGGCCTTAAAAATCTTAAACTGGAGCAGAAAGTCGGATGCTCCAAAAGATTTCTGGGAAATTAAAAATTGAAACAAAAGCAAAAATCAGTCAATAGGGTATTAAAATGTATTTTATTTCATATTTTAGTGGTTGGGGGCAGAGAAGTTTGCTAAAAGGGAAGCATATAATACAAGATGAGTTTTAGGTTTTTGACTGGAAAAAATCTCATCCCTACCTTACTTGATTTAAAATCCTCTCTTTGCTGTTTCTCTGTCTTCTCTTTTTCTGCACCCTTTTCCCTTCTGATTTATTTCACCAGACAGGAAATAGAGGCATAGCACCATCATTACAGCCTATGTTCTGAGCACCTCCAAACAAGTGACTCTTTAGGGAGGATCAGGCCAGGGCAAGGCTGGGGGTCAAGGTGGAAAGTGTGCCCGCCATGCCAGAATAAATCAAGAGTGGAGAGAGGGGGTCACAAGGATGACCTCAGCAGCACCAGCAGGGTTTAAATCACCCAGCTTCCCTGGGTGGAGAGAGACAGTGCGAGCTACGTAATGAAAACAGCATGTTCCATTTGACATGGCTGCTGCTCAAACAGAGGGTCTGCTTTCCAACATGCACTGCACAGACTCACAAACTGGTCAAATATTTATTGGCAATATTGGTGTTTTTTTTTTTTTTTTTTTGGTTTTCCCCAAATCAGTAAGTCTTAAAGAAGTCAGTATGAAACATTTCTGTTTGAATATAGAAATATAGTAATAAATATAGTGTTAACTATGTATTTCTGAATGTTTGAAGATATTGTAGACATGACTGAATATTTAAATAGATAGCTAAAATATTGTAATAGTTTTTACATAACTTTAATTTTTATAACTGTATTTTATATTCATATATACATGTATAATTTATATAATAATACAACTTTTTTATTATTTAATATAAATTTAGTCTCACTTCAATAACAGCTTTTTTATTACAATTTAATGAAAAGTATAGAAACTATGACTTCCTTTATTAATCAAAAAAAAAAAGTTGTTTATATGGGTCAAAGACATTAAGATAACTGCATCAAAATTCATTTACAAAAGTGATTTTATGTCCATAGAGAGCACAATAAATGTAAATAAAGTGTACTTTTAAGGTTTCAAAAAAGTTTTTGGAAAATAAACTGTCAAAATTTGGTTGAAATAATGTTAAACAACATTCTCATTCTGACTTGTACATATTAAAATATACAGTATTAAAGAATAAGGAAGCATATTACATTTACTGTGTTTTAAATCAGTAAAAAAATCCTACTGACAAATGGACAAAACTTTGGAAGCCGGTTTCTGCCACTGAATAAAAAATTAAAAAAAGGTTATTGTGTGTTATTGTATAAAGTCAGAATTGCAAGATAAACTCACAATTGCAAGTTATTAAGTCCTGACTTAGTATTTGAGGTTAGAGTAATTCATCTGTTAATTTTGGGGTTTAAAACTGTATTACAATTGTTGATTTTATGGTTAAACATGTTATCGTCTTTGACCCATATACACACGCACACACGCATACACATTCTTTCTGATCAAAGACTAGTTCGAAGAGGTTTTGTTTTGGGTATGCGTGACCCCTTCTGGTTCCCATAGTACAGATTTCACTTCAGCTTCCTCTGTCACAAAGATGGTCTTTGAGAAGTAGCGTGTGGAGCATGAGAACAAGACAGGAGACGGGACACAACTGGGCACGCAAGTGTCCTTTATCAGAGACGACCTCTGTTGATCTTGACCTCTTGTTGGTTGTGTCCAGCACCTCTCCTGCCTCCCATTAACAGAAATTGGCCTGATGACATACTCTTCCTGTGTCTGCCCTTTTGCAGGCCCCTCTCTGACGAAGGGGATGGCGAGGCCCAGCATAATGCTCTATTTTGGGAGGTCATTTTGAGCTGGACGCCCTGTCTCCCCAGGACTGCCTGTCTGCTGATAGCCTATCAGATTGCTGGCTCTTAAAGGGGAGACACTGCCATTTACCAGCCTGACGCCAGGCAAACCAGTTATCATTATCAGGACCCCCAACACCAGATTAACTGCTCCCAGCGCTAATGAGCATTTTAAGAAAGTGTAAAGTTAAGGAGTGGCAAAAACAACATCTAAAAAGAGTAATGGACACTTCTGGAATAAACCAGATTAAGGCAGTATCTGTCCTGGATTTCTGAATATTTGAAGATATTGTGTACATGACTGAATATTAAAATGAATGCTAACATACTTTTACATTTACGTTACATTTTTAATTTATATAATCATAAAAAAAATTATTATTTATGTATAAATCTAGTCTCACTTCAATAAAAACTTTTTTATTGGAATTTACTGAAAAGCATAGAAACCATCACATGAGTTCATTAAGTAAAAATATATATATATATTTATTTTGTTGTTGTTGTTGTCTCTTGCCATGACTATATACTGTACCCTTGGTAGCCGGCATGGCACTTTATTACAGACAAACAAACAAATAAACTTTGGCCCCTCTGTATAAAAATGCATGTTGTTATTGGCTTCTTTCTCATTTGCAGCAACGAGAATTCAGTCTCCGCTGAAAGTTCTTCCATAAACAATGTTTACAATCCTCTATCCCTGATATTTCCAAAGGATGTGACTAAGTAACTCTCAGATATCCAAGCCAAGCTCAACACGTGCAGTGAATAAACCAAAGAGACCGAGCTGCACAGCACAAACAAGTGTTATGGTTTGTGGTGTTGCATTTAATCGAGAGGTAACAGCACACATTAATATTAAAGTCATTTTATCGTGCTAGTATTTATTTATTGGTGTTGCACAGACATCAGTTTTAAAATGTAATCTATTCCTGTGATGCCATTACTCCAGTCTTCAGTGTCACATGATCATTCAGAAATCATTCTAATAAGCTGATTGGGTGTTCATTTCTTGTCATTATCACAGTTGAAAATGGATGAGCTGCTTATTATTTTTGTGAAATCAGTGAAACTCCACATAATGGTGTTGTAGCTTCAACAAATGGTTCTCACGCTGACCAGCCAAACCTTGTTCTCCTGGTCTTGTCCTGTTCCAGAAACATTGAAGGTCATTTTCACAGGTTTTTGTTTAATCTTATATACTTATATACAGTCCACTCAAGAATGGCACAATGGTGACTGCATATGACAATAATTATAGAGTGTGGTGTCATAACAAAAACAAGCCTTTTCATGCTAGTAAGAAACGTTTATACCCATTGACGTGATGTTATATGTGCTCTCGTTGCTGTTGTGTGTTGTAACTGATCATTCTGTAAGCCCTCTCATGTAAATGGGGTGCTGAAAGGGTTTTTTCCCCCTCATGGCCTTCAAAAAACACTTGATCTGCGGCTATCAAAATGGTTCCCTCTGCCAATGTGAGGAAGAATTTGGCTATTAAATTGGCCTGTGAATGCTCAGACAAACATCAGCCCACATGCTCAATTACTCTGCCATGCAGGAATGCTGTTGATCTGCGTTAACAGAGCCTATGGAACAAGCAAATTCCAGAAGTAACAAGGCAATATAATGAACTTCTCAGCCCCGAGGCTCACATTAGCACTTGAGCGATGAGATTCGCCACGTCACACTTCAGATCGTCAATTAAGCAGGAATCCAGCAACAGATGGCCTTCATTAGCCCAAGCGAAATGTAATGAGCAAACAGCTACTGATGTTTTATTTCGTATGTTTTTAAATCATATACATTCAGAACTGCGAGTGGCATCGTAAAATGGCTTGGTGGGCCCGGCTCGCCGATGGGGTACGTGGCTGGCTCTGTGGGCCCGTGCAAATGAAATGTTTGTGAAATCATAAAAAGTGTCTGTGGATGATGTCATTCTTGGCAATTTGGTTCCAACATGGGTTTTTGGAGTGCTAGATTTACTAGCGTTCGGGAAACGTTCTAAAGTACAGTGGAGAACTTGTGCTTTCTCCAGCGCTCCTCCATTCCCTGCCACCGTGCCATGGCAGCACACATGAAAAACACACTTTTATTAAAAAGTTCAGCACTTTGATACTCTCATTTCATCCATTTGGGAGTAGGATTTTTTCCCCCTTCTTCGTTCTTTTTTTTTTTTGGATGTAGCGTGTTATGAATGCTTTGTTGTGCTAAGTCAATAATCTGTTATTGGTGGAGGGTATGCTAAGTGTGTTTAGGGCCTTCATGTGAATGTTTTTGCCAGAGTGTGAGGACTGGGTTATGCCAAGGTGTGAAAGTCTGCCTGGTGCCAGTTTATTTTGGCCCTCACGTTTTCTTCTGTATGTGTTGGCATATTTTCTCATGGAGTATTATTGTTACTGTAATGGATCCTGGTTACTACTGCAGGCAATCCTGAGTAAAACTTTATGAATGTATAAACCTTTACATAAACATACTTGCTGTAATGAGCCTAGACTAGTCTTTTAATACACTTGGGTATGTAAATTTCTACATTTTAGCACATTAGGTACAGCTACGTTGATTTGGCTATGCTGAAAGGAGGCATAGTTTGCTGTTATTTGAATTCAGAATATTCAGTTCTAATATTCTAATAGAATTCTTCCATATTTATATATATATATATATATATATGTGTGTGTGTGTGTGTGTGTGTGTGTGTGTTTGTTTGTTTTTTCAGTTAAAATTTTACTTCTGTGTTTTTTATAATTTATCTGATTTGATTTTTTAAATGCCTTTACATAGTTTTTATTTGGACATACATACAGCATATATATTTTAGTTTTAGTTTGTTTGTTTTGTAGTATTTCAAGTAAAAATAAAATAAAATTAGAAATACTGAAATTTGATTTTGATTTGAAACAATGATCCCCCCCCCCAACTGAAATATATTTTCTTATGATATTAACGTTGACTTAATGTCTGTACTTTCATATGCCACGGACATTTCCTTCTCAATATTTTACCCAATGTTTTATTAAAGATGAGAGTAAACACACAACTAATCAAATGGAAGCACTCCAGAATCCAAAGGGTCAGCCAAGCTCAGAGAATAGTACAGTGTTTAAACGTAAACACGTCTCGTTTAAATTCAATGCCTCAAACTAAACGTCAAACAAAATATCTTCTGACGTTTTATGTCGTGAACTTCACAAACTTTTTAAATCCAGCATTTAGTTGCTCCTCTGAAGCAGTCATCGCTGCAGTTCCGGAACTTGTAAACATGGCTTTTGTTTCCTGGCAGACCAATAAAGATCTCCGCACATTAGTCTCCTGGAAAACCTGTAGAAGTCAGCCAATCAGACCTTTGCCTTCTGTTGTTATACTGTTATATCAATGCTTCGGAACGCTCCTCGGCCAATCAAAAACGAGAAACTGTTGTATAATTGAAGATGTTGTGATAACGCTTGCAATATTATAGTCAAACATGACGTCAACCCAAACCTAAGTCAACATCTAATTCAAATTAAACACAAAGTTTCACAAAGGTATCATTACAAGCAATTAATCTGCCAAAGAAGTCACAAACACAGTTTGGGTGGTTCACAGAAGGAATAGGTTGTCTTTCCCATCAGGGTTGCCTTTCCTCAGTGAACATGCCTCTAATTTAGGGCCTAGAGGAATGTGTGTGTGTTTGTGTGTGTGTGACTGGTTTTAAATCAATCTGGCCGAGACAGTGCAATTAGAGGTTTTGACTTGGTTATCTGGCTCTCAAAGACAGACTGTCTCCATGACCCACTGAACAAATGCTGATAAAAAGCTGGAAAATATTATTCTTCACACAAGTGTGTCTCTGGTTTGGGCTCTGGTGACCCAGTCATATAGGGCTCAGCCTCGCCGTCTCTCCCGGTCAGGAAGAGAGATAGGAAAAAAACATGCAACACTCAGATAACCAAACTATTGATTAGTATTTCACGGCAGCCTCTAAAAACAACTATGTGGTAGAGACACACCACAGGTGTCCTGATTTGATTTGCTTCCCATGTTCAAGTATTAATTAGTTGTGCTTCCTGGGACTTGTTGATATGTCTTTAAAGAGCCATTCCTGCTTTTCTGGGGTCGTGACTTCTGACAGCGGCATGAGAGAAAGCATGGGAGGAATAGGTGCAGTGTGTGGAATGTTTGGAAGAGTAATGTATTACAAACCTAAATTATTACCAGATTTATTACTTGATCCACTGTTCCAAACTCAGAATAGCATTGCAAAACATTTCATCTTAAACTTTTGCTCTAATAAATCTACCTAACATTTATTCGGTCTGAGTCAGTGTGTCATAAAACAACATAAAATATACAAATCTCCATTTTTTTTCTGTGAAGTGGCCTAAATTCTTAAACCTGACCTGAATTAAGGGCTCATAGTTCTTTAGAGGAGCTGTCACGAGGAGAAGATGAAAATTCTGTCATTATTTACTCACTCACATGTCATTTCAAACCTGTATTATTTTCTTTTATTCTGCTGAACACAAAATGCTTTAGTTTTTATCTATTCAGTGGGGTCCAAACCAACAGTGGATTTCAATGTATGAATCTAAAAATTGTTTGCTTTTGTGTTCCACATAAGAAAGTAATTCAGATAGGTTTGGTAAACATGAACTATTCCTTAATTCCTGGGTAGTGAGCTTTAGGAGACCAACTGTAACTAGTAATTCCCTTGTGCTCCCAAGCTTCCTCGCTGGTGGAATGTACCCACAATGGGCCGAATGGACAGGAATGTGATGGTAAAGCCTGGCCACTGACAGTCCGCCCCTAGGGGCACAAATTACCCTGAATGGTACAAAGAGAAGATGACACACGCAGCCTCAGGCCCTGTCTTCCTGGTCTTCCTGGCTCCAATGTAACCGTGAATCAGATTGCTTCCTATTAAAGACTCAACCTTTTTTTATTTTATTTTATTTACGTTTTTCCCAATGCACCGTTGTGCTTTGTCTCATAACACAGACATGTCTTGTGGCATTTGCAAAGAATGGAGAAATTGTGAACTATTGAATATATGGGATGGGGGGGGGGTAGCATTGAGTGAATAGATTAGCTGTAGAATCCCCTCCAGTCCAGTGCCCTCCACCCCCACACGTCCACGGGCCTAAGTGTGCGAGCATGTTTCTCATTAGTATCCGTCCGTACTGAACTCCCTCGCAATTTCCTCATGGAGAATTAATGCCTCCTGCTCTTTGAATATATGACTGCTGTCACAGGCTGGTGCATTTTATTGTTTTGTTGCATGTACTCTCCTTCTCCACTGATTTCCTTCATACAGTCTTTCTTGTACTCCTTGTACTAATGTTTTTAATGCGTTTTTGTCTTAGCCACCCACCACAGGACCATCAATAAGGCTCTAGTACCCATTCTCGAATGCAAAACAGAAATATGTGTTTTTTTATTATTATTATACTGTTTTGCACTGGACATAACTTAGCAATGTTACTTATATTAGTAAAGGAACTAATATATGAAAAAGATATTTAAATTAAAGTTATGTGTATACCCTGTGAGTAGAAACTATTTAATTGCATTTCATTGCAATCAGTTCTTTCTCCTTTTAATTTATTTATGTTGGATCATTCTTTTAATTAAGGAATAGGTTCATTTTTCTTTATTGTTGACCATCCCCAAAATGTTCAAAACTCATCTTACTGTTTGAAGTTTCCTTTCTGTTGCACATCAGTATGCAACGTAATATGCATCTGATATGAACAGCTCATTTCATGCAACATCGCTGCTGGCAGGACTAAATGTTCAAAGCAGCTCCGTCTTCCAATTTAAGACATTTTTGTGCAACTCTTGCCATCTTCAATACGACGTGAGAAGAACTCCCTGTAAATGATCAAAGAAAGTTTATATTTCAGCTGCACCATAATACTAAGACAGGACATTAATATCTCAGAAACTTCTCTCCAGATCCCATTTTTCTTGCTGATTCCTGGGGCTTTGTCTGCACGTATCCCTCAGTTGTGTTTAATTTGATTTGTTATCCTCTCCCTCTGAAGTGTCAGTGCTGTACCAAGCTGGCGTGACCACTGGGTTATTACCCAAAGGTCTCCAGTGGTGCGGACAGTCTGCTTTACTGGTCACATAGAGAAGATCGGAGCAGGGGGACAAACTGTGTGTGAACAGCTGGGCCCTGTTTTCAGCTCTCTGACTCAATTACCTCCTCCTCTTTGAAGAGCTCTTTTCTTACACAGTTTCACATATGCAGCAAACATTAGAATCAATAGAGCAACCTCACTTCATACTTAAAAAATATATATATATATATAAAAAACTATTCATTCATTAATTTATATTAGGAGCTATATATCTATTATATATATCTATATATATCTATATATATTATATATATCTATATAATTTTACTGTGTATGTGATAAGGCAACATTTAATGGTTAACATGTTGTTTGCTGTAAAACTGATAAATACACATCCCCCTTTTTATAGCATAGAGGGGAGATTATTCAGAGACAACCTCAGGAAATAATTTAAGGAGTGAATTATTCATCATTTTGTGATATTTGCATAGTTACTAATATCAAACAAATCCAATAACATGTAAATTACACTAAATATGCATTTCTGTACTTACAAGAGGCTTTGTTTTCGCAAACATCAATTCCATGAAACCACAAACGTCTTTCCTTGGCCAAAAACATCATCTTAATGCTATTTCTTGCATGCTTTTTGCATAACTTTCATAGTGTTCCCTTAAAAATGCTCTCTTTTCATTTATCATCAAGCAATTGGAATTGAGAAACACAATGATCATTGCCAAAGCCATTTGAATGCCAAATCTCTCAAGGCTTACATGGTGTTGGACAGAAAGCAAAACTTGTTTTATCATTGTTTCTCAATGTTTGAAAGGTAAAACATTGCCTAGGGTAAAGAATTTATTGTAACCATGTTATTAAATAGCAGTAGCCAGTGAATGAAGTAACAAATCATTTCTCATAAAACATCCTATAGGAATGAAATTGTAAAACATGGTCAAAAAGGAACAATATGGTTTGAAAATTAAATATTTTAGATAGTGATGGGTGGCTACTATTAGTACTCTTATTCCATGAGTGGGGTTTTCACAGATTTTTCTGGAAAGTGTGAGAATGATTGAACATGGAGCGCAGTGCTGCAATAACAGTTTTCTTTGCCCTGTCTGACGTGTGATTGAGTTACAAAAGAGAATGTATTTGCAACAGGTGCCTCTAATACAGAGCAGGCATGAGGGGCTCCATGCACTCTCTCTCTCTAACCTCCATGAACCTGCCAGGGAAATCCGATTCCCGCTTACACACAGGCAAACACTACTCTTACTCGCAGGAGAGGACAGGTGTGTGTGTGCGTGTCAGTGTGTGACTAATGCTGGACATTTGTGTTGGTTGATGATTAAAATCTGATGATTTTTCATTTATTTATAGGTTAAAAATAGTGTTCCTTACACCCCTGTTTAACTGACTTAACTGCCCGTGTTGTAATTGAAAGCTACAGATTTTTTTTTTAATTATAATATATATATATATATATATATATATTCATATTTACATTACTGCTCAATCAATACATATGCTGCACATTTCAAAAGTTATAGAAAGTCAGTTTAAAGAGCACTATTTTTGGACTAATAAATGAAAAATCCTGAAATTCAATCATCATTAGTCACACACTAATGCACACACATATCTTTTTTTTTGTTTTTTTTACGTGATTCACCAAATATTAAAATCAAGAAAAATGAGCAATTTATATTTTTATAATTAATGTTACTTTACTATTTTAAATCTGTTTGCAGGTATAAACACATAGCATGCTGCAATGCTTTAATGCAACTTTTTCTGTTGTTGTTTTTTTTTTTATTTTAAAATGTAGAATTTAGTTTGATTCATTAAAAGTGTTGAAAACCTAATTAAACACTTCTTATAAATGACCATTTTAATTTGAGCATTTTTTTTGTGTGTGTGTGTGTGCTTTAAGATGCCTTATTGGATGGTTGGGATTGGATCTCCTCCCACACAGTTTAATTTCACATCCTCTTGATCATTTGATAAATAACGCTGTCAGCACAAGTCCATTGTTAAGACTGTATTTACATAGCTTCTTGCCGAATAAGCGTGTCAAATACTGTGCTGTGCTTTCTGGCAATCTGCCGGGAAATTTATTTCATTCACTGTCAATTGTAACAGTGGGCGCGTCTATTTGCATTTTTCTTTCCCTTTCAACCAATCCCTGTCTCCGGAGGCATGTGGTAAATGTTGGGGAACCAATCGGCTGTGTTTATTGCTGAACTTTTGCTACTTTGAGCAAGTTAATACACTGGGAGATGTCGCTCCGCCTGGTCTACTCCAGCCAAAGTCTTTAACCCTTTATGTGCATGAGTGAACAAAATGCCATGGAAAAGAGATGAGAGGCAAAGAACTTTAACATTTGGATATATATGCCTAAGATTTACTTTTTAATTATTATTATTAGAAAATAATAATTTTGCGTGGAACAATCTAGCTTACATTGAAACGAAAAATGGATGGAACCAAAAGGTCAAAGTATAAGGTGTATTGTGTTTGCATGAATGCACTACATCTCAGGCTACTTAGGATTAGTAAATTGAAGAGGTTTTAAATGGTGCTGCATCTCACAGTCTATGCATGACCTATTGCTGGAATTCACACCCAAATGAGAGCTCATGAGGTCATTCTATGGAATTTGCAAGCTTCCCGGTCCACTGAAAATTCCTCATGTGCAGGTAATGCACACACAGCATCACAATAACAAAAACTATTTTAGCATTGGATTCGGATGTATTTGCAGGGTACATTTACAAGGAAGTTGGCGGTTACTGGTGTAAGAAAGAAATTAGATGTGTAGAGCAGCTCTCAAATAGCTACATATAGATCTTTAAAAAATGAAATAAATAAGATTAATTAAACGAATAGCGCTTTTCAGGAACATAATCACTCATGTGAAATGAAAATATAAAAAGCAGTTTTATTCTACATTAATAAAAACTGCATGTAGAATAAAGCTCGTGCAACTTAATTAGTTCCTACTAATACATAACAAACATTTTTTATTTTATTTTATTTAGTTTAAAATTAGAAAAAAACACAAAACAATAAACAATCCTTATGCATCCAGACCAATAGGTGTCAGTATAACGTCCAAAACTAATCTTACTTTAGGAATAAATAAGAGGCCACTAAATATAAATAAAAGCTTTCTGCGTGCACTTCTATAGACTTTCAGGGGTTTGTTATGAAGTGAAGGCTGCTGAACGCTCTTATGCAATTAAATGATTTTAGTGTCTTTTGTTTAAAAAAATGAAAAGAAAAGAAAGGAAAGGTAAGTGTTAGATACATGCAAACACCGTAAAACTATGACTGGAGTAAAGTTGCACTGACATCATCTTAGAACTGTTTGTTAAATAATTCTTGGATTTTTACATTTGTTCTAATTTACTCGCAGTTCTTCCTCTGCTTCGAATAAACAATCATCTTAGTTAGGATATATGATGAGAAAAGAAATAGATGGATGTTACGCCTTTAAGAGTTAAGAAACTTGAAACCTTGTTTGCGCAACAATCAGTGCAGCTCAGAGCCGCCAAAGTGTCTAGACTAGCACATGATGGTAGTCAGCCAATGGCTCCATCGCTCTCCTCGGGGGCCCTGTGTGTGTGCGTATGTGTGTGTGACAGGGGGAGAAAAAAAGGAAAAAGGGAGAGAAACGGAGAAAGAGAGAGAGATCTGGGTTGCAGTTTGACCAGGTCTGAACACGGAACCAGGAGCACACTATAAGTCCACGGATTGTTCCTTTTCTGGCCCCGGCGCACGCACAAGGATATTTTTGGATCGCAAAAAAGAGTGCGCTGGAATAGTGGGAAAACAACCGGATTGGTGAATTCTGTGAGGAATTGTCTGTGGATTTAATTCGCCGAGGAGCAGCTTCATTCATGTCTCCAGACCCGCTGTTGAAGAGTGGATTTGAACGAGTTTCAAAGTCCGAAAACATTTGAGAGCGTGCGACTAGTGTAGCTTTTAGCGTGGGATTTTGACAACAAACGTCTTTGGTGTAGTTAAAATCCGTAGTGCATTTCAAACCTAAAACAGCATCGCACTGTAGCTCCACTTTCCAAACATCATTCACATGTAGGCTACTTGACAGCGTTCTTCTAAAATGAATGCGTTCCTGTGTAGCCTTGCGGATGTTTGATGCCCTCCGTTTTTTTAATGCAATATAACATTGTGCCTTCAAAACTAATGTTGTGGTTTTGCCACCAAAATACGGTGCTCGGCTGTGCACGCGCTGCACGGCGTTCGGCCAACATTAATGTTGCACGAGCTCAGAAATAGTTTCAAATCGCGAAGATCTGAACGTAAATAACTCATCTAGAGTTTCAAGTTGTCGTATGTTCAGGACGAAACGCTCAGGTCTTGTGCGGCGACTCTGGAGAAGCCGTTTGATTCCAGATAAAGAGGGGGGCGATGGATATGGCAAAAGCGGCGAGGGGTCTCGAGACGATCTGCTTGGCTCCAACCCAGAGAAAATTCCCAAGACGGAGTTCAGACCGATGACCCCGAGCGGGTCGCCTGGCGTGGACTATGGGGAAGTGTGCACGAGGAATCCCACTGCGAGCAGCGGTGGTGGCACTTCGGGGGGCGTCTTGGACCAAGATGGGGGTACGGTGTGTACGGTGGGAAGCCCTCGGTCTGTGCAGGACAGCGATTGTAGAACAGTCACTTGCTGTTTATTTAAGGATCGGGACCATCATTCTGGGTCTAGAAGTCCGGAGCCAGGCTCGTGCCAGTTCGTGCTGAGGAACATTGGCTCTTCTCGGGACCCCGGTCCTCTTGAGAGCCAGGAGACGAAACCTCGCTCCGTCATGGAGCAGGAGCTCAAGACCGCCACCTATTCGCTATTAAAAAGGCTAAAGGAAAAAACCTTGGATACTTTGTTGGAAGCCGTGGAGTCCAAAGGAGGGATGCCGAGCGACTGTGTGATGGTATCGCGGACCGAGCTGCGGTTAGGCGGCCACATGGCTCCTCCACAGCTGCTCATCTGTAAGCTTTACCGGTGGTCAGACCTGCAGCACACGGCCCAGCTCAAAGCGCTCTGTGAGTGCAAGAGCTTCGGAGCTCAGGACGGTCCGGTAGTGTGCTGCAATCCATATCATTATAGCCGACTCTGTGGGCCAGGTAAGCGAAGATCCCATTGACGGATATGTCTAAAACATGAACTGACTAGATTTACTCATTATTAGGCTTCGCTTTCGACCTGCTGTTATGCCAAAGGGCTTTCCTCAGGGTTCCCCCAACAGATGCATAGAAGCTTTGTTGTTACAGTGATTCATATACTACAGAATTCCATTGATAAAATGAGTGCAATAGCAAAGAAGAATTTCAGCTTGCTATTCATTGTGAAAAGAAATGCTGTTAGTAAAATGTAAGCAATTACGTTTCAATGCTTTAAACAGCTTATTAAGTAATGACAGCAGTAGCAATTTGCACGTTGTCCGCAATGTAGCAGCCCCGCTCTGTCATGTTTTCAATTTCTGCTACTTCGTGATTTTCCATAAGAGTTCCATTGCATCCAGGAAAGTAGCATAATAATTGCATTTAATATGCATGACGTTTTAAAATGTATTTCATGCAGGTTTCTGAATGGCAGACAGTATGTGTGACCTTGATTAAATTAGGCTACTGCTTAATTTATTAATTATCTGCTGGTACATGGGTTATGTGTTCTCCAAATTATTGTCTCTCAAATAGGCTAGTAGTACGGTCATTTTATTTGAGAAAATTTCATTTAAGTGTGATCTCATGTAAACATTGGCTGTGTGGCCTTAAAGATCTAAAATCCAAACAGTTTAAGGAACGCAAGTACGTTTTCAATCCAATATCTTCCTTAGTCAAGTCATTAGCAATAATAGTATAGACATATACTGACTACTTTCTTGTCACAAGGCTTACAATGACCAATACTTGTTAGTTTCTAAATTTCTAAAGATGTTATCGTGATGTGTTTAGTCTCACACAACTTAAACGAGCAGATTAACTCGTTAAACCGCTCTTCACATGCTTTAAAATCCCACAGATTGATGGACTAAGGTAACGATTTGAATTCCTAGTATGATAGATTGACAACCCCGTGTGGAGGACACTGGCAACCTGAGGCACTTGGCAAGCAATACATCAGTTTTTTCCATATAATAAATCCTCTCATATTTAGAGATAATTTTAAATCAAAGGCTTCAAACTGACAATTACACTCTTTGCTCAGCGTTTTATTGGAGTTTCTCAGAACAGAGACGCTTGAGGGAGACAGCAGCCCCTCTCTCTCCCCTCTGTTCTCTGTGGAGTCACACATAGCTCGCAGGCGCTCATGCGTGTCCCCATGAAGATGGTATTTCTTTCATGCGATTGAACAACAGAGCCCTCTCAATCTTCAAACTCCATCAATGGTTTTGACGGGTTTTTTCAAGGTTAATTTTCACAGATGACGTTAAATAGAGAAATCTTATTGTTCAGACCAGTACCGCCGCTCCCTGTACGCAGAGTACGCAGTCAGTCTGCGTAGGGCACCAGCTCCCAGGGGGGCACCATCCCAGTTTCTGGAAAAAAAAACCTTTCGTTCTATATTATCAGAAATGTGTACATAATCATACAAATCTAAACATGAACATGCACATCAAATATAGGCTAATTATATTAAAAAAATATATATTTTATGATGAACGCAGTAAAGTATAAGCACACGTGACACGCGTTCCCAAATTTGCGCCCGCGCACGCGCTTGCTCTCACCTATGTTGCGGCTGAATATAAATAACAATAATTGATGGACAGCTAGGCTCTAACAGGGAAAAGACGCCAGGGCAACCCGGCGCAGAGAAAAGAAAAATAAAAAAAGCCCGAGATGAAGCCTGGTGCTTAAATTTCAGGTAATACATTGTTGACTGACGTTAGTAGACTAATGTGTTTTATTGTCGGTGATTTCACCAACAACGCAACTGATTTAACATTGCAATTTCGTACGTAAAATGTATTATATAAAAACAATATATGTTTAGCATATGGTTTTATTGTGGTTTCAATGAATAACACTGTAAAAATACATAATACAATGCCTGCAAAGGGTACCAAAGGCCTGATAATTTGAGAACATAAAATCAATCACACTGTATTCATAAAATCATATAAGCTACAACAATACTATTCTGCTTAGGGCACCCATTTGACCAACAGCGGCCCTGGTTCAGACCTTGCCCCGTGTCTGTAAGCGCATTTAATCACGTAAAACAGCGTTTGGCCAAACATTTCAGTGTATTTAGCAAGGGCTTACAATGAAACTTTCTTTTACTAATGGCTTTGCTTATGAATGTTTAGCGATAAATACTTTTATTTTGCTTTGTTGGAGCTGTAGGTTAAGATAACAGTATTTTAGGATTTACTGCTTCCTTTTTGCGAAGATTTATCGCTTTGAAATGATATCAGTTTCAAGTTGCGCTTTAAAAGTCACTTTTTTTTCCCAAAGAGGACCCCTCATGCTATTTAGGTGAAGGAGTGGCGGTAATATACAGTTTGCATACAACTGGCGCCAGACTGACTCGCTGTGTATCTGAGTGACTGAGTTTAGGATCCTGGCAATTACTGCCGCCACTCTTAAAGAGACAGTTCACATTATGCTTTTATTTTTTCCCCCACGACCAAAAGGCGAGGTCATTACATGTCCAGAGACTTTTTTCCTTTGTGCCTTCGAACTTTTAATGCGTTCTTTTGTTACTAGACGAGTTTTTGCGGGTTGAAAATCCGAAAAACCTAATTATACTGGCTTATATACGCTGTTTTTGTATTAGTCCATCGCTGGTGTCCATGACATTAAATGATGAATCAACAGATTTGAGTTTTCTTTTTAATCCAAGGTGTTGTTTTATTTTTTTTACTTTGAGGTAACATGTAGCAGCTACCTGTATGGAAAATAACCAGAACAGGATGGAATCTGCAGGGCTTTTTCTCCAGTAGTTTTGAGGGAGAAAAAAGCTATTTGAAAAAAAAAAAATTCAGTTTTAAACATGGGAAACGTGCTAACCAGAACTAAGAATAGTACACTCTCACTGATATCTCAAAGCAGTATCAAATCTGTAAAATTACTGAACAACTGAATATGCAACAAAGCAAATGTGTGGAACTTTGTAAATGACAGGCATGTAAATATTTTGCAGAAATTGCGTGCTTACTGTGCAGTTTTTTGTAGGCTACAGATAGCATATGGACTTACAGTATACATATATTTTCTGTAGACAAGATTGTACAAATCTACATTGTGTTTTGTCATTAATATATTGCTCTGAGCCACAGACAAAAATATAGCTACATATAATTGACCTTTGTATTCTATTCCGATTGTAATCATACTGCTATTATATTTTAGAGTCACCTCCTCCTCCATACTCAAGACTTTCCCCCAGCGAAGAACACAAGCCACTGGGTAAGTTTCACATGCACACTCTAATTGCTGATTAAATATGTATTTATTTAAGATGTAGCTGCAAATGATCACGCACATTTTAATGGAACAATCATTTACTGCCAAAAATTAATAAAATAATCTGTGTAACAAAATAACCTGGCCAAAATAAGTCGGTGCCATCAGTTGTCACCCACTGGTTGAATCCCTGGCTTTACAGAGAGCCAAAGGGGAAGCAAAAAGTAGAACAACGTGAAGAATTTTAATGGTGGCAATTAGGCACAGTGACCAAGTGAGAGCCAGTGGAGACTGCAGCCAGTATCCGGCGGGCCCATTTTCAGCATGCCAATCTGGAGCCGGCCTGGGCACGGCCCTGTCTGTTGTGAGGGTTGCTGGGGCCTGGCACTGGTCTGGGATATCCTCTCGGTACCATAGCTCAACACTGGGCACACTGTTGACAGGAGGTGGTACCATCTGGAACTGATGCTTTGGTGGTTTGCAGCTCAGCCTGATAACTCATTTATTTGTTACCAGGATTGGCTCAATATCAACATATCAGCTGTTGATACAGCACCAGTACCAGTGAGATTTCACAATTCTCATTTTGGATGAGATTAACAGTTTTGACAGCAACCATAATATTTCATTTTGTCAGACTTTTTAAAAAGTTCACAATAACAGACTTTATTTTGTAAATTAATAAAAGTATTAAAAATCGTAATGAACCCAAACATTTGAAGGGTATTTATATAATAGAAAACTATGGCATGTTGCTTGGTAGCTGTGCTTTAAAAAATCCTAGTTGTATCATCAAATTGAAAATGGATCAAAAAAGACATTTCTAACTAACAAACACTAACCAGATGACATCCTTCATCCATCTCCTCAGATCTGTCAGATTCCACACTGTCTTACACTGAAACAGAGGCTGCCAGCTCGCCTAACGTCACCCAAGGGGAATTCTCAGGTGAGTTTTTTTTTTTTTTTTTTTAAATATATCTGCTCTTAAATGTCTGAAAAGTTGCTCTGTTTTAATTCGGTTTGTTTGGAGTCTTTGTGTCAGCATGGCCTGTGATACTATTGTCAGACTTGTTGCTGTTTTTTCCAGTCCCGGAGAGCTCATGTGGTAACATCTTTGTTCAAACAAAGGCTACGTGCCTGTGATGGTGACCTTGCACCAGATATTTACTTTTTCCCCCCCTTGTGCAAGAGAAAGCTGCGAGCATGCAGAGGGTGTTTTCCCTTTTAGTTGTCATACAAATCTCAGAGTTTGGCAGGAATATTCCAGTGACATAGTTTTGCATCCGTTTTAATGGCCAGGAAGGGGTTAAGTGCTCAGTAAAAGTCTAAAATGCAAAGAAAACAGCGAGGCATACCTTCCGCTGTCCCTAGTTCTGCGGGTTCCCTTGGAGTGTGTTTGAATAAATGAGCAAACTTTGCAGGTAATTTGGTTTTTATGTTGTGCTTTGCTCCTCCTCATTAAAGGCCATTAGGAGTGGAGAGAGTGCGGTGGAGATAAAGCTCTCATTGTGAGCCCAGCAGAGGTTCAGTGGGCCGTGTTGGCTGGCCATAGAGCCTGCCTCCCCTCCTCTGTTTTCTTTCAGAAATATTTGAGTGGGATCAAACTGTAATAAGATCCAAGCTCACAGGGACACACACACACACACAGTCGAGCACACCGAGTCACGTTATACGCTCTACACACAACGGCGCGTAACGGAACACGCACACACAAACGCACGTATCAGCCTTTACGGCTCTATCTTGACCAGAGTAGGCTTTTTTTTCCATTGCTGTGAAAGGGCCACACTGAGAGAAAAGAGGAGAAACAATCTTGTGTCATGGTTTGAGATGAAACACTCCCCTCTTATGGAATGAAATCAACATGCTTCTCTCATAAAACTGGAACCGCACCGTGCATGCGTAGGATCATGGCCGCAGAGACAGAAAGGCTAAGGCCTTGTTTTGCAGTGCTAGAAATAGCATTCAAAGAGAGCGGGTCAATCCACCCCCTTTCCCAGAAGGAGCTACCTGAGCTTGTGGCTTCATGCACCCTGTCACCACCACTTCACAGGCTGGCGACACTCCTTGCGCAAACAAATGATGTTTCAAATGCTTGCTGAGATTTTTTTTCTCTGGATTGGGTTCGTGTGAGCTTGCTTGTAGGTTCATAATCGAGCCTTTTTAGCTTATATGCAGGAGTGTTTTTAACTAGATATGTTTATTATTGTCATATACTGACTTAAAAAGAACCAATATAGCATGCATATGGTACCATATCTGCTAATATATTTATTTTTTAATACTTTTGATCAACACTGACATTATTTAATCTTTAAAGCATGATCATTTTTGCATTTAGATCACTTTAAAAAATAGTTTTAGTAACACTGTTAGAAGGAATCTTTGGAGAATATTCATTTTTTAATATTGTGGTGGCTAAATTTAGTTGTAAACTATTTATTTTACCATCATCTAACACTTATTTAAACATTTTAGTAACACTTTCAAAGTTTTTTTTTAATTAATATTAATTTTTCACAGTGTACATTATAATAACGCATGTAGAGTAAAAAGGGGTTTTAATATTTGCATTTATTTCTATACAAAGTATATGATTTTAATACCAGTGTCTCCACACAAGGAAATCTTGCTAATTAAGCATTAAAAATAACTCACATGGATTTATTTTTTTTCTAGTACAGCTTATAATAATTTGGTGTGAAGCATGTCCCTAGCTGAAATTGTTAAAATTACCACTAAACATAAGGTATGTAGATTTAGAGAGGGTCGCCTATGGAATTTCATCCCTTTCCTTTATGCTACCTGTACTGCAAGAAAGAAAGGAAACGGATCTAAAAGCGTTCATACATATGGCAATCCACCCACTCTGAGTCCCTTATCCCACCCCACCCACATGCAGGAACTAGTAAAGCTCTTAAAAGTAAGGCCAGGGGGCCAAAGGTGGGAGGGGGAGCAGATTGCAGCCCCCTGGGCAAGTGTAACTGCTGCTCTGAACACTCATCCACTCTGTTTGACAATAGCAACAGAACACATCTCAACGAGTCTGATGAAAACTCCCCGCCGCCCAAGGGCGAGATTTTAGAGAATTTGGCGTCTTGGTTTGAAAGACAGTCTGTGGATGCTTGAGATCTGAGGCTATTTATGTAATAGATCTTTGATGTCTTGCTGCCTCAGTGAGTTTGTTTGAAGCACACTGCATTGGGATTTTCAGCTCAAATCTTCATTGAGTTTCTGTAAGCCTTTCTGCATGTATTTAGCATTTTTGCGTGTTTGTGCACGACTGTTTTTCTTTTGCACGTCCTGGAATCCGTGTGAATATTTGCGTTTCTGTGTGTTTGTGTTGGTGTCTGAGATGTCTGCGCTCCCGTGTTTGGGTACATCTCTGTCTGTTTGTGTTGTTTGTATCTGGATGTCTATAGTTCATTGTTTCAGCCACAGTTTCTCATTTAAAAGCAACTGTGTTTGTCAGTTTATGTCTACACTGTGTCAACGCACAGCTATTGATTAAGTGTTCGCTATGTTTTCAAAGCATGGCCGTCGAAACATGTGGTCGTGATGTGCTACATGTGTGTCAGTAGAAGTGTGTGTGTGTGTGTGGTTTCAGTCACATTCTGTAGCTGTGACTGGTTTGTAATGCAGCCCACCTGTTTCCTCACTCCTTGTTGTGGCCGTGTGGAGATCAGAATTATGTTCTTTGAAGTAGGTCTCATTGCTTCCTGTATAACTGCATGCATGTGAGTTTGTGTTTCCTCTCTGTATTGGGGTTTTTGTGATCTTTGTGGTTTGCAAGCCCCTGTATTGGGAGGTGGTCTCCTCATCCTCTGATGCTCACTGAGCATATCAGCATGATCGTGAGGGTGGGCACAATTTTGTCATGATTCATGAAGTGTAATTTCAGTTGAGTTGGATACACTCTCAGAATGTTGAATTGGATTTTTTTTAGTTCATACAAATACAGATAATTGGATTCTGGAAAAAGTATTTTTCCATACTGGTCCAGAAAATTAAAGTCTATTTAAAATGTAGTGGTGTCAAATGATTAATCACAATGAATTGCATCTATAATAAAAGTTTTTGCTCTTATAGTATATGTGTGTGTACTGTGTACGTATATCTATTATGTATATAAATACAAATACAATATGTAAGGTTTATATGCTACTAAATATATGTACATGTCATATAAATTATATGTAAATTATATGATAAATATAAAAGTGTGATTTTATATATATGTAATACATTTACACAGTAAACAAACATATATATATATATATATACTTTTTCTACTAAATTCTACTTTAATTTTCAGTTCAGTGCTTTTCTGCATCGTATTTGCTAGTAATTCAGCAAGTGAATTGGAATGTCAATTGGATTCTGAATGACGCACATCCCTGCTGCAGAGCAGTAGAATTGTTTTTCCGGTGATTATTAGTCTCTATGATGAGGGATCTGACAGATGTGGAAGGCCGGCAGGGCTGAAAAACCAGTGGCTATTTACAAATCATTCTCAGACCAGCCGTAGATGTGCTACAGCTGAGAGATGCACTCTAATAAGCCCCCTGGAATTTGTCACCATATGTGGAAAAGGAAGCAAATCTGATGTGTTATCATGCGTGTGCACGTTCTTACTTTAAGACGTCACAGTGAGAACTTACTGTAGTTGTGTCATCACCATGAGAGAGACCCCACGTCCCACTGAGGAGCCCTGTGGTGCCATTGTGTTTTGTATGTTGTGTTTATTTTTCCCTAAGAATGTATGAAAGGCGGTCGGATGGCTGTTCGGGTGGGTTCCTCGAGTGCTGTTTTGGCCTGAGGAGGAGGAAAGGCTCAGTCAGGTATAGAGTAATGGTTTGGTGATCTGTAATTTTACTCTGGGTTCACTCCTGGTGCTTTGTGATGTTTACACTGCCCTCTCTGTTTTTGGGGAGTAGACCACAGCCAGGCTGGCGTCCCTATGTACAGCCTATCGGTGCTGTATGTCTTAAAAATGGAAAGCAGTGACAGTATCATTCAACTGTACTGGACTTTACCAAACTGATCAGCATTGTGACTGTAAACCAAAGCCTCTTTTCCATCAACAGAGCGCTGGTATCCAATCTGGATCCTTTCTGGCTCTGCTTTGTCCATTAAATCTTGTGGTTTTAAACAATAAACAGGTAACATCAGAGGCCAGTGTGTGGGATAATATCTCAGAGTATAGTTTTTAATTTAAGACCACCTAACAACACATAATTTAATAGTGAAAAATGATTTAGTTATTTTCTGAATATGTGGCATGATGCTCATTCATTAGAGTAATTCCAAGACATTTATTTTTCCCTATTTGAAATAATTTAAATTAGTTGTGTACACACACATATATATATATATATATTGAAATATGAAATCTTTATATATTTAATCAGTTAATAAATACTGCAATGTGCTATATTGGTTTGTGAGTTGGTCATGTAGAAACACATTCAGTTATTACTGATTTTTCAGATCAACGGCAATGCGGGCAGATTCATCTGGCGATCTGCACAATTTCAGTGGAAAAAGGGTATGCGTCATGAATTATGAGAGTAAATCTGAAACCGAGCTGATCTAAACAGGTAGACTAGCTTTCACAAAGTGGCAATGTTGGATAACAGTATTGATAGTACAGCTTCTTGTCTTTGTTTTCATAAAACTGTCGTCTTACAGGCCAGTGTGTGTTTTGTTTTGACTGATAGTCTGACACAAGTATAATCACATACTCTCCCTATCAGAAAATCACAAACAGACGTGTTTTTGTGTGATAAACTGGCAGCAGTACACACATGCCAGTCTGTCTAGGTCTGATCTGACCTCATTTCTGCAGTGCATGAAAAGGGCATCTGGACGCCCAACAATTAAACAAAGTAATCGAAGCATGTGACGGCGTGCTGATTATCGTTGATTTGATTGCGTCCATAGATTCTGAAATGCCTTAAAAAGGCATGTGATGTCTTCCCCTTAGTCTTCCCCCGCAGACGCTTGAAAATATCTAGAATGTGTTTCAAATTCTTTTCGTTGTCAATGTCTAAATCTTTCATAACAGCTCTGTCATCTTTTATTTACCCTAATGTCGTTCCAAACCTGTATGATTTAGAAAAACAAAACCAAAGGAGAATTTGAGAGAATCTTTATGCTGATTTTTTTCTATACAGTGATTATGTAGTGACCAGGTACTGTCAAGCTCATGGATGTACCAGAAGAAAAAAAAAAGTGTTTATGACTTAAACTTAATCTAAACCAAAATTAGAAATGCTGCCTTAGCAACTAACTGAAAAAAGTTTAGATTCAAGTACTAAAAATAATAGAAAACAATTTATAAATCCTTTTTAAAAATTATAAAAAAATGATAAAATCACCTAAATGAATGACTAAAAATGAAACAAAAATTCAAATATACAATATATTTCAAAACATTAATAACGATAATAGTTAAAAAAAATTATTTAAAATTTCCATAATTCATGAAATGAGGATGAATAACTTATGACAAAATGAATGCACTTTTCCTTTAAATGAGTAATTGTGAGAAAGACATTTGACATTATATACGCAATGCGAAGACTTTAACTAAACTATATTTTTTCCATCACTGAGGTAAACTAGGATCATGGCAGTGACATGAGCTGCATTACATCATTTACAGCAAAACTATGAATAATGAGTTATGTAACTTTAAAAGTCTAAACAGCTCTGCATTGGGACGGTTTCAGTTTGAGCTATCCTTTTCCACTCGCTTTCCTAAAAACCCATGCCAGTCCATATTACAGAAACACAGAACGGTCCCACACATGCACACACTGCACTGCTGCTGTAACGGTGTTACTGTGCCAGTGAAAAATGAGCCACAGTGGGGTGGACAGTGCAGGGGCCACCCTTTTGCCCTCCCCCCTCATATTCCCTCACCTCAGTATCTCTCCCTCTCTCGCTCTTTCCCTCCTTTTATCTTTTTTTCTCCCTCTCCCTTATTCTCGTTGCCTGGCACGGGGCCTCAGGTTTCCACCGCAGCCCCAGAGCCTGCCCACACTCCCCCAGGGCCCCAAGTGCTCCAGGATACGGGATGTGGAAATAATGTGACTGGAGTACTTCCACCCTGCCTCCAGAAAATCAGGTTCTGCGGATTGTTTATTTGAGGGGAAGGAGGCCTCAGCCAAACATCCTGTTTTAAAAAGCTTGCCTGGGTTTTGTAGGGCAGGGGCTGCTCAACTACCCCTTTGACGGCAGGGGGAAGCTGAGGAATGTTGAAGAGAAGCCCAGCGGCCTGGAGGTGATGGTTGGGATGTGCATTTGTATATATGTGTGTGAGACTACATGTGTCTGTGTGGCATTCATTTGGCATTCATTTTTATTTTTTCAGAGATGCACAGCATGAAAATATAACACAGGCGGTATCGTGCCATCATGGCTATACCATGCAGCTCTCCTTGAGCGTGTGTTCCTGTCTTGAATGACCGACTTCCTCTTCCTCTTGCATAACACATGTAAACAAGGCAAACAAATGCTCGTCGGCCAATAGAGAACAGCTGAATTAGTCGTCCGCCTCTATTGTATCTCACAACAGATTCTGAAAAAGATATGCATATTTGTTTATGGCCTTGTTGTTTATGTCTTGCTGGGACTGTATCATGTTTTTGTCTTTGTCAGTAGGTTTACGTGTGGAAGTACATGCAGCTTGGCCTTTTTGATGGGGAACTTGTCTTGGATTTTAGGAATATTAGATTAAATTGTATTTTTTTTTCTTACCACATTGTTTGACCACAGTAAATATTTCAAGATGTGAAGCTTTTCCATTTTGGAAAAGCAGAGATTTTGTTTCTTTTTGTTGTGATACCAGATAATCTTTCTTGCAAGTGAATATGTCATCAATTTCAGCCAGCCTTTTTAGTTCTTTTATAATGTTAATTTAGACCTTCACATTGACAGAAAGCATCAAAATGCAGTCATAGTATTTAATCCATGATTTATTTAATTTAATTTAACTGTGACATAAAGCATGCTTATTTATCATCTAGCACGTGTGGCAAACAATGTGTTTGTCCATTTCAAAAGAGAGAATAGTTTGTGTAAAACTGCAGAGCATTCGTACAGGTAATAATTTCCTCACTGAGTCCACCCCCACCCAGTAATGAGTGAGAGATTGAGTCCTGCAGTGCGTTCTGGGAAGGCTGGGGCAGCCCAACTCTCCTCTCCCTCCACCCTGCACGCCGTTGCGCCTGCCTACCTCCTCCAATAGAGCCATTCATTCAGTCCGGGCCACGGGGTTAGGGAAACAAATAAAGAGGCAGCCATGCCATTAAAAATGTATGGAATGTCCAACTGTTAGTTTAGTGTTTTAGCAAGCCTCCTCTCAAGGCTGTGGAAGGGGGAACAATACTCCGTTCAGCGACTGTCACCGTAAAAGCTTTTGCTTTCGGTCTCAGCTGGCCTGCGCCCAGAGGGTGGCCGGCAAAAAGGTGGCAGTAGTAGATGCAAAAGCCGGTTTCGTTTTTCCGACTAGTTATAATAATCCACAGTAATAATAAATTCCTGTGCCTGGCACTGGGATGGACAAGCGGTGATTTAGGCCTGCGGTTTGATTGCCTAGCTAAAATAAAGTGAAGAATGTTTCCCCCCTTCCTCCCCAGAGGAGCATTGACAGTTGTGCAGGGACCTATGGCAGTCAGTATTTTTAAAACTGGGAGAGCCAACGCATTCCTCTAGCCTGCAGAATGCACTGTGTGGATTAACTGCAGGGGCCCATGGAGTCCGACATCCTCACGTTAACCTTCATTAAGAGAAAGACACAGAGCGTGCATGGAGAAACGAACATGATGTGTGGGGCATAGTGGAGTGATAGTCTTTAAACGTTTCGTTCACTGACATTTCTTTTTCACATTTTCAGGTTTCAGTTTTGTGTACGTCTTCTAGGTGTGAGTACTTTTTTATGACGCAATGTTTTTCTCATAATGGATAAATTTGTCTCAATGTGTATTTTCTCAGTTTCTTCCTTTCTTGTCACAAGTTTGGCCAAGCGGTGATGATGATCACTTGTTTTAGAAGTCGGTGCTGCAATCAAAAGGGTTGAAGGCAGTGCACACTTGTCAGGCTAAATCATATTGGCACTGCCATATTTTCAGGTTTTTCCACAACTCTGTGAGGAGAGTTGTTTTTTTTTCCCCTTGTGTTTGCTGCTCAAAATTATGGAAATATTATTCAGACTAACCGAGCAAGATACGCATGCCAGAGGGAGCTGGTCTTATAAAGGGGGACTTCTATTATACTCTTACAGAAGTTAAGAGATTGAGTGCCTCAATGCCTCTTATCTAGAATATACATACATGTTTTCTCAATTCAACTGCCATTGGCAGATGTGACACACAATTAACTATTTCACCAAGTAGTACCCAGGTATTGCAAAATAGGCAACTTATTCTAGTGACTAAAGAAGAAGCTGTCTGTTTTTCTTAACATTTAGGAGTCCTTGATCTTCACGCTAATGACTGCAAAACAGATAAGAAAAGAGAGATAGAGATATGGCATAAGACAGGCCTGGCGATCAAACTGCAATCACTCACTCTTTCACTCACTTAGCCACAGCACATTCTCTGATGTGATTAGTGGTATGACGAAGCACACTGTACCTGTTTTAGTTTGCCCTATTGGTCAATCTAAGCGCGGAACAAAAGACTCCCTCAGAGACACAAAACGGGATTTGTAAGCACCAGAGAGCAAGAGGAACACTAAGTTGATCTGCACTAACGGGACGTATTTGCTCTGTGTCCAGAGTTTGGTCTCTCTTTCTAAATGCAATTACAGCCCTCAATGGGGAGTTCATGCCATACCTCAGTGGCCCTTATTGAGGACTTGGAAAACCCACAACAAACAAGCCTATTCACTTCTGCTTATTGTGGGGTATTTCATGGATTTTAGTGGTAAACATGTCTAGGGGGAGTGTCTATTAAAGTATATACTACTGGTGTGCCTCAAGGCTATGTCATTGGTAGTTGGCTATTTCAGTCTTTCATGTCTTTGTCTCCTTCTTACCTAACAAGCTATTCTAAAGTAAGTCTTTTAAGTTTATTTTACGTATTATATCTTGAAGATATTTATATACATTGATATTTTTGAGTTTGTTCTTAACTGACACTGCGATGAAGTAGAATCAAAATATATCATGTAAATCCTAATAAAAATAAGAGTCAAGAATGACTCTTTTATTTATATAGCCTACTTGTTTAATATTTATGTATTTCTTTAGGAAGTAATTTTAAAACCTGTTAATTTAACATTGTTCTATATCACCAAGCCCTAAAGCATCAAACTGTTTCTTTGTCCATGTTGACAGATTTATTAATACATTTTTAATGGGGGAACATAAACAATTTGCTTTGTTTTAGAAAGCAGCTGTGTAGCTACCCAGTACTTGCGTGATTTCATGCTTTTGTGACTGAAACAGAAGGCGAAGATGGCATGGCTGTCAGGATGCATTCACTTGAGTGTTTATGATCCATTGGGCCGATCAATAGCACACCATCATCTGAGCTGAGGATGTGTCCATCACCTTGCAGATGAGCTGTATCCAAATACACAGCTTTCGACTTAAATTAACCTGAGCTCAAGAACTGTCTCAACCGCTGGCCTGGCTCCCTTCTCTGAAACCGTACCTACTGTGTAACATTCAGCTGCCAGAGCCCATTTCCCATTAATGTAAAGCTAATACCTTTTATGACAGCAATATTTGCGGTGATCAAAGCGTGGATTTCTGATAAGTTAGACTTAACAGATCGTAATCACTTGAATAATAGATGATTTATATTTTTTGTATCTTTATTGCTAGGATATCCCTTGCCCTATTGGATCACTGCTGTGTGTTCGTTGAACATGCTTGTGTGTGTTTTTTTTATTTTATTTGTTGTAAATTCTGCTGTACTAAATATGTCTTCAAATATCTATGACTGATTTGTTGGCAGCATCAGTTACAGAGGGTTGAAAATGATTAATAATCGTATGCCAGTGTTTTTCAGCAATGTTGTGATTGGTTATTGCTATGGGAATTTTTTTTTAAATAAATAAAATAAATAAATAAATAAATAAAAAATTAAAAAACATATATATATATAAAAAATAACAATAAATGTACAAAAAATAGTTTTATGTTAGATTTTTTAAAATGAAATTGATTGAATGAAAAATAAATTAATTGTTATGCAATTAATAATTATAGAAATATATATATATATATATATATTTTACAAACACACATGCACATATAAGAAATATTTATTTTTATATTTTATTTTATGTGGTGGGTCCAGTGAAAATATAGGCAGAGCAATCCATATTGTTTAACAGTTGTTTTTAACAGGGTGGTGTAACTTAGTAATTATTTTTCAGGGATTTTAGCTGCAAGATTTTGGAATGTCCCCATAATGAGTGTACTGTAATTTGCTTTGGATAAAAGTGTTGACTAAATGACAGATAAGTACTTAGTGAAAGGGTTTCAGAGTTCATCAGATCTTTATAGCGCAAGTAATTGATATTTTCCTGTCTTCTTAAATACTATGTAGTCACCTTTAATCTGCGTTTTGCACCTTGAAAGAGCTAAACATTCACAGTCAAACATGAACCAATAATCTATCCCACACTCCCATATAGAAGCAGCAGCGGTGTGAGGTTGCGAACGAGCAGTAGATGGTCTGTATTTCTGGGAGTTTGTCCTTCACACTGCCCCGTCTGTTCTCATGGTAAAGGAATTCGGTTTGGATCCCCCAGTCCTTCTGGCTAAGTCTCACCCGTGGAGCTCAGTACACAGATCTGTGGGTCTTCGCACCGTTTGACTCTGCTGTGGAAATCACAGCAGAGGCCCAGCGATCTGACCTGGGGAGACCGCATACTCGTTCATTTGTTGCTCTGGGCTCAGATGGCCCATGTGTTGAAATGTCAACACTAGTGAGTGTTAAGGAATCCGGAGAGGCAGGGCAGCAGCGGCCGTCAGTGAATCTGACTAGCTAAGCTGTGCTTTAAATGGGTCTGAGGTGTGAATCTTACACACATTTGACCAAGTCGTCATTAACACTATAGAGCCATAGTGAAGGGAATACACCCTCGCCATTTGCAATGCACTCCGCAAATGTAGGCTTCAGTTTATATGCATTTTCATAAAAAAGATTGCATAGCCCCTTTTTGGCCTAACGCTGCAGAAGTCATTGAATAAATAATGATAACTGTGGTTGCTACAATGAATTTTTTTTTTATATATAATATATATCAAAAGCAATATGTATGATTGTCAAAGACGAAAAAGGGTTAAAGCATAAAGCTTTTAATTGTTGTATATTTTCTGTATAATTTAATTACAATTTAGTTTTTCTGAGCAAATAATAAATTATTAATTTTTTGACTGATTTACAGAAGACACCCGCTAAAATGACATTCAGTGTAACTATTTTGTCAGGCATATTTACACCAGAAAAAACTATTTATGACTACTTACTTTCACACCGAAATGAACAGTATTTAATAGATGATTTAAAGCAGCCAGAAAACTGTCATTTAGTTTTCCTGGTATCTTTAATCCTCTCTCAGAAATGGAACAGAGAGTTATTTTCCTTTGCTTTTACTTGCCGCCTAATATTTATATATTGTCTCACCACTAACAACCCAGCAATGGTAACAAGGAGCCTGAGAAAACTGTAAAAACTCTAAAATTAATGAAGTAAAGGGAAGAAAAGGAGAGCGGGTCAAAGAGAAAGAAACCCATCTGTGTGAGAGTGCCGCCCCAGTTAGTGCGTCTGGCTGATAAAGCAGTCTTTGATGGCAGAGATAGTACAGACGCCAGCCTAAATGTGGCCCGTTAGTGTGTTGTAAGTCGCCCTGTAGTGATAGTTGTCTAAAAAATCAGAGCCGTACCAAAGAGAGGCCGGAGGGAGGGAAGTACAGCGGCATTGTTTGTTATGTTTCACTTTTTTCCCCCGGTCCAGGCAACCGTAATTCCAGCTTCCCTGTCTGACCCCAGCGAGAAGAAGAATGCCCAGGCCTGTCAAGAGTGGCGTCAAAAGATGAATTCTGTCCACCATAAAACTTCACTGTGCTCTCTCGTTCTGTTTCTCCTGCTCACATAAACACTCTCTGTCTTTCTCCCCCTCCGCCTGTCAGCGCAGTGGTACAGTCTAATAGCTGGAGGGAATCTAATCCTTGGCACAGGATAAGAGACTCAGACTCCCCCTCCATTCCCTCCCTCTCCATCTCTCTCTCTTTCTCTCCCTCGCTCGCAGTTCAGTTCAATTCAAGAAAGCTTCGCTGCCATGAATGTTAGGATCACATTATTTCCAAAGCAACAGTGTCTCTCTCTCTCTCTCTCTCTCTCTCTCTCTCTCTTTCCCTCTCTGGTTAAAGAGTCTGGCAGGAGTGCTGTGGAGGAATGAGTTCATCTTTTCAGAATTCCCTGAATTAGAGGGGATGAAAAAGACAGGGATGTGGGGCTGTAGTTTGGTGGGAAGAGATGACAAGCTGCTGTTTTTCCTCTCGATCTTTCTCTCGCTCTGGATCTGCCCAGAGCTCTATGGACGTGTGTTTACCCCGAGGCGGTTCTTTTCTTGCCTTTTCTCCTCCCTGCATGGTGCTTTTAAAAGCATTAGTGGATAATCACATAGTATCACCATTGAAATCAACCCCTCTTTTGAGTACTTAGAGTTAATTACCTCCAACTCACCCCAAATGAATTTTTTTTGGTGTGGTGTGGAGGGTGGGGTGTGTGTATGTGTGTGTGAGCAGATCCTCCAAATATCTTTTTCTTGTAGTCGTTCCACCTCACGTGAAGTCTCGCTCCTGTGCATCTGCGAAAATGTAATGCAAGACATTGTTTGAAATACAATATGATCAATGTATGGTCCACATTTTTTCATGCATAATTCATTTTATACCATTCCTGTTCTCTTCGGTTATAATGCACTGCCTAAACACAATGGGGTGAATACATGAAACAATACATACACTAAGCACCTGCAATATGGTTTAACTAGTTGCACATTTAATATGCTTATATTTTAAGAGCGCTTTTTATGGGTTTTTTTTTTTAAATCTGTAAAAACAGTATTTAAATATTAAATATACCTTAAATATACATTTATCTCATTTTCTGACATCAGTGCAAAACCAGCTTTAAACACTAGAGGTACCGGACACATTCAATAAAAAATAAAACAGTTAATATACACACAACTGTGACTGCACATCACTTGAATCTTTGCACTGTTGCATGACAACCGTAAACAACCACCACAAAATTGTGCTCAACAACACCCCTTAATAACACGTTATTCCTCGTCTTGACTTGTCTGGGGCACATCCCACTCTGTATTTTTCTTATTACTCCACGTTTCTTCATTGCACGTGTAAATAACGTAAAACGGTCCTGCCCACTGATGGCCACACACTGTATATATCACAATTCCGCCCAGTCCAACATAGACTGTTTTTTCCTTTGATGTGAATGTGACCGTCTGGCCTGGGAACAGACTGTGAATTGCGTGTTTACCTTACTGATCGAGTAGCACGTCCACCAGAGCATTATGTCCAAGCTCCGAATTTCAAAGGAAATACCTTTGTGGCTGTCTAGCTGAGCGCGTGTGCGCGTTTTGTTCATTTCAGGCTTTGTAAAAAGGGCCGGTATGTGTCTAAAAACAAAATAGGGACTAAATAAAAGACTTCAGCCTTCTGACAAAGTAACCTTTAGTCTCACTGCCTCCTTAAGCTCTTACTTTGTAAGTCCTTGCCGTTGTTTGATCTCAGCTGGCCGTGTTTGCTTTGGTTTGAGCGATTTACTACTCTAATATAATCTTTTCCTCAAGCAACTGGTGCGTTTTTGACCAGTGTTCCACCTGTGGGCTGTGTACAGAATGATGAGTTCGAATAAATAGTTTTTAACCCTGTACTATACAGCATGCTTGTGAATCTTTGTGTTTTTTCATCGGGAAGGGGTCAGACGCCACCGTCGCCTCGGAGCCGCTGACAGCGTGTGTCTCCGAGGAGATTGACACCGGCGGAGACAGCTTTGAGAATATAATAACAATAATAACATACTCTACCTTTCTAATGGGTAAACCGAGCTGTTAAAAGGTGCTGGGGTTAAATGAACACAGAGAAGCGTAATTGCTCCCAGCTTTTGTCTTCCACCCTTCGCGAAGTGTGTCGAAAAAACTGAAGAATTCTGAGGCATTCTCACTTTAGTCTGCCGTTATTATCTGTACTCAAAGTGATGGGCCCACAGCGCTTAAGTGTTGTTAACTAAGCTGTTGCTGAGTCATTAAGGTACATGAGTTTAGATGTCCACCGCCTTTGAACTAACACCTACTCTGAGCAGTTGATAGCCTAAATGAGGTTTATTATACTAAAGTACCATCATTGGCTGCGATTAGAGCCTCGGTGCCGTCCGTCTGTCTGTCTTCGCTGGTCTGAGACTGTATTTCCAGCTCTGGCGGCTTGTCAGAGGCTCTTCACTGACTCATGAGCGAGGCCTCCAGGGAAGGGGGAGACAGGAACTCTGTATCCTGCTTGTTGTGCGCTTGCTGATGTGCATTTTCCAACCCCTACCTGAACATATGCACGCACACACAAACACATTGTCACGCGGTGCAGTCGTTTAACGTTCTGTCAAGGGCCGAGTTGAAGTGCGTAGATAAATTGCCAATCGAATGGCAGGATATGAATATTTAGCAATGAAAACTCTATAATGGTAGCTTTTTCGGAGCATCTTTTTACAGTAAGCGCAAATAGCCTGCCTTGTTGGTAGAGGCTATTTACACTAATGGGTGATTGGATAGACAATATTACAGAAGACGGCTATCAAAGAATAGCTCCAGTGGCTTAAGTGGTAAAACGTGTTCGAATTCGCCTTTTGCCAAACTCATTCTTGTCCCTTTGCACATCTAATATCACATCAGAAAGGCATTTGTTTTCAATAAAAATTAAGGAAAATTATTGAAAAGTTGAAAATGAAGTATCGGGGCGGGTTAGGGTTAAGTGTAGGTAGTGCTTGACTAGTCAGCATCCATTTAATTATTTTAATAAAACTTAAAATTTACATTCAATATAATTATTGTATACTCTTTTTTTAATGTTCTACAATACTGGAGTGCAGGCATTTGCCACTCTTTGCAGCAAGTAGTATAAATAGCTGAAAATACTGCTATTTTTGCATAGTGTAAATATAAGCTATGGCTATTTGCACTTAGTGTAAATAGCATATTGCTAAAAAAAAAATACTGTTTTTTAGTAAGTGTAAATAACATCTAATTGCTATTTACTCTTAGTGTAAATAGCATCTATTGCTATTTAAACTTAGTGCAAATAGCCGCTGACTATATTTTTATTAAAGAAAAATAATGAATAATAATATACCTACTTTATGTGCATACATTTATTTATGTATGTATATATATTAATGCATTTCATGCAAAAGTTGTATATTAATTCAAATGTTAATGTTAAGTTAATATTAAGATAAAAGCATTTTCGCAATGTTTAGAATTTTCTTATTGTAAATTTAATAAAGAAAAATGACTGATAAATGTATTGATGTTTTGCAATGTAGTCGCTAGCTGGTGTACAAGTTACCATAAACAGCTTGAACATCTTAAGCCGGTTTGAACACTGGTAGGTGATTTGTTGCTGGTCCAGGATGGACTATCAGCTTTCATCAACTAGAAAGCATCTACTGTGTTCCAATCTTAGACTGTATTTTTCAGCAGGGAGTGTAAAGGAAGAGAAAATGTGCAAAACAAAGAGATGGCACTGGCTGGATTTGAGTTCTAAGAATCTAATGAGTTTGCCCGATTAGTTCTCTTCCTTCCCTGTCTCCTTTCTCACTGACACACACTCACACGGCACCACTCAGGCGAGAACAGCCAAAACACACACTCCTCTCTCAAACACAAACATTGGCTGATATTCTCTTCAGCTCTAATATACTTAAAACACATGAACACACATGCACAACACCCTCAGGAAAAGGGCCGGTCTCTGGGCTGAGCATTGTTCGCTCCCAAGCTAAACATTAAATAGATTATTAACCTTTAATCTTTGCACCTCTGTTTAAACCCACAGAACAGGCAGCACAGACTCAGCCACCCCCTTTCTGTGTCTCTCCCCCTCTGGCTCACATTAAAACAGGGGGGCATTAATCATATCACAGCACTTCTGTGTTAGACGGCCATGTGAAACTTCCTGCCGCATTGTTTCATTTTTTGCATCTCATTGATTTAGGTATAAGTTCAAATTCAGCACTCATTAGGCAGCATAGCTGGAAGCATGTCTTCCTGTATCCTTCCCATTGACCTAACATGGAGCCACAGGCTAAATGTAAAGAAAAATCAGCAAGACAAGATCTGCATGATTATTATGATTTACTCACACCGATCTCCGTGAAGTGTTTTTGGATTAAAACGGCCAGCACAATGGATTAATTAGACCATTCGAGCAGTAAAACCACCTTGCAAGAGGATGTAAGGAATTAACATGCAGGGGCCCAGCTCAAGGGGCCATTTCAGTGAAGAGAAGTATGTTTAAAATTGGTCCTGATTCCACATATCCAACCAGTTGAGCTTGAATGGCCAGTAGTTGCCCTGTAATGATTTTTTTTTTTATTTGTTTTTAGGTGTTTATTTTCAAGTGTATTTTGTGAGCTTGTGTTTATGTTGATTGTCTGGTTAAAGGATAGCTCATTCAACAATCCAAATGTATTTATTCACCATCAACCTGATAAACACAGAATACGAAATTTGACTTTTGAAGAATCGTTTTGTGCTTATATTTTGTACAGTAACCAAATTGACCCAATACAGGACTTTTAAAAAATCATTTTTATGTTATGCTTGAGGAACATGCTAAAATTTGAGTCATTTTTTACTTATTCAGGTTGTCAAATTGAATATGGCACTATTTGGCCACCAGAACAAATAACATCACATTATTGATGAGTGATGCTATTGATGTTCCATCTTATTGTTGTCTTATTAGGGAGTCAGTAATGTCTTAATGTCTTTTTTCCAATGCGATACATCTCAATTTTTCAGCTGAACAAATTTTACTTGCTGCTTTAATATCTTTTTTTGGTCACAGTGAAGTTTACCCATTGTAGCTTATCCATATTGTCTGCATAAGGTAAATTCTGACGGTCAAAACCATTATTGCTGCAGTAATTACTAGTGATTAATGATGAAGTATCAGTACATCATTCAGTACATTTTTCTGAAGTTTCAGTACATCACTAATATTGTATGGCTTCAGAAGACCAGAAATGTATTGCACAAATCCTGGTTTGGAGCATAGCAGCCTTGGTCGCTGCTAACTGTTGCTATGTGAATAAAAGCTTAATAAGGATTCTTAAACTCTCCAATGCTTGTGTTTCGGTCAAAAAACGTACAGGTTTAGAATGGCATGAGGGTGAGTAAGTGATGTCAAAAGTTGAATATTTTAATGACCTCGTCATTTGTTTGCACAGGGTCTATAGACCTGGCCCTTAAAACCTCCCTGCCAATAGCCACTCATGAGCAAAAAACGGCGTCATTCAATGTGCAAGTTAATCTGAGCTGATAGCGTGAAGCCTGAGGGGTCAGGAGGTCACAAGCTTGCGTTAAGTTGTCAGGGAGCTGAAAGCTGTCCCCAGGCCCACAGCGGGAGCTGGCTGAGAGGGGACGCTCCCTCTCCACCCAAGCCATCACCACCATCACCCACCCACAGGAATGTGGAGGAGAATAGAGACGGGGGAGGGAGCTGTCGCCGGATATGAGCTCATAGCTTTTCCATATCCCCCCTTCCACAAATACTTTCTCCCCGGATCAAGAAAGAGCAGGCAGAAATGCACACAATGCGTGGCGCATTGTGCTTGGAAACGTTTAAGAGTGTGTGTGTGGCTGAGATAGACACGTATTGAGGGAGCTGTAACTCACTCAGGGTTTGGCACCAAATGGAAGTCTGCAGACAGACTCCCAAGCCATGAAAGTGAATTAAATGAGCTGATTTAAAGGGTGTTTGGTTGCTCTGTATAATGTGTGCTTAGCAGGCATGCACGTTTTTTGGAGCATATAAGCTCCAACTGAAATATATTTTAATGTCATATCATATTTTTTGTTTTGTTTTGGGGTCATTTTTAACAATTACCCACCTTCAGCTGTGCTTTTGTGTTCAGTATACAAGTAAATAACTAATGAATTAAGTTTTGAAGTAGCGCCCTCTTGAGGCCGCACATGACAGTGCAGCATTCAACTCCACATAATAAACAGCAAATGTTTTCATTTTGTCTGCATTGTATTTTATTTGCAAACTTACTAACAAACCTGTTCTCTTTTCTCTTTTCAGATGCCAGTCTGTCACCTGACGCCCCCAAGCAGAGTCATTGGTGTAACGTGGCGTACTGGGAGCATCGGACAAGGGTGGGCCGCCTCTACACGGTGTACCAGCCCGCCGTCAGCATTTTCTATGACCTACCTCAAGGCACGGGCTTCTGCCTTGGCCAGCTGAGCCTGGACCAGCGCAGCAGCACCGTGCAGCGGACGCGCGGCAAGATTGGCTACGGCTTGCTCCTCAGCAAAGAGCCAGATGGAGTCTGGGCCTACAACCGCAGCCAGCACCCCATCTTCGTCAACTCACCTACCCTGGATGTACCGGGGAGCCGTAGTTTGGTGGTGCGCAAGGTGATGCCCGGCTACTCCATCAAAGTGTTCGACTACGAACGCTCGTCCATGCTCAGGCAGGGGGCCGAGTCCGAGCTGCTAGACGGACCTTATGACCCGAACAGTGTGCGTATTAGCTTCGCAAAAGGCTGGGGCCCTTGCTACTCCCGCCAGTTCATCACTTCCTGCCCATGCTGGCTCGAGATCCTCCTCAACAACCACAGATAACACATACACACATGGACTCAATTGTGTTGAGAGACTTTTGGACTCCACAGACTATCCCAAATATCATCTACTTAGATTTAATATAAAGTTTTATATATTATAAGAAATATATATTATACTTGTAAATACTGGAGTCATTTTTACGATGTAATTATTTATGTATGGTGCAATGTGTACATGGACAAGAGGAAAAAAACGGGAAATGCACTTTGGCTTATATATTATATATATAAATATCTATAAAGATAAAGAATCTTTCAATACCAATTTGAAAAATTATACAGCAAAAATAGGAAGAGCCTGGTTTTGGTGTATAGTTTTCATATACTATTAATATCCAGATGAAAAGCTAACACCATTCACACATTGATAATAAAGTATTCGCATAATATTGCTGTGCTTTGTCTCTCTTTCAACCTTTTTTCATTTTTACATGAAAGCGGGATAAAAAGGGATTTCACTGTGATACCATTTTGGTTTTGTCAAAGAAACTTTAACCTTATTTTATTGGTGTGAGAACATCTCAAGAACCATTTTCCACTATAAAGGACCTTTTTGTACAATGAAAAGGTTCAATGGTTCTTCATGGAACCATAGATGCCAATAAATACCCTTTATTTTTAAGTGTAAACTTTCAACTTCATCTGATATTAGGCTTTGTGTTTTATCATCCTCGATTGTATTTTACCTTTTGGTCATAACCATCATCAACTTTTTTTCCAGCATCATTCTGCGAGACCCTGTCAGATATCCTGTTCTGCATAACAGTACAATACAGACTAAAAACCTCTCCTAATGCAGTTCTGTAATATTGCTTCTTGCTGGAAACGTTGTGCCTGGTTAGGACGCAGTGTTTCGCACAACCTGCTGTCGAAACAAATCGTCGCTATGAAGTAAAAAAAAATCCATGCTATTGAGTTTTTAAACCGGGGCTTTGGGCATTGGCTGTCATTCTAAAAATTGTTCAAACCTCTGGAATTAACATTTTGAAACTGAGGGAGGTCCTTTCGTTGGCGCAAAGTTATTTCAGGCATCAATCTCTCATTTCGCTCAGGAGCCAAACTCACATCTACACGTTGGTTGAGAGGAGGTTACAGCCAGAGTTCCTTGAGGTCCTTGAGAGCCTTGCTGGCCGGTGTTGAATAGAGAGGAGGAGTTTCTCTGAAGAGAAGATGATGTATCCTCAAGCATGGCTTCCTCACTGCTCTGTCCCTGCAGCTCCTCACCGACTAGCCTCCACAGCGGCCGTGGTCAGTGGTTTATGGGACCAGCTGCGCTTCTTTCTTCTGCGAGGAGAGGAGGTGGTGGCTCCCGTCCCAGTGCATTGATATATCTTCATGAACGCACATGGCAAAACCAAGACCTTAGAAACTATGCACTGGCCAGTAAACTACTTCCAAGGTGGATGTGGTAGGGCTGGCTTCCTTTCTAATTGTGGGTGTTGGTTGTCAGAGTCGCTGGGGGAGAGGAGGAGGGGGCTGTGGACTAACCTGCCAAAAATCCAGTTTGAAAAAAAAAAAGAAACAACAATCTGGTCCATGCAGGCGAACAATGCGACGAAGCAAAGAGATGTGCAACACTGGAGGTATTGCAGAAACGGCTTTACCATCTCACACAGAGAGCAAAGCTCTTTCTCCCTACACGGCGTCTGCCGCCAGCCCCGTGCCGAGTTCAAACGGCCCAGAGGAGTGGCTCCTCTAACTGCAACTGGGGGCCATTATCCTGCTCCTTTGTGTCTGCTTTATGGGAAGAGGGCCCGGATCACCACTCGGGGAGGAACTGGCAGACTATTATACTGGGCAGGGCTAGAGCTTGAGACACATAGTACACAGATTACACAAGGCACCTCAGCGGGTACAAAAGGGGGCCTAATTAGACCAGGCCTGGGTGAGGTCCAGAGAAATAGCGAGAACGAGAGCTACCAGGCCTGGGAACGCGCCCTGCTCCTCAGCAGCAGCTCCAGCTTGATGTGAGTATAAGAGAGAGACGGATAGGGGGAGAAAGAAAAGGGAGGAGGAGAAACGGAAAAGCCATGTAAGCAGCTTTGCGAGTGTGCCGCTACCTCAGGGATGGTATTGATTAACAGGGTTTCAGAGCTTTCTCGCTGCCAAAGATGTCTTAAGCTGCTATGAGCTGGTGAGGGCCAATCACGCCATTTTGTTTGGCCCTGTTAATGTACAGTTCAATGTCCTTTGCACCTCATGAAAGTTCTTTAGAACTTTTCTTTCTCCCTGTACTTTAACTGAGACTCTTGTGTCTGTCTAATGGAGACATAATTTTTTCGGCTTTTCAGGTCTTTCTAATGAAAAAAAGACAATTTCACACAGTTACTAGCATTTGAGAAAAGACATTAACAATGTTTCAATGATAAACTGATAGAAGACTCTTCAAAAAGCAGCAGAACTTTGAATGAGCAACATCTTAGCAATGAAATGTGCATCTAAAAGCAGAACAGATTTCCAGCCTCATTTTATTTTTAAGCAATTTTTGAGCAAAGTCAGTGTCTTTGAGTGTTCGTGTTTGCTCTTGAGTGTCCCGAGTTTGCATCTGACTATTTTTTTAAGCATAGTTAGGAGGCTTTGTGATTATGACGTGTTTCTTGCCAAACCCTCAATGAATTCCATAGGCCACAAGAGTTCAAGATGCTCTCCCTCCTTGAGTCTGCTGCTCCCCTGTTGCATACAGGGTAATTACTGCTAAACACTAAAAATGGACTTGTTTTTGTCACAAATCATCCAGAAAGTGAACTGAAATGATGACAAGAGCAGTCTTGTATACGTGCAGCACAATGTCTAGCTTATTCCAAAATCAGCCCAACAAAAAGACCATCTGAACAAACCGACCACAATTTTGTTTTGTTATTATGTGTGCAATCTGGAATGCAATATTTCTGGAACCTTTATGTATGTGTTTTTCTCCTGATCCTGAACTGTAGCATCTCTTCCCCAGGTGCAGGCGGTTGCCTTTAATCTTACAGATACATGCGTTAGTCAGTTGCACTGATGACAACTTATAATTTTATACTTCTAAAGTGATATTTAAAAGGTTCCCACAGTACCCACCCACGTTTGTCTTTCTATAAAGTAAACAATGGCTTAGACTCACTTTGTGACTCATCTTGTCCTACGCCATCTTTTATAAAAGTGCATTTTGCTTTACATCTATACGTAAACCAGTAAAAACATATATTATAAGTTGCTTTTAATTTTAAATTTATTTTAAATTTCTGATGTTTAAATTGTTTTTAAGATAATTTTTAGATCAACTGGTCTCACTTTAGATCATTGCTAAAATACAGTAAGACGTGCATTTTTTTTATATACAGTAAAATCACGGAATTCAGATAGCATTGCATAGTTAATTTAGTCTCATACATAATACTCTTATCTTGGCAAACGTGCGAGATACTCTAAAACGCTAGATAAAACATGCAAGATTTATATTGGTAGGTTTTTGAGGAGAAATCTGGGCAGTTAAAGGAATAGTTCACTCAAAAACAAAAATAAATAAAACACTGTAAACCTGTATGATCTACTTTCAAACAGTCTTGGTGACCGATGACTAATTTGTGAAAGAATAAAAAATATTTTATGTTCAGCGAAAGCAAAAAGTCATAGTTTTGGAACAACGCTTGAGTGAATAAATGATGACAGAACGTCACTTTTCCCTTGATTTTTACTACATCGTAATACATGTGCTGAGAGAATTCCAGATGAGAAATGATATCAAGACGTCAGGTTTATTCTTGTAAAAATTGCCATTACACCACTCCCAGGTAATTCCCTAGGCTGTTATCAGAGTGTTTGATGATACAGCACTGGAATGTGTTCAGATGCTGTTTTATTGCATGCTGTCACATCCTGTGAATCACTCAGCCACGTTAAAACATAAACTTAACTGAACAGCCTCATGTAGGCTATTTACTTCTCCTGCCTTTACTTCCATGACAACAAACTAGCAACCGAATTGTGTTCCTGCTCAAACTCCATGTTTAGTTCTGACGGACGGAGAGCGGAGGAGCAGTTAGCAGCAGCTGCCTGATTACCGTACTGCACAGTAGCTGCTGCTGCAGTTGATGACCTGATCCAGCCCGGCACATCTGGCGCTGGCACAAACACACTGGAGTAATAGCACATTTGAAGGCGGGCGAGAGAGGAAGATTACATGGAGCGCCTGGAAGACTTCCTGCTCGCTCTCTCTCATGAGCGAGACCTGCGGAAGTCTTCTCACCTTGGCTCAGGGCGCTCTAATTACAGAACTTCACCTGACAGCAGTTAGACGGACATGCACGCACACGTTCGCGAGCTTGATGGTTCGGGGATGTACAGAGCAGGAGATGAGTACCACACTCGGGGTATTAGAGAAGACAATGCCAGAGATGTTCCCTCCCTTTCTGAAACGTAGGATTGGATTAACATGCCTTGGTGTGGCTGAGGTGCATCATTCACACCCCAGATAATGGAGCATGATAAAAATGCCATCTTCCTGTCAGGTTGTTCTCTCCGAGGCTGGCTTATCTATGTTCTCTGACTTTCTAAAAAAAAAAAGGTTGGGCAACAAGTGTTGTTTAGAAGTATATTGGGCAATATTATGACAATATCAGCTCGGTTGTAGATCAAACTGACCTTGCAGAGCTTCCTTCAATGCGTGTGCAGAAAGCGTGAAGTGCTTTCGAGAGCATTGCAGCAGCAATGTTCTTGTATTGCTCCCTCCCTCCACTCTATAATTGCAGGGTTAAGAGGGGCCTCACTGACGTACACACAGGATTTATTTTAGTGAGTTTCCACAGAGCTTAAAAGAATGCCATAGCACGCCCTCCACACATACATACAGAGAGTTTTGGGTCTAACATGCAATAAATACAAATGCACTCTCATTCCCCTTCATGCACTCCCTCAGAAATACACACACTCACACTCACACAGCCTTGGGCAAATTTCTGATAACATAAATCATCCGGTACATCTTCAAGAGCCTTCACCTCACTCAGAGCTCTCTTTAGGCAAAAAACACACAATAGACCTTGTTTAGTTTTGCGGTTTCAGTTTGGCTGTTCACCAACATTAAAGACCTTTGATAATTTATAGTCACTGCACAATTTCATTGAGAATATTTTCTTTTAAAGGGCTTCCTTGTTAGCACAAGCACTGATACAATGAACCGGCTTTGTAAACTACTCAGGTTTGTTTTTGGAGTTTTTTTGCATTTTAAAGACTGATTCATTGTCTTCAGGTTCTATTTGAAAGTGAAGCACATTAGTATGTTTTCTCTCTCTCTTAACACAGAGACATTGCGCCTGACTCCACTACAATCTTCCCTTTCAGTAACATGTAGCCATGACAGTGGGCCGTGTCCCTACTCCTGAAACCTGGCCAAGACCCCCCTTTTTCTGAAGAATGAGAAAGACATTCCTTTCTCAGTTAACCCCTACCAAGGCTCCATTAAAATGGAATCAGACTTAAATTACTTTGTCAGTCCTTTTGTTTTAAAGAAAGGAAAGTTGTTTTTTCATATGGACGGTCTACTATGGACCAGTGTGGTTCACTTATTCAAGTGTGTATGCAGATTTTGTGCATGCAATATTACTAAATCATAATAAATTCTCCTGACTAAAGGCCAATTCACAACAAGAACAACATCTGTTTCATTATGAATGTACTTGTGATGTGGATGTCCTGTTTTATAATTATAACGAATACTAAACTTTATATTTATATTTATAATTTAGAATGGCCAGTCATATTCAAATGCTGCTTGAATGCTAGAAACTGGACATGCAAGCTTACACTGAAAAGCTTTGCATTTTGCAGCATTCCAACGTTTTTGGTAAACCAACAAAGAGATAAGCCTCTTTAAGTCTCTTTCGTTTTTGACGATTATGACGGTAGTTGTATCTGCCTGCTATATCTTGTGTTTAATTGACAGATGGTAGGTTTAGGGGCAAGGGTTGGGTTACATGCTCATAAATGTGTAAATAATATCATTTAAATAAAACTGTTTGTCAAACTGTGATGAATTGGTTTTTTACAACAGGGTAGTTTTTTTGTTAGTTCTCTTGGCAATAATTTTTCTATATGGCATTATCATATTTAGTTGTGCTATTGAATAAAAGCTGTTATGGGGCTGCCTTATGCCTACTTTAAATGTGAAAGTAATCCCAGAATGCATTGCGATGGTTTTAAAAATGAAAGAGGCATGCTGAATTAGCAGCTGTGTACTGGCGTAAATTTTTTAGCATATTGTTATATGGCAAAAATAATAGAGTAGAATGTAAATGTAGAATGTAATAATAGAATTTATTTAACAGAGCAACTCATCCATAAAAATAGTTTAAAAGAATTAGAAGCATACTTAGTTTGCTTAAGCAAATTACTGTGTACTTATTAAGACTGTTGCCTTCATCTAATGCCCTGTCTTAAAATAATTTGTGAGTTGAGTCTCCTGCTGTGCAATTCATATGATTCACTTCCAATTGTAGAGCGTTTCAGATAAATGTACACCTTCACATGATCTGCCCACAGATTTCTGCTCCCATCATTCATAACATTCAATTTAGATACCAGGAAAATCAGCTTAAGGATAGTTTACCCACAAATCAAAAATTTGTCATCATTTACTCACCATCTTGTTGTTCCAAAACCGTATGAAGTCAGTGGCTACCTTCATAGGTCTGGAGCAATTTGAAGGTGAGTAAATCATGACAAAATGGTAATTTTTGGATTAACTATGCTTTTAATTTAACAGACTCTGACACATTTTAATATCTGTTTTTGTCCAAATAAGTGCAGATTAACAAAAATGACTGCAGATTCTGACTAGCCCTGCATCTGAATATGCCTACATCAGAGTGAGAGAACAGTATGTAAACTGAGTAATGTGTCCGAATTCATAGTACACATAAGACAGTAGGTAAAAACCCGGATAACTTACTACTTCCAGTAGAAAGTGAACATCTGTTGGACGCTTTACTATCCCATGTGGCCACGGGAGAGGATTTGTGAATGGCAGTTAAATGATGCAATTGACACTGTAGGCCACATGACAATAACAACAAATGTAGTATGTCTAAACGTCATTCATATTACAAATACATGCATAGTCGCATACATGGGAGAGAGTGGGGTAAGATGAACCAACATCTATTTAATGTGGTCTTTAGGACAAGGGAAAACGAGACAGAACTACAATGAATATATCTTCAGGATGTTTCCTGTCCTTTTAAGTCAATGGGTAATGCACCATCTGGGTGTAAACTGACCATCAGACAGAAGCTCAAAACCATTTATTTTCTTAAAGCTAACGCAAACAACATAAACCCAACCATATGAAGTTTGCATTTCAGTCTTTAATTATTTGTTGTAGTTGTAACCTTGAAAACAGGCTAAAGAGAATGGAATAATCTTCTGGTACTCATCAGAGAAGGGTTTGGTGCACTTGTACACTGTCCCTATCAAATAAACACAAATAATATGTGTATATATGATCAATTAAATCAGTTGTGTTATATCGCATTAAAATACTATTTTATATATTAACTTGGCTTCAGTGTCTTATGGTGGGTTAGCTTAAAATGCTGGCTCAGTTTACTACAAAGCATTTGGCCCTCTTTACCCCATAGCTGCCATTTCGGAAAGCTAGCTTACCAAGTCAGGCTAATATTTAGCTAAATGATTTGCATGGTTTTCTATGTTGCCAGTGAGCTTGACAGCTCAGTAGGTTTTGGAGTTTATGACTGGTTCTAAATTTGTCAATGTGGATTGTGGGTAAAGACAATGAAACAAAAATGAATGTAAATCACTCGCGACTAAAAATTTGTTAAAAAGCTGGTGAAGTCATTCTTTGATGCCCTTTTCTGCTGTGTATATATTTGCCACAACATTCCCTCATGTCCCATTTGTTTTTACAAGGCATAGCTTTCCGTGATTTCAACCAATGTAATGCTACTTTAATTCGGGGTGAAGAACTTCACTTTCATGCTGCTCTACCAGCCTGTCCCATCAGCAGTAAGAGAGACAGATTTTTATTTATTTTTTTTTCCAAAGGGGCCTATTAAACAGAAAATGTACAATGCTAACCACCTCTCTCTTTCTTTTTCTCCCTCTCTTCTCCCTCCTAATATGTTCCATATTGTGAGTTTAAATAGGGTGGACTCAGGAAATGCAGTCACACTGGCTTGCCTTTCCAAGATTCCAAGCTGAGGTTTGGCCCAGTGTGGCGGTGGTTCTGCGGGCCCAGGCTCCTGGGCAAGCCTGTGTCGGGTTTCCTCCTCTTGGGAGAATAGGTGTCCACGTCGCCTGTTTTTGCTGGTTATATGCAGAATAGTTTGTTCTCAGCTGCTGCTTTGCAATGCAATCCCTCTGCAAATTAGGTGCAGTTGTTCGACATTTCACAGGGTAATTGAAACAGTTATGGTAGCTTAGTGATCTTGAGTTTTACTCATAAAAGTCTGCAAGTAATTTTTGTTGCACGAGGTGTGAGAATACTGCAGTAGTGTGTTTGTGCATGCACGTGATGCATATCCATCCCCTGCATATCCTGAAGATTCCTGCCTTCATTCTCTGAGACTCTGGAGAACTTCAAGAACACTTCAGCGGAGCAGAGGAGATCAGAGATGTTCTGTGAATACCTCCCTCTTTCTCTACTCCAGCAAATCAATCACAGAGCTTGGTTTGCTGCTGCCAAACATCTGAAGTACTTCTTGCAGGGGAATTAGACAGAGCAGCGTTGTAGTTCTCATTCATGTCTTTATCTCGTGCTGTATCTCATGCAGAATTGCCCTTGAGGAAAATGCCTCCCGACTCTAAATAATATTCTTATTGTGGTTTTCAGCTCGGCTATTTGCAGCTTCACTCCAGAAAGAGCGTGCATATGTGTGTGTGCAGAAGGGAAAAGGGGGTTTCGAGTCCTTCTCTGAAGAAAAAAGATGAGTGAATAGATTCAGCTTCAGCTTAGAGGTCAGGTTACACATTCCAGGGGCACACACTACTGCCTGTCTCCACACTAAAATACCTGTGTGCATTTGTGACTTTGTGTATGTGTGTGTTCATTTGTGCACATACTTTTCATAAACAACTGCATTTCAATACCCTGACTCACACACGGTATTCCTTTTCATAAATCCACAGACGCACACTCATTCCAGATATGATATCCAGCATATAATTACAGTATTGTAAGAGGCGAATTACCCGGCATTAGTCTGTGGAGGGCTTTTTTGTGCAGAAGACTTTGACATTTCTGTGGGAGAGAATGAAGCTGGTTTGAGGGCCAGGCTCCAGAGCAGTGCTGTGGAGAGGGGTAATGAGAGAGAGGAGCCCAGAGGCAGCCACTGTAATTGGGCTGTAAATGTCCAGAGAGCCCCAGGGACCAACCCCCACACATGGACTTTCCAGATGTTGGACGCCCTCTTCAATCATTCTGATATCTGAGTCACAGTGGCCACACCCATCTGTTGCATTTTTACCCCCCCCCCCAAAAAAAAATCTTCAATTACTTTTTTTGGTTTGATAAACGATCGATCTTGTGAAGAAACTTCAGTGCAGGAAACTCAAAGTTTGGTTTTCAATTTCATGGGGAAGCATTTATAGATAATAATGCAATTGTGTTCCCAGATTCTGTGGTAAACATCTGAAGACGTGTACAGTCTCAAACTGATTTCATTACTGTAAGTAACAGGCTCACTACCACATGTATCTGGTAGAATGAAAGTCATAAACAGTTGCATTCGAGGGACTAAATGAAGGAAGAAAACGGAAAAGAGAGAACAGAAAAGAAGAGAAAGAAAGAGCGCTGCTCTTTTAGTCTAATTTGTGGAAAAGCTTGTGCCCTTAAAACTCTGAGGAATCCAGTAAGAGAAACCACGGGAGTGGCTTTAAGTGCTGCTGGTGCCTACTGGACTGCTGTGTGTATGTGTGTAATTGAAAGAGAGAGAGAAAGACAGAGAGAGAGCGAGCAGGACCAGGCCCTTCCACACTGTGGCTTTGATTAAGGCAACAATGCTGTTTATTTTACTATTTTCTGACTTTTCTACACACAGAGGAACAAGGAACTAGATGTACAGCAAATGATGTTTTTTGTTTATTAAACATTCAAACCAGCTGATTCGCTGGAGGTTTTAGATATTTACATGTGTTTTTTGGTCTTTAGATGAAGGAAACTGGCTTGCTGTACTTGACATGTTACATTCTTACAAAACTAAAGAATACAACAGCAAATCCAAGGAGGAAATGACTTATTTCTTAGCTTAAGTTATATTAGCTTATTATTTAAGACTCATGTTTTGTTCGCCAGTAATAAGTACAACAGCACTGGGAGTTTTGTTTATATCACTGCTTATGCTTTTGTGTTCTAGACATAGACAGTATGACATAGACAGTTTTTGTATTAGTGGTGGTGATTTTTCTGTGTTTTTGAACTAAAAGGTGTGTCCCAATTTGCGTACTCATGCTGTTCTTAATGTGATTACACTGAAGATTCCAAAAAGACAAAGTGTGGAATTAAGGAAGTGTGGAAGTTCCTTGATTATTACACAGGAATGAGAGTAGAGTTTCTAATTATACCAGCCTAGAAAATGTCAAATTTTCATTTTCCGTCAGTCGTAGTACACAATATAACTACAGAAAAGTCTTAAAAGTCTTAAAGTTTTAAATAGGAAAATTATCAAAACTTTTGAGTCTGATGCTAACAAGTGTAATCAGATTCAATGATCTATGCTAAGCTAAGCTAAAACTGCTACCCGGAGATTGGCTGAATGGATTCAAAATGGTAAAATGGTAAAAAGTTGCGTGTTCCATTAATCATTAATCAGCGAAGGAGAGGGACTATCAGACTAAAATAACTTTAAAATAACTTTACAAAATTCACACACTACACAGCTGAGTGCATGACTAAATAGTGCGTCATTTGAAATGCAACAAAAAAGTTTTCTGGAGCAAGTTAGTGAAACAAGTGCATGTCTGATGATGGGGAGTGAGCTGTCATTTTCAGTTTATGACAGCAGATCAGATCATTTTTGTTGTTGTTGTTGTTGTTTTTTTATAATTAACATAGAAAGTTCAGCATGCAATGTATTGCATAAAGACCAAATTTCTTTCAACTTTTTTATCTCTCACCTTTTAAAAATTCTCCCTGACAATTATTGCCTGCTCAGGTACCTTATTTAAGAAAGACCAGAAAGTTAGGATATGTGCTTATCCTTCTTTTTGTGTACGTCTACCCATCCGTATCTTCGATGAAGGAACCCAGGGCCCCCAAACTTGAAGCAAAAATTCTGCTAAAGGCTTTAAAAGGCCCTGGCAGCACCTTGTGTTAATAACCTGTCTTATTCCTGAGCCGCTGTGTAACCCAAGCCCCCGCTCACATTCCTCTCTCTTTTGTTTGACTTAGTTTTGAGCCTGCCGGAGCTCCTGACTGCTTCGCTTTTCTTGTGCCATCCTACTGGAGGCTGTTTAAGGCCTTAATCTGGACCTGTCTGTCAGCTCTGCCCTGTTAAGGCCCGAACTGATTGACTATGAATGCTAACTTCTGTCAGCACCTGGGAGTAAAGACCTGAGGTTTGGGGGGCGGAAAGGGGGACGAGTGAATGAGATAGAAAAAGAGGGAAAGGTGAGGGGGGAGGGAGGAAGACAGAAATGCACAGTTGACAAGTGAAGGTTTTTCATGTGTGCTGCATTTACTCACAGAGGCTTTTCTGTTAGCTTCATTTTGAAATTCGGCCATATGATAATTGCATTACACGAATTTCAAATGTCTGGAGTTTGTAATCAGGTCTCGGCCTGATGGAGACCTTGAGGTTGTTAAGGCAAGTTATTGGAGGAATATATTACATGTCATTGGTGAGCTTTGCAGGCCTGCTTAAAGAGAGAGGGAGCAGCGAAGTGTTTCCATCTGGCCCTTTCCATGGCGGTTTAGTTTCCAAACCTAACATACACTCAGACTGATGTCTGTAGAATATATACCATTAAACCCACAGGTACACCAGGCAGCCACAGCAAGTCATGTAACCTTCTCGCAAACTGCAAAAAAAAAAAGAGCCGTGTCACAGGAACGCAAGATGTTCCTGGCCTGGTTCTCACGGATTCCTGCAGGGAGATTTATGCAAGAGCCCTTCCCCTCGCCTGCGGCAGCAGGTACGAGTGGCGGCAGTCTGTCAGGGATGACGACGCTGACAATGTTCAAACAGTCATTAACAAGGCCAAGAATCCCTATTAGGAATGACCCTGCAGGTACAAGAGAGCAGGTTTAACCTCAGGCTCAATACGCAGCGTGTACAGGCGCATTGCTCTGAAACCCACACAACATTTTGCTTGTCAGTGCGGTATGACGGTAAAAATAACATTGTAAACAGGAGTTATGTGATAACATTATAGTAAAACTGTAACTGTATTATTATGGAATATTATTACAATTTAAAAAAAACATTGTATTGTAATTGACCTTGAATGGAAAATCAGAATTTTCAGCAGCTATTCAGTGTCACATGATGCTTTAGAATTCATTCTAATTCATTCTTCCTAGAACGTTACTATGCGGTTAGCATAACGTTCCTGAAACGTTCTTGCAACCTAAATTTCACTTAAAATATAACGTTCTATGAACGTTTATTTACAATATTCTAAGAAGGTTAAAATGTCCAGTTTGCTTAACTTTCCTAGAATGTTATTTGATGGTTAACATGGTCCTAGAGTTTTTTTCCACCTACATTTTCTTAAAAATACAATATCCTTAAAACATTTATTTGGAATATTACAACATTTAGTTTAATAAAAAAGCAGTATTGCACCATTCTCTTTCAACATACATTTTATTAACACAACATTCTAGATACAAGCAATATATAATTATATGTGCATTTCAACAGGTATATGAATTATTAAAGATAATAACTTTTAAATATCGTATAAAATAATAATGATGATATGTAGTTTAATATTTATGACAGTTAACTATAACCTCTTAGGATCTGTAAGATCTAGAGTTTTACAAATACTACATTACAAAAGAGTCAAAAGGAAGTTCACAAAAGTTCTAAAATATAAAGGGATATAAACACAAAAGTTATATAATAGCAATACAATGTAAAGTAGCACATGTACATCTGAAAAATGTAAATTTAGAAGACAATGTAAATGCTGTATCAAAATGCTGTAGATGGCAAATTAATTTGACTTGGCTTAAGTTACTTTTTATTGACAATCTACTTTCACAGCAGCATTAAAGGGGTCATTATTTAAAGGGGAGCATTAAAGTTAATATGATTCTTTAGGGTCTTAATGGAAAGTTTGCAATATAGTTTATTTTAAAATTTCTCAAAGATAGAAAAACGCTCATTTTACCCTGTCAAAAACAGCTCTTTAGAATCACTCTGTTCTGTGTACTTCCCCTTTAAATCTTCACGAGCTCCGCTGACTCCGCCCCTATTTTCTGAGGCGTTGTCGGAGTATCTTTTTTTTAGCCGTATTCATAGTGAAACTTGCTAATTAGCACATTATTAGGAAAGACGATTTGCAAAGATTCATGATCATTCGTAGGTGAGGCTGGATCATGAATGATTCACGCGAACATAAAGGCATTTCGGTTGATCAAGGGTGCGTTTCCCTTCAGAACCAAACTAACGTTAATCTTCCGCGTCTTCAGTCACTCAGATGTCGGCGGTAAATCACTACT
>JAUCMS010000034.1:4365223-4402097 GCA_032357445.1 Enteromius radiatus | reverse complement strand
CCAATTGAGCATCTCTGGAGAGACCTAAAAATGGCTGTCCACCAACGTTTACCATCCAACCTGACAGAACTGGAGAGTATCTGCAAGGAGGAATGGCAGAGGATCCCCAAATCCAGGTGTAAAAAACTTGCATCTTTCCCAAAAAGACTCATGGCTGTATTAGATCAAAAGGGTGCTTCTACTAAATACTGAGCCGTCTGATTACTTAGGACCATATGATATTATTATTACTTAGGACCATATGATATTTTTTTTTTTTAATGAATCAGCAAAAATGTCAACAATTCTGTGTTTTTCTGTCAATATGGGGTGCTGTGTGTACATTAGTGAGGAAAAAAATGATTAAATAAAATGATTTTAGCAAATGGCTGATTTAAGGGGGATATAAAAATTTAAGGGGGTCTGAATACTTTCCGTACCCACTGTAGGTATTAATATTTTACATTTACAAGCATAAAACGTACATTTTCATAAGTTTTTGCTGTTGCTTAAACGTACAATTTAGACGTATTTTAACGTTTAAAACGTACAAATGGCTACGTATTTTTTGTTAAAATACGTAAAATAGTTGTGTATATCTTTTATGTAATTAGGATATTTGTATCAGTGCATTTTTGTCGTTTTGTGAATACCCCAAACCCTAACCTACCCAGTTTATAGAAAATATGCATTTCTATCATTTTATCAATAAGCGATTGAGATTTTTAGAGATTTTTACCCTACCCCCAAACCTAAGCGGCAACATTTGAATTTGTAACAAATGCCTCACTCCGGCGCGGGCTGTGTTGTTTATGGTCACGTCTTCTCTGCTGCTCCAGATAGGCATGAAGATCACCAAATAAAGGCTTGGATTTGGGTGTGTTCCTCGCATGGATGCGAAAGAATAGGATTTCAGTGCACAAATTAAATGGTTTCATTTTGTAATTGTTGAGTTTTTTTGTTTTTTATTCACAGCATGTCAGAGAAAACCCCTTTTGTGTCCCATCACACAGACATTAAATAAGTAACTTAATAATGCAGTTGCATTGATATGACAACAAAACAAAATCACAAAAAAATAAAAAAGATTAATGCCGCAATTTCAATATTCACCAGGATCCATTTTTAGGTGTAGTCAATACATCAGTTTTGTATGTTAAAAAGCTGAAAATACGTTAGTAAATGTACGTTTTATAGAACAAAATTTTACATAAAATGCATACGAATTGTCATGAGATCACGTTGGAATACTTCAAGCAAAAGTCCAACAGTAGATTGAGGGCCGTGCTTTGACCCGAGCGTGGTGGCTGATTTGATACCTGAGGCCAAATGGTATCATACTCTGATGGTGAGCTGATCTGCCTCTCTCTCTTTCTCTGAGCCGTTCAGAGTGCAGTAAAGGGTCTTTTAGAGTGGACCATGAATAGTGCATGGCCAAGCTTTCATTACAGGCCAGACTAGATTGTAAATAAGATACAGGAAGACCAGGATAGTAGAATGCTGTTGCAGGGGTCAGGCGAGACTGGGTAGGTAGGAGCTGTCAGTCAAATCTGCATTGCACGAGTCCATTCATTCCCCAAGGTTACTGGGTATACACGCCGGCACGGGGCATTTTCTTCGGATTTCATAAGAAGATGGCTCTATTTAACCAGGAAAGTGGGATGAAAAATTTTTAAAAAATTGCATCCGTGTCCTTTGACACCTAGTTATTATACATTCCTTTGAATAACTCAGTCGATACAGAAAGTAAAGTGCTCTCACATGCCATATGATGGTGGAAAAAAATGGTGAAAATCCACAAAAGAGTGGTACACCAGCAAAATAACTGTGAGAGAGTGTCAGCAGGCCATTGTGGAAATGAGGAAGCCTTAACGGCACAGTTGCTCAAAGGCTGTATTGGTTTGGCTCAGGAAAACATCTTGTGCTGACAGAAGTCTAATTACCTTTGTGCTAGCATACATGGAAGAGGGTAATCACTATAAACTGTCAGACACCATAAGGCCCCTTACGCTTCAAAATTAATATCTCTCTCCTCATTTAATTAAGAAATGAAAGTGTTGCTTAACAGGTATTGATTGTGGCTCATAGGAAATGTAACCCATCAGTGCTAAAAGGCCCTTGACTAGAAGTTCAAAAGATAATGCAGCAAGTCCAGTGGAGGTGGAGGTAAACCTAACCTCACAATGACAGCTTTCATCACTGATAGTCTTCCTGCCATCTGCTCAGTATATTAAGTTGAAAAGATTTGACAGGATGCATAACCACTTTAAAAGTGATAGTTCACCCACAAATTAATCTTCTGTTGTTGTATACCATCATGGTGTTTCAAGCATCTAGGACCTTCTTTTTTTTATCAAAAATGGGAAAAAAGTATCAAAGTTTTCTTACAAATGACTTAAAGTCTTCTAAAGCCTTCTTACATTGCTACTCAAGTTTTACACTTTTATGGGGCTTTTTTATTTTATAGTTGGACAGCAGTTGTCATTCACTTCTATTTTATGGATAGAGTGGACAGTGTCATTTAAATGATGGGATTTTCATTTTTGTTTGAATTGTTCTTTTAAGCAGTTGTCTGGAGAAATTTAAATCGGTAGAGTTTGGACTTTCCTGATGTTACAGTAAGTTTTTCTTTTTTAAATAGTTAGAGTGAGACATGATGTCCTGTCTGGTGTGCACCACTCTCCAGTGCTTGTTAAATGTTAAATGATCATCATGGATTCTGTAAGTGTCTGTGTTGTGTTTCTTCCCTCTGTATGTCACTCTTTGTACTCTATCAGACATTTGATCTGAGAGTCCGAATGAGCCAGCATTATAATTTAATCAGCAGCTCCTCTCTTTTAATCGGCACGTAACCCGATGCACTCTGGGTACTTGTAAGAGTACACTGAGTGAGGCCCATCTGCTGACAATCTGATGGGCCCATGTTGCCCTCTGAATAGAGCAGTGAGGCTTGCCCATAGACCCAGGCTGGCCCACCTAACACCCGACCAGTGCTTATCTGAACATCTCTGAACCGTGGTGCTTACTTACTGCTGAAGCACCTTTATTTACTGCCTTATTTACTGCTTCTCAATCACATTCATTCTCTTAAGCTGCATGTGTCTGGCCACAATAATCCTGTGTGACATTACAATATATTATATTACTACGCCTACATTTTTAATAGTTTTTCCTCCAAATTTTAGAATGTTAGTGAAGTGATCAAATTTCAAAATAACAGTGTGTGCTTTATATGTTCACCACAAATGTTAATCAGTATTATTTTACTCTCTTAACTCAAGTGTTATTTTATCATTATTAATATACTTTTAAAGAATTTGTTAATATTTGGAAAGTTAATAAATGTAATATTATTTTAATTGTAGTATTTTTGTTATATGCTACAGTAATTAGTTTTGGAGTTTTCATTTTTAAATTTAGCTTTAATTTAATTTCTTTCTTTTTTTTCCACTGATTTTAATACATGTAATATTTTTTTTAGCATTTTAATTACTAAAAATGATTATTACTAGTTTTAGTTTTAATTTAAAACAATTAAGCGATTCTATTTTGTATACTTTGTAAACATTATTTTAAAGTACCCTGTATACTTTTAGTAACATTTTTTTGTCTTTCTTTTGAAGTGCATACTTACTGTTCTAAGAATGATTACGATTTTGTCTTTTCAGCTTTGTGAAGATTTTGTATGATACTGGTATATGTATATATTTAATCCATTAATGGTAAAGACAGACTGGAGCTAACTATTAACAGCAAATATATACTTGGATGTGCTAAATTCATTTGAATACATTTTCACAACTACAGACAAGTACTGCAGCTTATAGGAGCAGAGTCAGCTGGGTTGCAGTGGCCGGTGATGGTCATCATGCCCTGGTGACTTGTGGTCCACTGGGGAAGAGAGATCCAGCGGAAGGTGGGTGATGAATGACTGTGTTCAGTGGGGGGATTGTAATTGTCCTTCTCTAATTGTTAGGTGAGCACAAAAGGCACATTTTGTAATTGAACTGTTTAACTGTTTGTATTGAGCTAAGAGAGAGAGCTATTTTGTCCCTAGTATGACCTCTGTACCTTACTGTGTTTCTCCCTCCCTCTGACTCTGTCTATTGTTTCTCTCATTTTATTGCTGTTTTGCGCTGTCCATGGTGCTGGCAAAGTTTTTCAGGTCAGAGTGGATACATACATAGAGTGATCTCTTTTTGTATATTGTATAAGACTGTTGCAGTCTGATAACATACATTAAGGCATTTTTTATACTTTATAATGCTTACATTTCAAAACCATAAATAAAATGTATGTCAACAATGATTAGAGTCTTATACCTATTAATTTATTTAATCTGGGAATTAAACTGTATTGTAGGTTTTCTGTCTGCCTTTTTAAATCTATTTTTCTTAGATATTTAAAGGAGTTTCCTTTAGCGCAAGGATAAGGTCGGCCTAAGTGTTACACATCTTTACAAATCCACAGGCATCCATCCATTCACACCTCTCAGTTTGAACATGTCTGTGTTAAGAGCTGTTAGATGTACCGTTGGTCAGTTTGTGTGTGTTAAAAGCTACATGGGCAGATGCAGTCGGCTTTTAATGAGTGGGGAACCAAGGGAATGGCAGTAGTTAACATCGAGAAATGCTGGGATCGTTTAGTCCCCTGTGGCTCCTGACAGTGACTTAATAGTTGCACATTTTTGAGTGCAACCAAATTGCCTTTTTGCCTTTCTAATGCAGTGACTGGCTCTCCATCTATAAAGACTGCTTAACACCCCTGACACCTCTGTTTCTTTCCATAGAATATTATATTTGTGTTAACTGAGGTGGAGTAAAACTAACACTATTGGCACTCACAGCTGTAGTCTCAATATAGACTTTATCGTATTGTTCTGTCATGCTATTGGAAATTATAAACTGGACAGTTTCAGTACTGGCATCTCATTGGTCTGATTGCCATTACCAGTAGAAGTAGTAGCGTGTACATTTGATGATGATTATTATTTATTTTATTTATTTATGCATTTTTGAGGTTTGGGTTATTTTCTAGGGTTATAGATTAATAATAATAAATTAATAAATTAAATAAAATTTTGGGGGGTTATTGTTAGTATATTGTTGGTTATTGTGTATAATTTATAAATATGTATATATCTCTTTACTTTATTAGTAGTAATCATTTTATAAAAGCAGTTGTCAGTATTTATGGTTGCCGGCCATGATTTACACTGCAAAAAAATGATTTCTACTCTAGATTTTCTGTCTGGCTTCCAGCCAAAATATCTAAAAATTCTTAAATCTAAAAGGATTTTCTAGTCAAGTCAAAATTATTGCCTTTTTTAAAGAAAAAAACTAGTAAAATGTTGTGACTTTTTGCTTAGAACAAGGAAAGTAATACAGTATACTAATGGAATAAGCAAAATAATCTTATTTCAAATAGAAAGCAAAATTATTTTGCTTACCCCATTTTCAGATTATTTTGCTTGTTTCAAGAAAGAACACATTTCTGGAAACAAGACAATAAATTTGACTTATTTACTTAGTGAACTTCTTGAATTAAGAATTTTTTCTATAATTTGGCTGGAAACGAGGCATAAAATCTGGGCTAGAAAAGCTTGATTTATTACTTGGTTAGGATTAGTAACAATGTGTTTAGTATGTAGTACTTTTAATTAAGAAATAAATAATAACATAAAAAAATTGTTTTTATTTAAATAGTTTTTTATTATATCCACTATATATATATATATATATATATACAGTATTTATTATCTATTGTTATATTTAAGTACTCGTTTCATAAAAGCAATTGTAAGTATTCACAGCTTGAAGGGGTTGCAGGCTGTTATTATACTCATAGTATAGCCACATTATTGCTTAATTACAAATGTGTAGCAAGGTTCAAGGTTTCATTTGGTAGGATTAGGATTAGTAACGCCTTGTTTTTGCAGCATTACCACGTATCCTCCCTTTCTGGCTCACCGAGAGACCTTCCTCTCTATTCTGTTCCCTGCCCTCTGTGGTCCCATCAGTCCTGCAGTCATTAAGACTCCACACAGCATCACACTGCTTTCCCTCATGGCCGCCCACCCATTGTCTCTCAGCACAAAACTGCCCATGTTGTAATTACCATTAGCACAAACAGGAGAGCAGCTTCATTGATATGCTGTTGGTGGCTGGGCAAGTGGCGGGCTGGCACACAATAGCCTGGGCGTAGAGGGGGCTGTTTGCACCAGGGACATGGGGCAGAGCTGCCTTCTTTCTGAATGCATGAGGGCTGCGCGAGCCACACGTCATTCACTACACGCACCAACTTTAATTAATTTTCATCTGTCTCTCCTATGTGTTTCAGTGCTGCTGACCCCCACATCTCAGTCTGAATGGAGCCATCTACCCATCCACGGCTGTCAGAAGGGCTGCTTCTGGTGCTCCGTTTCAAGAAAACAGGCCCTTGAGAGTCCGTATTGTCTTTAACGTGAGTGAATGTGTGTTTTTCTATGCAGGTACATGATAATCACTGCAGTTGAGATGACATTTTGAAATAACGGTCTCATTTTACACTTCAATATGGCAGCCGTGTTCAGCTGATTAAGACTATTGATTCTACATCTGTTCTGTACGGACTTCCTGTGGCGGCAGCAAATGGCTCTGCCGTTTTATTGATATGTTGAAACATAATCTTGATTTTATTGGTAATTGATAGAACCATTTGAGCAAAATTCCACACAGTTGGATTTTGCAGTCGCTCGTTCCACTGATTAAACCGCATTGCTTTTGGCCACATTTGCACCCGCTTTGATTCCTAGACATCTGTGGATAAGCCCTATCGCCAGACTTATAAAATTGCCATGGTCTTGAACTTTGCCTGACTCAGATTAAGCCCCGGGAAGAAGTGGATCCTCTTGGTGAGTAAGTCTTTTGTCCTTCATGCTGTTTGGGTGTTTGATGGACTGAAATGGCCTGCTGGGATTTTGTAGGATGAAACAGGGCTTGAACTGTATGTTGTCTCTGAAGTGGTCCATTGCTCATGATAGCTTTAATATATCTAGTGCTCGACCGATGCTCATTGTGGTAGCTGTGTTGAGTCGCACCGCAGGAGGCCGTAAGGAGGTGATTAACTAATGGTGGTGGGGTTTTAAGAAGAAAAAATCCGGTCGGGAGAGCAGAGGTCCCTTCAAAGCCGCTGGACGCCTATTAGGAGATTAAACCAGCTGCCCTTCTTCATACCTCTGAGCCGGCCTGGCCAGCAGCAGGTAGCCTGACTCCAAATTAAGAACGGTCAACAACACATCACACCTTCCAGACCGGGGAAACTGACATGTGACCTCACAAAATCGTCACAGCTGAGTAAACAGTACGCATCATTCATTTGCCAACTTTGTTACATGGTTAAAAACATTACTTGGTCACCTTGGACAAGTCTTTTGCAGTGAATGGGTGCCGTCAGAATGAAAGTCCAAACAGCTGATAAACATCACAACAATCCACAAGTACTGTAATCCATCAGTTAATGTCTTGTGAAGTAAAAGTCTGTGTTTTTTTTATTTTTTTCAAGCTCTGTCCAGACCTCTGTCCATAGTACTGCTCCAGGGAAAAAGTTGTGTTTTCTGAATGAGGAGAGAAATATGCACAGATCAAGCACCATTTTAACATGAAACAGGCCAAAATAGCTGTAAATAAATATGTTTGTGTATTTTGATGTGATTGGACAACTGGGGATGAACTCCACCAGAGGAAGCTGGACTGTGTTTTGTCATTTTGGCCAGAAGCAAAAGTTAAAAAAATAAAATGCCTTAATGATGGATTTGTTTCTAACCAAAATGAAACACCTCGCAAGACATGAATTAATGGACTGGAGTCATGTGGATTATGAGGATTCATGTGAAGATTTTATCAGCTGTTTTATTAGCTGAACCCATTCACTGGGTCCACTGGTGAGCGAGTGATGTAAATCTTGGAGAGCCTGAAGATGAGTAAAATTATCATGATCTACTTAAAATCTTCCAAAGAGCAGAGAAAGTGTAACCATATTCGTTGAAATCATCTTGCACCATTGAGCATGCAAATACAACCAGGATGAGGTCTTTAGTTTTCTACCTCAGACAAATCAGTGGCAAATCACACTGTTGCTACTGAACACCTCCCATCCTGAATGTATAAGTGATAGTTGTTGACTCGCCCGCATTAACATCTTCTCCCCTGCGGCCCATAGCCTGTGGAAGAGTGAAAGCACTGTGTCCGCCTCAGGGAAAACAGATGAAGTGGCTCCACACTCTGTCACTCACAGTCATAGTGATGGCGTTGAGGCCTGTGCGACTGGCTATTCCCAGTTGCGGTGTGTCTGCATGCGTGTGCGTGTGCGTGTGTGTGTACGTGGCGCTCTGCCCCCGGCATGTCTCGTTTCGGAGTGCTGTCACTCCCTGCTTCCCAGCATCTATTAACACTGCCATTATCATGCTAATCTACATTGTATGATTACATAAAGTAATTTATGCACACTTTTATTGCAAGGCTAAACACAGAGAAGCTTCTCCAGAAACATGTAGTAAAGTGCCTGTGTTTGCTGTCCACATCTTTTTATCACCCAGTTCACTCACCGCTCACAGTTCCATTGTGTACAGAAGTATATTATTTTATTGTGCTTTTTAATGCCTTTTATTGTGCTGTATTATCATATGCCGTACAGAAGGGTTTTCAAAAACTTATAACAAATATGTTTATTATATATTTATTTCATTTGAATATAGAAATGTAATTTATACATATTTAATGATTATTAATGCATATTTATTTATTAAAATAATTAATCATGGTTAGGGCTGTCAAACGATTAATAGCGATTAATCACATACAATTTTTTATTTGCATAATATATTTGAGTGTTCTGTGTACATTTATTGTGTATATATAAATACACACACATACAGTATATATTTTGAAAATATTTACTTGTCTATATTTTTATTCACGTAAATTGTAAAATTTTTCATAATAAATATTTAAAGCACACATACATATAATTATTTAATCATAAAAAAAAGAATATATACGATTACTTATATTCAGTAATGAACGATTACTTGAAAGAAATTGTAAAATAGTACTTTTCTTCTTAATATTCAATTTTTTCAATTTTATTTTATGCCTTTTAATGAATTTTATATATATATATATATATATATATATATATAAAATTCATTAAAAGGCATTTAAAAAAATATATATATATATATTACTTTTCTTCTTAATATTCGATTTTTCGATTTTTTTTTTATGCCTTTTAATGAATTTTATATATATATAAAATTCATTAAAAGGCATTAAAAAAATTTGAAAAATCAAATATTAAGAAGAAAAGTACTATTTTACAATTTCTTTCAAGTAATCATTCATTGTGGATGAAGTATTATTACAAACAAGTCAATCATTTAATTTTAGAAGCAACATGCATATTAAATGGTGCTCCTCACAAGGTGACCATCATGTTTTATAGGTTATTGGTATTAAAAAGTTTGAAAGCATGTGCCTTTCCTTATAGCTTCTTCTTGAGTTCGAACTTTATTATATACTAAAAATGTAAACAACAAACAGAAGCATAACATACTGTAGTCTGAGTTTAAGAAGCCACAGATTCTCTCTGTTTCTTATTTAGTCACAGACACTGATCTAATTAGAAATGCAGAAGGCTGTTAAATTAAAATTGTATCACACTTATTAACATTTTAACTAGCAACCCCACCTTCCTCCGGTGCCAAACAAGGACACTCTCACCACCAACACGTGGCAGTCGTACCCCCCGAGAGCAGAGAGGCTGCGCTTGACGCAGATCATGCTTTACATTGTTTACGCACTTTATGCAGGTCTCCCCACGCAAATGGCCTCCTCTTCTATCCGAGAGCATAAAGTGCAGCTTTTTCCCCATTTCTTGGCTCTACGGAAACACTAGTTGTTAATGGAATCCTATTTGTGCTCCTATTGGATAGGCTAATGGTCTCCCTTTGAGGGGAACGCTCCAAATTAAATAGCACAGATTCACATCTGTCAGACAAAACCAGGAGGCTCTTTGTAATCAATGACCCAGACCGGGAGAGGCTCCATGGGGGACTTTTCCTCCATGATGGTTTCAAACATGAGGACACACTAGGGACAATGGAATCTCCCCCAGCATGATCTGCCTGCGTTCAGGACTATCTACCGGAGGTAGAGGGGGGCAAATGGGGTTAATGTACATTTATAAAACAGGGGCGTAAAATACTTAAGCCAGGGTCTGATTTATAATACCACAATATGACCGAACTGTAAGAAGAAATCTCTCGTTTTTTTTTCCCGGTTTTTTTTTTTTCTGTTCTGTGCAAATATTGCCGCCGGTGTTGTGTTAAAGTGTTGAACCCCATTAATTTTATCACCCCCCTCCTCTCTCTCTCTCTCTCTCTACATCTTTGAATTTTGTTTGGAGGAGAGGTAGAGCAGAGAGCCAAAGCGTGAGAGAGGGTATAGAGGCCTCCCGCTGCTGTGGAGATTTTCTCCTCGTTGTTAATTTTCCTCGCTCCATATGGCGCCACAGACTCCTCACCTGCAGGCTGTAGCAGGCTGGCAGTGGGAAGCGGGTGGAGAGGACCGGAAAAGAGAAGAGAGGCAGGCTGGAGCGGGAAACGCCAACAGACGTCCTCGGGCCCAGCCTGTCATTTACGCAGCCCTGTGCATCTGTGTGCGCACCGACCGGTCTCCCCTGTGTGCAAACATACTCACACGTGCCACGAACTGAGTACGGCCGAGGGGGTCAGGGGTCAGGAGAGGGGCTGTGTTGAGCGATGTTGTCCCTGTTAGGGGTGTCCACTCTGTTTGGCAGGTGACGCTAGCAACTCGCGGGCTCTGAGGCTCGGTGTGTGTTTGTGTGCCCTGTGGCAGAGGGACGGATACATAGGAAAGATGTGGGAAGCTTTTCTTTGTTACTGGAGAGTAGAGGAATGGATGGGAGGGTTTCATCCTGGCTTGTCATTGATTAGAGAAGGCTCTTTAATTCCCTCTCACCCCATGGTGTGATTCATTTGCATGCTCTGGCAGGAGGTAATGGAGTTTTGTTTTACGATTCGCTCTGAAAATCCTTGAAGACATGAGACATGATCTGATGCATATGCAGCCGCCAGCGAATTGCCTTCTGATTGATTGTTTCTTTCGCTCTCTCTCTTTGCTTTTCCTCTTCTCCCTCATTTTTTTTCTTTATGTTTGAAAGTATTTGTCATAGTATGATACAACTTTGCGAGAGATGCTTGTGCTATCTGCATATACCAATATTGTTTTGATGTTGCATATGATGTACAAATATGAAGATCTGCTTAGAAAGAGTGACACCTTTACATATGTTGCATGTAAATCATCTGGATGGATTGAGAACAGGAAGTTTAGCTCTTGTCTGCAGCTGCACTGCTAAAATGTATATAGCTATTTATATATATGTTTGTGTGTGTATATATGTATGTATGATTGTATACACACTGCAGTGCTTTACATTGCACTACAAGTCTCCAATGCTCACCACAACTTACAATGAACCTATGTTAGACGACTTTATGCAGTGATTTATTCTTATTGGTCAGTCACATTTCTGCAGTCAGATATTTTGTAATTGTTTTAATCAATTGTCGTGTCAGGCAACTACTATATAATTCAACATATTTGCTATATTTAATATTATAAAATGTAATCATTATTTTATTTTTGTTGATATAAATATTTCCCAGTGAAAGAAAAGTTATTTTTTGTGGCACTGCTAGACACTGCTGCTATTAAGAACTACTAGACAGCAGTTGTCAATACTGGTGTGTGTGTGTGTGTGTGTGTGTCTTGGCATTTAACTGTGTGCCAGAGGCTGGGGTTTTGGGTAGGGCCCTTCGAAAGTGGGCGTGATCAAATTTGTCCGCTTCTGAGAGAGGCCATGTCTGAGGTCACAGCTAAACCCATGTGCCGCGGGCGCCTGGCCGGCCCATAATTCCCACACAGATGAACAGAGTGCTAACCTCTGTCCTGACGGAGCTAACTTGCCTGGATTTCATTTCACCCACAGGACTGTCATTTTGATAACAATGGGGCAGAGTGAAGAGAGACACAGAGGGCTTTCCTCTCTCCCTCTCTCTTCTTACATTCTCCTTTACTTTTATCTCCATGGAGACCAAAGCCAAATGCCCTTGCTCAGCACCCAACGTCCTCCCACTACCCTTATTCTCTTCTGAAGTTAATTAGGGGCTCAAAAGCAGCTGTTGATCACAGGTAGTCACCCTTTTTTCAGAAACTCCAAGGTCTGTCAATTAGAGCTGTGCTTTCATGGACCTTGAGGTTGATTTTGTGCCTTTTGGACAGCTGCTTTTGGATTATTTCAAAGGGAACCAAGAGAATGTGAGTTTTTTTCTACTTTGGCCTGACACGCACTGTAGAGTTGGTAAACTTAACGTATTTATAACTTTTTGTACACGCAGCACACAAAATAATGCAAAGAATCATTTATTAGAACCAAAGTGTTGAAATGGGCCAATATGGCTGATGAGAAATGATGCGATGAAGAGGAAATATGCGCTTTTATGATTACTTTCAAACTCTACTCTGGAACCTTACCCATAAAGATAATAAATATGCAAATTAAACTGTACCATTCATTCCAGAAACATCCCATTTGAATTTTAACATGAAAAAGCATTGTAATGTGATAAGTAATCAGTCTGCAAAATGTGCTAAATGCAAGTTTGAATTCCCTGTGAGATAAATAAGCAGGCGAAATGTGAGTTTTATTGCCGCTTTTAATGACAGTTCTTATTGACTTGGACAAATGGATAATACACCTAGCAAATGCGCATTAATATTATTTTCCAATTGCTCCGGCATGTGGTTGGCAATTAGAGTTATTTTAGCAATGCAGGATGAATTCATTATCCTCGTCGACTGATACTTCATTTTCCAGCAGCAGAATGGATATTGTGTCAGGTAGGGGGTCTCTAGGTATTAACGCAGAGGGGGGAAAAAAAGCCTTATTTGATTTAGAGAATGAATCAATAAATGCATTGTGGCTTTGTCAAAGAGGCCCTGTAAAATGAGCAAGTAATTTACTGTGTCCCGTCCAGGAAATAGGGCATTGAAGAAATCCACAAGGGGGGTGTCTCAGGCCTGTCCTTTGATTGATCAACTCGAGATACAACAAAAGTTTCTGAATTCCCACCTTTATAACTCGTTTGAAAGTTGCTTTCCATGTTCTTAATTGCAAATTTTGGTTCTACAGTAGTCAAATATTTGAATGTCTGTTTGGTTGTGAATTGCAGGACAGCAATCTTTAGGGTTTTTTTTTTTTAACACACAAATTTATTGTGGTAATTTTAATTTAATTTTACAGCATAGCAGGAAATGTCACAAGGCACCAAATATGTCTTCTGTCTCTGATTTGTATTATTATTGTACTGTATCTATATTGTTGTTGTTCTGAAAATGCTGACATCGCTTTCTTTCATTGTGTTAGCCTCTCAGCCTAAAGTATAGAGCAGAGAAGAGCGTGATTCAGCATGCACAAACCTTGACTTCTTAAATGTAACATGCTATTAATTTAACCGTATCTGTTCTATGAGTGGGAACAAATTGGATATAGTCTTCTCATTTTTTTGTGACTTTAAACCCTGAGGAAACATGTCGTTGTGTTATTGCGTTTGCACTCTTTCTTCAGTCTGTCTCATGTTGCCTTAATACTCCATTTGAGCATGATCATTGGACGTGCAAATGATTGTTTGTTGTGAATTTAAAAAGAGTTGTATAATCCTTAAGAAGAAAAGAACTGCCAGTTATATTGCCAGGACTTGTTACTTTTTGTTTGTGTTGAGAAAGAAAGCTGCGTTCTCATCAATCATTGCCATTCTGAAGTAAATGGATGAAGCTGAAATCAGTTTTTAAAGTGTAAAAAAAAAAAAAAACACAACATACACTTTGGCATGCACCCAAATATGCTAATTCCCATTTATGGTTTGATGTCAACTTCAAATTAAATGAGGTTTTAATTGAAAATGCGAATTTTTGTGTGGGGCCTCCCTGGAAAAGAGTGGCATGGGAGAGATGCTCGGGATTTTTTCAGCGTTAGAAGAACGTCGCCGAATGAGAGAAATCGGAAAAACAACATTTGCGAACGGGTTGAGCCTATATATGTGTTTCTTCAACCCTGCAATTCTCCAACAACCTAAGGGCTAGTGAAAGTGCAGTGTGAAATTAACGTTCTTTTCCGTATTCCCTCTCCAAATCAAGGCGCGGGCTATTAACATTTGTGTATTTTCATTATGGAAATGGTGTTAACACATGCCCACAGATTGCCACTAGCGATGCAATAATTTCCTCCCTGTGATCATAATGTGTCCGAATGAGTCGTTTTGATTATGACATGCTAATTACATATTGCCTCTCATCTTTTCTGTTCTTTATTTTTTATTTTTTTCAGCTTTTCAAATGCACTCCACCCAGGGATCTTTAATAGTGAGCTTTTATGAGTTTGAAGGAAAGGGGAGAGAGAGAGAGAGAGAGAGAGAGAGAGGGGAAAAAAAATATATCATCATGCCCCATGTTCCTGTCGGCAGTGTGAGACCCACGCTTCACTGGCTCCCTTTAAACTTCCCAAATTGCATTTCACAATGAAGAAATACCCAAGCCCTTAACTGCCTGTATTAGATTAGACACCATTAGACGTAATAGAACATTTCTACCCCTGTGATATTTTCATAAGAGTTTGATGCGTTTGATTAATCTGGGCACATTTTATTGCATTAATGATTTCTCCTCGCTGTTCCACTGTAAAGACATCATATGTAGGCTAATGCTGTTTTCTGCCCCCGCTCTCCCTCCTCTCTCTCTCTCCCTCTCTCTGTCTCTGTAGCCTGTTCAAGCCTGCGCGTTTATTGCAATGCATTGCTGATGAGGTGAGTCGCCGTCTTATGTGCTTTCACTCCTAAAGTCATTGGTAATGGAGTGGAAAGCTTATATTTTGTTTCCTAATGAAGCACGGTGGAGTTGCAGGCAGAGCGACTCCATCTCGCTCAGTAACACCAGACTCAACTGCCCCCAGCCATCCTGCTCTGAGCTTGAACCGGGCAGGCCAGGCAGAACCGCACAGCCGGCCTAAGGAGAAGAGGAGCTCCGGGGCCAGTACGCAGCATGTTACCGGAGGCTTATGACGAGTCAGTTTCAGACAAGATAAAATGTGCAGACAAACAGGTAGACGCTTTCATTTGTGGAGTAAATATTAAACAAGCTGGTTTTGTGAATTGGACATTTAAAGCAACAGTGGACTTTAAAACCAGTAAAAAGTGTTTGTATTATATTGCAATCTGATAATGTAATCCGAGTCATAATCTTTTTTTAAGTTATGTGTTTGTGTATTTTGTCACGCAACCTGTCCATATTGGCATCTGCTGGATTTGGATGGCTTCTTCCACATGGCTTGAGCTTGTGCCAAAATACGGTAGTTTGACAACAAAAGATAAAGGAACGTTAATTTGTGCCAAAATATTGTAGAGTCTGACAATCAAGGATGTAGGAACAGGAATTTGTGCCAAAATGTGGTAGAATTTCACAACAAAGATAATGGAACATGAATTTGTGCCAAATATTGTAGAGTTTTACAATCAAGGATATGGGAACTTGTATTTGTGCAAAAAAATGCTGTAGAATTTGACAAGAAAATATAACGGTATATGAATTTCTGCTAAAATATAGTAGAGGTTGGCAACAAAAAAGGAACATGAATTTGTGTTAGAATATTATAGAGTTTGACAATCAACGATATGAGAACGTGAATTTGTGCAAAAAATGCTTTAGAATTTTACAACAACAGATAAAGGGACATGAATTTGTGCCAAAATATTGTAGAGGTTGACAATTAAGGATATAAAAACTTGAATTTGTGGAAAAAAAAGAAACTGTAGAATTTAAGAAGAGATTATAAAAGAACATGAATTTGTGCCAAAATATTGTAGAGTTTGACCATCAAGGATATGGGAACTTGTATTTGTGCAAAAAAATGCTGTAGAATTCAACAAGAAAATACAAAGGAATATGAATTTGTGCTAAAATATAGTAGAGGTTGGCAACAAAATATAAAGGAACATGAATTTGTGTTAGAATATTATAGAGTTTGACAATCAACAATATGGGAATGTGAATTTGTGCAAAAAATACTTTAGAATTTTGTGCCAAAATTGTGTAAAGTTTGACAATCAAGGATATAAGAACATGAGTTTCAGCCAAAAATAGTGTAGAATTTCACAACAAAATAAGAAAGAACATGACTTTGTGCCAAAATATTGTAGAGGTTGACAATCAGGGATATAAGAACTTAAATTTGTGCAAGAAATACTGTAGAATTTCACAACAAAATGTAAAGGAACTGTAGAGTTTGACAATCAAGGATAAAGAAACATGAATTTGTGCCAAAAATACTGCAGAGGTTGACAATATTTTTATCATTTGCATTCAGCGTTGTTTTTTCATTGCTATCCCTGTCAGAACAAACCTGCGGCCCACTTCCTTGGTTTGTGACCCTCCAGTTGAGAACCACTGGCTTAAAGCATAGTTTAGAGATCAGAAGTCACCTCCATAACAAATAATTCTCAGTTACATACTCAGCGACATTTCATGCAGCGCATCACTTACAGAAAAGACGGTCTGTGGTCTGCCCTGAAACTATAAATATTTTTGCAATACACATAATTTTGCTAGGTGAGAGGAAAAAGATACAGCATTTAAACATTATTACTCTCATATGCCCTGGGTGTCTAAAAGAAGAGTTATTCTGAGTTATTCTGAGCCCAGCTTCAAGAGCAAGGTCATTTTTAAAACACAATGTTTCTGACATTAACTAGGTCACCATTCACTCGCATTTCTCTCTCCCTCTCCCTCTCTCCCTCTCTCACACCGACTTTCTCCTAAACTAACTTCATGCCACAGCTGATAATTAAACACACTCAATTATCCCAAATTTAATGGGATTTCGGCACCAGTGTTGTATTTAAAAGGTAATGAATAATATTTTAATTGCATACAGTAACTGTATGAGCCAAGTGTGGTTTTCTGTCACCACGTGTAATTATTAAGTTAAATCCATCTCATCCCATGTAGCTCTTGTTGAACATTTCTACATGATATAACTCTGCTGTTAGTTTATGTGCACGCATATGAGAGAGAACAAGCAAGAAAACTTTTGTGGGTACTATTGTATATATTTTTAGTGGGGCATATTAGTACAAATATTTATAATTAGCTTTTTTAATTTCAGTTATTATTAAATATATTGTATATTTTTAAAAACTGTGTATATATTTTAACATATGAAATATTATATTAAACAAATATTTTAATATTTTACAGAATAACGATTTGAGTTTTAAATAGTTTAATTAACACATTTTTCCAAACCCTAGGAGCATCTTGTGCTTCAGTGAACGCAAATACATCAAATGATCAATGTTGCTAATTTGCATATTGAATTAGTTTCCCATTTATAGCATATAATCTAAATATCTTACTGTAAGTTTTAAAATCCTATTTGGCTATCCCGGATTATTTAGGCATGTGTGTGCATTAGGTTCCACATCTCTTACACACACACACACACACAACATAGTGAAGTTGTCCTTTGCTTTATATAAGTGTGTAATTAATAATTAAGTAGCTGCAGTTGTAATGGCTTGACCTTTCTGACCTGTTCATTACTCAGACGGCAAAGGCATCATTCAAAATCAGCCGCTGCGCTGCCGCCCCTCTCTTTCCCCCCTTGGCTAGAGAACACCTATTTCAGCATCTATATTCAGCTGACCAGCGGCCTAATATGGGTCTGGACTGAATTAAAACTCTCAGTTCCACAGAGGATGAAAAGCCTCTAAATCCCACTGAACAGCTTCCTGTCGTAATCCTGTTCAGCTTTTACTCTCTGGCACAAAGACGGGGATGAGAAAGACAAAAGAGGCGAATATCAGGACAGTTACACTCAAATGAAATTAATTTTGTAGCTTGCTTAACTTACTTACACAAAATTCATAATTAATGATGTCCATTAAGATCGCAAATGCAAGTATGAAAATATTAATTTTCTTAATTGCATTTAATTTTTAAATTATTAGTATTTATATAGGGTATGAACATATTATGCATCCCTAATCCATTCTATATAAATGTTTTTTGTTGACATTATCATAGTTTTTCCAAACCTTTTTTAATTATTTATTTATTTTTTGCACGGCACTGGAAGGGTAAGATGCAGAAAACAGAACTATGAGTGGTTTTATGCTGAGATTCCATTTGATTTATTGTGACAGAAAGATGGTTAATAGTTTTAACTTCCCCCCCCCCCCCCAATGCAAATATCTAAACATTTCTGAATCAAGACACATTAACTTGGCAAAATGTCTTAGCAAGAAAAATATAGAGTTAGAAAAATGTTTTTCCCCTGTGAAGTAAGTGTATTCTTACCACATTGATATTTTGTATTTTTTAAGCATTAACTAACTCAATTTTGATTCATTTTTCAGAAAACAAAACATAATATCTTAAGCCATTTTGCTACTGACGTCAACGCATCTCGACTTAAAAATGTCAGTACTGGAAAAGAGTATTTGTGTAGTTTAATAGAAAGGTTAAGAAAACAAACTTTAAACAAAACAAATTGCATGTCTCTCTGTATTTATCCACTCCTTTAGTTGAAAAAAAGACAGAGAAACGACAAAAATAATCAGGCAACATTACAAGTATCTTGCATTTAACCGTCTTTACAGTAATTACGACTCAGCCTCTTTGCTTTAAATCCAATTGAACCGCTGTAGTAATATGTATTTACTAGTCACATTCTGTGGGTGGGATAAGCTGTTATGTGAGTAGCATTTAGTAATGATGAGCATTAGTGTCCTCCAAAAGAGCTTTCATCCCTCTCTCTCCTACATGAAAGGCTGCTGCCATTATGAATACATGCATGTCTGCTGGCCAGATTGCCTGGCTCAGTAGATGGAGCTCACGCAAGGCTGCCTAGCCTGCGGTGCTGCAGTTAGGAGGGGATGCAGGACTCTGGATAATGATACATTGCTCATTTGAGCAACCACAGCTTTTCCACCCCCTCTCACCTAAAAAAAAAAAAAAGTGGGGGGAAATGTTGTGAGTTAATTTAAATGGCCGAATGCATTATGGCAGGTTACCGGGGCTGTGGTAAAGCAGCCAAGAGGTGTTTCTGTGAGCTTCAATTAGATTGGGCTTGTGAGGGTTGATGGCTTGCACTTATTGCCCCTGTGTTTCGCTTGTGTTGTTGTGATTGTTGCAATGTTCACAGCATCTCCTGGACTGTTTTGGTATGTAACATGAATGAGATTGATGTCACGGGTGAGTTCTCGCCGTATTCGTTACATCAGAATTGAACAGCTCTCTCTGCCATGATTGTAATTTGCTTTAAATTGTGGAAGGTCTGGTGTTGTTCACTTTTGGTGACCTCTGATCAGATCTTTCTTTTAATTAATAAGCATCATGTTTGCCTCACTGAGATCTTTTTGAAACTCATCAACATGAATCATTAAACATGTTTATAAAAATATCTTTCATTCGAAGGTCGTAGTACAGAAACATCCTTGATCAGGAGTCTTGTCTGTTTGGTAACCATGGTGATTTCGGTTAGAACTTTGCAGATCTTAAATTATTAGAGCTATAGTTCACTCAGAAGTGAATCTTCTATTATTTACTCACCATAATGTCAGTCCAAACCTGTATTTGTATTGTATTTTATTTTTTTTTTTTTAAACAACATTGGACCCTATAAACCTTGAAATCGAAGCAGTGAGAATAGACTTATAATAATACAATAGCCCACAAAACAGAAAGATTTTTCTAATCAAAATAGAGTGTTTGAGGGAAGCAGACAGTCTACTAATACTCTAATGACCGCTAATTGAGTTGCAAAGTTACTTACTATTAGTAGAATGTGTAAAGTATTGAAATAAAGTGTTACAGATTTTCCTTCAGCTGAAAAATTGTTAACAACAATACAGTTGTATATTCTGTTCCACAAAAAAAATAACAACGTCACATTATTTGACGTGATGGTGATTAAATGATACTGAGTTTTAATTATACTTGAAGACTTGAAGACACATCTGGCTTATGTTTTGCAGTTGTACATTATATATATGCAGTAGTTGATCCTGTTTGGAATGGTTCTCCTTGGTGGAAAAAATGAAATTAAAAATATCACCATATTGTGTCTAACATTTAAGTTACATCATACTAACAAAAGGTTAGTTCACCCACGAAAACTGTAAAATTTCTGTCATTAATTACTCACCCTTATACCGTTCCAAAACCCTAAGATCTTTGTTTATCTTCAATTAAGATCTTTTTGATGAAATACAAGAGCTTTCTAACCCAGACTTTCAAGGCCCAAAAAAGTAACAAGGACATCTATAAAATAGTCTATGTGCCATCCATAATTTTATAAAGCTGTCCATGAACCCTTGCTGTCTATGGAGGGTCAGAAAGCTCTCAGATTTCATCAAAAAATATATTAATTTGTGTTCTGAAGATGAATGAAGGTCTTACGGGTTTGGAACGACATGAGGGTGAAGAGATAAGGAGAGAATTTTCTTTTTTTGGGGGGGTAAACTATTCCTTTAAGAGCAAATATCCCACTTGCAGTTGAATCTTAGAGGAACCTTTTACACGCCTCCACAGCTGACAGTCATCCTTCAATCACAAACAGACATTTGCTTGTGTAATACTGCTTAATTATTGAGGAGATACCTCTTAAACACAGAATATTCCTGATGGAGTGTGTCTGGCTGTTCTCTGTTCTCTACAGTAGCACACTTTATCTCCATTGTCCGCGAGTAACAAAGGGGGTTCAGGTGCTGGGCAAAAAACATTGTGTAGACTTTGATTATAACCCAGAAGGGACATAATGGTTTCTGACTAACTCTAAGCTCTTAATCAAGGGCAAATCTAAATTCTTCCTACCCACCTGTTAAGAGATGAATATTACTCTAGTTAATATAGAGAAAGAGAAGAGAATTGAGACTGAATTTATGGTTTTGAAAAAGAAAATGGTGGATTGATACGGATTGAAGCTAATATCACAGTGTAATAAGAATGTATTTATTTATTTTTTTGACTGGTGATATCAAGGGAATGTGAGACACCAAAGAAGGTCATTGTGTGTGTGTGTGTGTAACAGCTGCTGTTTGTAGACCGCTGGCCTTATTTACACAAACTAGTTGCCTTAAGCATGACATTGGCCTGGTCATTAGAGGACCAATACCCATCTCTCCATAGCTATTTATAGTGTAGCCCTCACTTGCATAATTAATCAAATGCTAACAGGCTATACCCCTAAAATCACATCCTCTCTCTTCTTCCTCATATCGCAAAACAATTTTCAGAATGATTCAGGACCACTGATACAAAAATTGTAAAAAGCTACAGACTACAATAAATACTGATTACACCAAATACTTGCTAAACACATATTGATAAGATAAAAAATACAATTTACACAAAACCTGTGTGCCTTTTTTTTTTGTGGATCACACAATATATTTTGAACTCAATATATATGTTTTTGTCCATTTAATGAAAGCCAGTGAGATCGTTTTTTGTTTTGGGCTCCATTTGGCCATTCTAGTGATAGGTATTCTATTGTGCTCCTCAGAGGAAAGACAGGTTTGGAACAACATGAGGAGTAAATGATGAAGAAAAATACTTTTTGTGAACTGTCCCTTTAAAAAAGGGGGAAAAAAACCTGACTTTGACTGATATTTCCACACTTGTTAGAGATGTCAAGCAAATTTGATGGCCAAGCAGCCTGTTTGCACTTGGTACCTCTGAGGGTACAGATTTCCACACATTGGACAATGGTCCCATAAAGAGCCCCAAATTTACACACGCACACCTCCAATCTCACCTCTTGCAAAGAACTTTTAGTATTCTAATAGCAGGAGTTAATTCACTGCTACTCCTACAGGGAAAGATGAGGAGGAGGACGAAGATCAGATCAGGGCTCTTGGTGAAGATAGCCGATGGCGTCACCCCACACAGTTGCTCCTCTCTGCATACATATAACCCCTCTAGAGCCTTTCCATCTGTATGGAAATGTAGCCTCCACAGCTGGAATCCAGCAAAGCACTGTCCTTTTACTAATAGTTATTATTTCTGTGGACTACCCCTCTGATAGACCTCGCAAAACAAGCAAGTCGCATCTTTATGTTAATGCCCCGCTATAGTATAGCAGTGCCTCGGGCGGCACACGGGCCCAAGCGCCGGATTTCATTACTATAATTCCCATTATCGCGGGCTGAGGCTCGTTCTGTGATTGGCACTATTGGCCAACACGCTGAGGTGATGGAACTGCCTCTTTGAGGTGATGCTCTTTTTCAGATTTAATATGCGTTTTCTTGCGGCCTGCAAATATCGGTCGAAATGAGGTCAAGCTGTACTGTTTTACTTCTTTAACTTGGAAGCACTGTTAAAAATAATTGGCAATCTTTAACATCCATTAAAGCTTTCCATTACACAAAAGCTTCTTTATTAGTTTTTCACGCAATGAATTTTTTTTTCTTTTAATAACTGTTCATTGAAATTTTCTTTGAAGAACCCGAAATGGTTCTTCTATAGCACTGCCATCAAAGCAGCTTCTATTTTTAAGAGTCAAGCTGTTGTAAAATGCTTCTTTTAAGTATAAAGAAGCTTTGTCAGTCAATCTGGACTCTATATGTTAGCGCGTGGAGAGAGCGTGCTGTGCGCGTGTTTGTGATTGAAGAATGATTGACAGCTGTGGTTGTGTGTGAAAGGTTTCCCCTTTCCTCAGGATGCCCTCACTGTCACACTGCCTTTTAACACCTTTGTTCCCATCTTCTCTCCTGAGAGCAGGTCTCTGCAGTGACAGATGAGGCTCCGTTTGTGACAAAAGGGTTCTTGTGCTCTTGGCTGTTGTGAACAGACTCAGACACGCATACGTACGTTGCAGATAACCTCTATAATGCCTTGCACTTTTATGCGTGGTATAAATTCAAAAATTTGGCAAGATAAATGCATGCTGCAAATGCATTTTACAACATGATACAAGTCGGTTTCAAACACACAGACCACCCAAAGTAAGATAAAGCGATGAGCTTTATAAAGAACAGCAGACTTAAGACAAAGTGTGATGACTAGCACTAGGCAGACTAGATTACTTGCAAATTGTAGACTGAAAATTGGAGTTATACTGTAATCTATTAGATTACATATTTTTAAGTAATGTCATCAGACGGTTTTTTAGACTACTTTTAGATTGCTTGATAAAAAAAATACTAAAAACTATCAAAAAGATAAAATTTAAAATAACTTCATAACAAGTATTTGCTTTTATAAAATGTTTGTATTAACATTTTTTATATTTTTATTAAAAACCTACAAAATTATAAAGAAATAGATAAAAAAAAAATAATAATGAAAAAAAAAATACTTATATATTATAATATATAATATATTTGAACAAAATAAAATATAATTTTTTTCTTAATTAATAAATGAATTAATACAATAATTTGCTGCCATTATGTGAATAATGTGTAATTAGTTAATTATTTTTTAAATGATTTTTTATTACAAGTACTTAATATTTGGTATGTGTTTATGTATTTATGTACGATCCGTTACTCCCCAGCGCTTGCAGATGTTGTTTGTGTACATGCGTGTGTTTGAAAGCCGTTGAGGTTGACGGGCCAAAGTGCAAGGAAGGTTTTTAAAGAGGCCGATGAGCATCAGACTAGGAGTGGAGTGATGTCTTGTTTACACATTAGCAGGTTGAAGGAACCTCAGCTTTTACTTTCAATACTCTCTCACCACCTGACTCCAGAGACTTCCCTAACATCCCTGTCTGATGCTGTTTCTTTCAAAGCATGACGTAAACACGTACACACACGGCCGAAGCTCCATTACTCTCCCGTTTGACCTTGACAGACTATATGGCTTTTGAAGGGCTGGTGTAAATCTACACTTCGAGAAGCTGCTGTGCTACTCCACAGCACAATTAGTTAAAAAGAGACATTATTCCCAAAATAATAGAGCCAGTGCTGTGGAACTGAAATTGGCCGTGGCCGGCAGTCTGGGAGCTCTGAGCTGCGTTTTACTTTCATGGGAATAAAACTATTAGTATGTAAATCTGTAAAGTCCCCATTATTATACTGACCCTTTTAGCTACCACTCTCATTCTGCCAATCTACTCTCTCCTATTTCCCCACTTAGCACTGCTTGTGCCTTTCATCGAGTGCATGTCATATCATAACTCATACAGCCCCGTTATGCATTATGCAATGCACATAAACAGCTGCATAGCTATTCTCCCTGTTTGTAATGTATGAGTACGGACAGTCTTATGTAAATCTACGTGCCTCTCTATTTCAGACGCACACACACAAACACGTTTTCTCTGCCGCGCACAGACACACTGCATCTCCCAACACCATCTAATGAGGTGATGACCAACCACTTGTTATAATTGCTTTAGACTCCTTTTAATTTTCAAGCTTATTAATCATATGTAGAGTTATTTAAAAATGCATAAATTAATCTTGGATTAAAAAGCCGATCAAAGCCTCAAAACAATTAAAGAGTAAGGTGAGATTTCCCTAGGGCTGGCAGTTTTATTTTAATGGAGTGTTCAGGTGATTATCACAGTTTGATGTGCAGGCTGTGATTAATGTAGGAACACTTAAATGAATTTTTCTTTCCTTCAGTCTTGTAAAGGTAAGCATGATCCACATAATGACCCTCCTGATTCATCTCTTAATAACTTTCTCTTTTCCTTGCTGTCAACTGTTTATAATGTTCATTCTGTTTTCCCTCCATCTCTTACGTTGTTAAGATTAGTCTGCTTTAATGTTCATAAAAAAACATGATTGTGATTTGCCTTATTTTGGGAAGGACCCCACTTGAGTCTTCATTTTATTTTGTGTATTTGTTTTGATAATGTCAAGGATTAACCAACTCAGTTGATAAACTAAATGAAATACTATTAACCTGTTGTTGTTTTTTTATCTTTCTTTTTTTTGGGGGGGGGGGGGGGGTTGTTTAGTCTCTGCGATTTTAAATCTTCTAGTGGAGTCTAAGCACAGTGACCCTGTGTCAAGGGAACCAAGAGTGACAAGTTCGTTTTAAAAGCCTTGTTTGTTTTGTACCTAATTTTCTGAGTTGACAAGTAAAATTACCGTAGCTGCCACTCAGCCTCACTACCTCATCAGGTGACCCTACCCTGACCCTTAAAGACCTGCTGGAGGACGGAAACAAAGCAGCATAAAAACTTACTTATGTGTGTGCACTCATATCAATAATACAGGGGCCAAGGACATGGGAGCCTAGAACAGGGTTTATGCCGTCTCAAAACTGATCTTACTCATTAGTTTCTCACCCTGCTTTACCAGCAGTACAATGCATTGCAGCACACTTTTCATTGTTTCATTCGTTTCTTTTACACATTCAGTGGTTGAACTTTAAAATAATCTTGCGCAAATCTTTTTTTTTTAGCCTTATTTGGATATGTTTGAATTAATATGTGTTTGGTAAATTTATGTTTGTCCAAGTAATGACAGCTGTCTATTTATGTTTCGTCGGTATAGCGATGTTGTTATGGTAACCGAAAACTCAAAATCTATTCGCGAATGTTAGGCTATACGTCTCGCAAACTTGTAATATAATTGTGCTTACTGAAATGTTGTCGAAATACAAACACACTTGCACATTTTTAAAACTTATCGTAAATAATTAACCCGGTGCGGTTCCCTGGCTGCTGCGCCTTTTCATTCTCTCATTTGTAGTGCAGCTGTTGCGCCTTTTCTCGTTTGTATTGTGCAGTGTGTGCTGCACAGCCTTCACTTTTCAATACACCTGGGTTGACACAGTGTGCCAGCCCTCATATACAACTATTACCGAGACGCCTTTGTCAATGTCCAGTAATTAAATTGTCACCATTTAATTTTCTGGCCACACCGATCCTTTTCGAGCAATCCGCTCTTAATAAAGGATCTAATCGAAATGCTATTTCGAAGTGAAACAAAAAAAAGGCGTTGAAAAGCGGCCGAAGTGTGGCGAGCTAGCTGGGATCGATAAAGGAGAAGAGGATTGATTTGTCCCTAAAATTAAATTTATTGGGGTCATGGTTTTATGCTGATACCTCGTAGAAATAGTGTTTACTCTCAAGCTCCATTCTGAGGCGAATTTGTAAGGAGTTATTTAATGTTCATATTTATGGGTTTTGGCTTGTAACTTTTAAAGAAAGTTACATTTAGTCTGCTCTTTCTTCAAAGACCATTAAACTTGTCCAAACGAGCTGTCTAACAGGAATGAATAGGGGTCAGTGGAACCTCCCTGACGCTTTTACAACAACACAACACGGTCTCTACAGTGTTCTTGTTCTAATCTGTCGATATGCCAGCACGTGCAATCCAATTGTAATTAAGCTTGAAATATTGCGTTTGGTCAGGATTGTTACGTTACTCCTGTATTTTAAAAAGAAAAATCAAACAATTGAAAATGTTTAATTTCTTAAAACAAATATATTTGGCCTAATTTAGCCTAAGGGTAAGCAAATTCGTATGACTTCATGAATTCATTCGTAATTGATAATCGTTAGATCTGTCTTTCAGAAACGTCCGTAGTCATTAGTTTTAATCTCAATGTTCAACGAGTTATATGTTACTTGCAAGTTTTTATGTTCATGATGTGATCACCAAAGCGACGCAACGACTTTTTAAAAAGAAATGTATTTAATCAGTGTGTTTTGGCTTGTTTAAATAATAAATAAAGTAATAAATAGGCACAAAATCAATCAATAATTAGACCGTAATACAGTAGCCTATATTTAGGCTGTTCAAACACTAAACTGAACTAATAATAATCCATTATTGATGTTGTTGTGTTGTTGATGTTAATAATTATAATTTTATCATTTTTGTATTAGGTTATTATTATTTCACCAGTATAGAAAACTAGGTATACTGTCACATGAGTGTTCTTTGTTCTAGATTGGGGTCTCTAATTTCTTAAAGATCAACAAAGGGGCTAAATTAAATATCGTGTGAGGTGTCGGATTCCAGTACCTACCCCGAATCCAACCATGATGGGTAAGTAAAAGAGATAATGGATAACAATATGGCATTCAGCTCGGTCCCTGAATAATTTAAAAGAAGTGAATAATTACAGTCCAAAATGGTAATTATTGTTGGCGAGAAAGAAAGTCTCTTGCCTGTGAAAGTCAATAGCACTGGGCTGGGTCGCATTACTCCAAACTCCCTCCCCAGGTCCTCCCTCCGCTATCAATATTGCAGAAAGCGCTCGTTTTCACATCACAAGCATTCTGGAGACTGTCATGAACCGTTAAACATAGCGAGGATAAAAGCAAGAAAATATTACTCCTCTTTTTTTATGAAATAAATTCTGGTATTGCTTAAAATGCATTGATAGGATGTGTTTGTTTCATTTGATTTTGTTTTTAATGATGGTCCATCACACACCATTTAAGCAAATAAAAATGTAGCCATAATTTAATGCTTTATAATGTTATTCTGTTGTAATCATTTTTATTAATATTATTATTAATTATTGCCCCCTGCATCCCATATTTAATTCAAGATAGAATTCACTTGATTTTGCCTTGTATCTGAAATAATTAATGCAGACACGGCTTTTAAACTGAATTTAAAGCGTAACGTTGTAAATTACGCTTAGTCTTCATAAGAGTGATTGCTCCTAAAAGTTAAACTAACCCGTGGGAACTAAAACATATGCGGGCAACAGCACACCCCTAACCCACGCCGATCCAAATAGCCCCCGGAGACAATCATTGCTTAGCCTATAAGTCCCACGGCACCATGCAGTTTCAATAACACTATAGTTTATTTTTAAACAGACACTGAATATAGATGAAAAGGCTCGAGGCCATTCCCTTTTTCCGTTTCTGTTTATTCACTCTTTTAATTTATGCTATTTCTTGCGATTTGCATAAAATGTTCCCTTTCAAAACAAAATAAATGGTAAGTTGTGCAAAATAAATAATCTGCTTTAACTACTTTCTTTTTCTTTGGTAAGTGCATGAGTGAATTTATATAGGTTTTGACACAGTGGTCCATGCCGTTGACATTCGTGCACGAGCTCGTTGTAGTGTGACGGTGGTCATTGGCTGGTCTGTAAATACTTAACATTATAACGTTCCCCAAATCGACTTGCCCCAGATCATTTCTTTCCTTCGTTTTGTAAACATTAGACTTTGTTCAATAGACTTAATCAGATGATGACTCTTTTCTCCTATTTCTTTTATTTTGCATTCTTTTATTTATTTTTTGTTAATTTTAAGGCTATTTAGAAGTGTTTGGTATTTGTAGCCTATTTATTAGGTATTGGTTCGATTAAAAAGTAAAATATGCAACATAAGCATCTTCAACGTTATGCTACAGAGAAAACATTTTATTGTTAAAAGCATTCAACAACACATAGGCTACCCGTTTTCCTCAGAACGCACCAGCAATTCCCGAAAAGTGCTATTTCACATTAAACAAACCTTTTCGTAGTCTAAATGCAGCATTTAGTTTACTACTACTAGGTTGGCTAATCTAAAGTCTTCCTAAATGCCACGCACGCCCCCGCACACACTGGCAGGCAAGCAATCACTTTCATGTGTTAAAAGATCACGTGGTGAACTTTAAACGTCTCCAGGCCTCAATGACAGCACTGACTGTCGTCCCCATTGGTCCCGAAGGCAAATAGTTAATGTAAATATGCTGGCGCTAAGTGGGAGTGCCTCGCCATTAGTTTAGCTGTCACTTGAGCGCTGTCGAATGTCTTCAGTGGTTGTGTCGTTGAGGTCCGCACTAGCATGTGGTCAACCTCCGCGCGCACCTCAACACTAGTCGCGGGAGAGCTGAGTACGATGCAAGTCCACGCGCTGTAACAGGCCTGAGAGAAAACCGCTAAACAAGCGCTCGTGGACATTTTATATCAGATCGGCGCGATTCCAAGGCGTATGATTACCAGAACGCTCTAATAGAGGACAGATAGAGCGCATTTATCCAAAGGACTCGAAGGTTTCGAATACGCGTTTTTCTCCACAGATAAAGGCACTTCGCTTTCTTCTGAAACAAGGTGAGATTTGTTCATGTTTGCAGTGTAGGTTCTTGTTTAGGCTGTTTAACTGTCCAGAGGGAAATAAAAGCCTAATCGCGAGGAGCTGCATAATAACCATAGTGTCTGTATTTTTATCCACAATTTGTCCAAAAGAATAGCCTACTGCTTTGTTACATGCGTATTAAAACAAGGGCTATAAATATGTGCAATCTATTTAAATATATAGCCTAGCCTGTTTACAATGTATACAGATACAGCAATCAATTGATGCGCATTTGAAGTTTTACTTAAATTGAAAATAGAAAAATGAGTTGTAATCTTAATTCATTTCGTTTAACAGATCAAAGATCTAAAGCACATCTTTAGTAATTACAATTAAATCGGCTTAAAGCTGCTTACACCTTTGTTAAGGTCTTTGGCGAGGCTCAAGGAATAATTTAATTCCGCTTTTTCCTCTATAATCACTGGTGTTGGCCCAACATTTAGGCTATTTACTTTTTCTAAACTGTCTTTTGTTCAACGCAAAAAAGTAAACTTGTAGCCTATTGTTAACAAATAGCAAATAAATTAAAATGGGCAAAGTGGATTTTTTTGTAAAAGTTCATAGTCTAGCACTACGGCCATCGGATCATTTATCATGATCTTTAGACAGAAAAAGTCTTTTGTAAATAGATTAATGTAAAGTGGCTAACGAGGCATACATTTTTCTGCTGCTGCTTCTCATTAGGCTATTTTTTTATTATTGTATTGGATCTTTTTACAATTCTGTAAAACAAGACAATAATACGTCGTTTTTTGCTTCAGTTTATAAATCAGCATATACAAATATTCCTTCTATACATCTTCGCAGATTTCCAGGAATGGAATCCATCCCAAATCAGCTGCCGGCTGGAAGAGACTCCAGCTGTTCGCCGAACTCTAAACAAGACTTGCAGCCTTACTCTGGGCCAACACTTAAGCCGAACCAAGTCAGTGAGACCTCTTTATATGGAATACCGATCGTTTCACTAGTCATAGACGGCCAAGAGAGACTTTGCCTAGCCCAAATATCCAACACTCTTCTGAAGAACTACAGTTATAACGAAATCCACAACCGGCGCGTGGCCCTGGGCATCACGTGTGTGCAGTGCACTCCGGTCCAGCTGGAGATTCTCAGGCGCGCAGGGGCTATGCCCATTTCCTCGAGACGCTGCGGGATGATTACAAAGCGAGAGGCCGAGAGGCTCTGCAAGTCGTTTCTGGGCGCCCACAGCCCGCCGAAATTACCAGAAAATTTCGCTTTTGACGTGTCGCACGAATGCGCGTGGGGCAGCCGGGGCAATTTCATCCCGGCCAGGTACAACAGCTCGAGAGCGAAGTGCATAAAGTGTTCGTTCTGCAACATGTATTTCTCTCCCAACAAGTTCATCTTTCACTCACATCGCACGCCGGAGTCCAAATACACGCAACCCGACGCAGCAAACTTCAATTCGTGGAGAAGACACTTAAAACTAAGCGATAAAAACTCACCGGACGACGTGTCCCATGCCTGGGAAGACGTCAAAGCCATGTTTAACGGTGGCAGCCGCAAGAGGACGCTGCCAATCGGTGGGTCTGATAGTTCGTCCTCGCATAGTTCGCAAGCACCGAGAGGTCAGACCCAGGGGGAACCGTCTGAGGTGCCCCACAAAACTCTCCGATGTGAGGATGACAGGGGGAACGTGACGATGCCGAGCAGCATACGCAGTTACCCCGTTATTCCGGTGCCCAGTAAGAGTTTTGGGATGTTACAGAAAATTCCACCACCGCTCTTTCCACATCCATACGGTTTCCCTGCATTTGGGTTGTGTCAGAAAAAAGATGATGGTGTGGTGATGGGAGAGCCAAACAAAACAAACCTGTCAGGTGTGTTCTGGCCGAGCGCGAAGGACAGTGCTTATCCCTCGTTTCCAATGTTTTGGCCTACAACAGGCAGCTTGGCCATGCCAACATACCACCATTCCCAGCCTAAACCTCCACCTGACGTTTTGTGCACCAGACATAACGAGCTAGACGTGTCAGAGCAAAGTGACCGAAGCACGAGCACCCCTAAAGACAGTCTGCTTGATAACGAACGGTGTTCCAGCACTCAGTCTACTAGAAACGAGGAGGACAAATCTGGTGACGAGAGCAGGTCTATAGAAGGCATGCCAGCCACCACGAGAAAAATAAGCTACATATCTGCATTCAGGCCGGTTGTTAAAGATGTTGAGAGCATCGCAAAACTATACGGAAACAGGGGGCCGTATTCTGGTCCTCGATCTGGCTATATGTCACCAGATTTTTTGAGTGAAAGTTCTAGCTATAGATCGGTGTCTCCGGACGTGGACAGCGTGGACGATCCGGATGTGGATGTGGAGTCACATAAAGGGCACGAGGACGAGGAGTGTTTGCAGCTGACTGTGGATGACCGGCGGAGTCCTCACAGTTTGACCGTAGCGCAAAGTGACGGGGTTAAAGGTCAAGACCAAGACAATAGCCAAATGCACACCATGAGTGATCTACACACGACGAATTCAAGTGAAACGCGGTCGTCTGATTTGGAGAGCCACGGCAATAAACACACGACGCGCTTTGAAGTGAGTAACTAAATACAGAACCATGCGTAATCCCTGTGAAGCCAAAATTCTTTTCTCATTATTTAAAAAAAAGGAGGGTTAGCAATCATATTAAACAACTAGATTTTTTAAATGAAATTATTTTAAAATAAATATTGTTATTTTAAAAATATATATAAATGTCTATATAAAGTTGCCCGTTAAAAAAAAACATCAGAAAAGTAGAATTAAGGATTTTTTATTTAAAATAATAATAATAATAATAATAATTGTAATGTTTTCTTTCCCTTTAACTATTAGTAAATCTTTTCGATTTATTTTTTGATTTTATTAAGTGTGCTTTATTCTAATCTAATTCTATTATATTTATAATTTGGCTAATTATTGTTAGTGTTGTTAATGAATAAGTAAGGTGAATGCATCCAGATTATTAGTATAACTGTCGGGCTTATTTTGAAACTTACTGATTAATTCAGGAAATTTGTTGCAAGTGAATATGGCTCTTCATAATCTTTGTTCTTTGAAAATGTAATTATATTAAAATAGCGAACGTTCCACTCGCATTCTACTAATCGCACTCAAATAGAAAATGCTAAATTGGATAATTGCGAATAATTGTCTTCTCAATTTCACAGGTCTATGCGCGTGAAAGAGACGAGCACGTGCATCCGATGAGCACATCTTATTTTGGATCAGCGACCGCTTACCAACGCGAACCGAGTGGTAGGCCTATTTTGACTATGGATTTTTCATTCTTCATTTTTTTAAAAAACAAAGTCCTTATGATTATTATCGAATCGCGATTTAACATAAATATATATGCTTATAGTTAAAGACGTGCATGAAGAAGAACCTTCATCTACGGTGGAGGAGATGGAACCCAAAAATAATCAGGATCAAACCAGTATCAACGAAGAGCGCCTGAAGGAACCAAATGATGGTGCGTACCGTTAACTGGACCTCCTAATATTTAACACTAGTCTGTTGATTTGCTTCATGTGTATTTGCTGTCTGTGCAGATGAGGAATCAATGCACAAGGACACTGGCAGCAGGGTCTCCTTAATTGAGAAAAACATAGAGAACATGGCCAAAGGTAAACAAAACAAGATGTGCTCCATTTAGTAGTGCTGAAAAGAAAATTATTAGTTGCAAACGATTTTAAGAAAATGATGGTTTCCTTAGCAATAGCATAACAATTTAGTTTATTTTGATAATAAAGTTATTTCAAAACATTTGCTTGAGCTGCTTCTTTTATTTATTTTAACAGAGGAATTGCAGAAACAACTCGTGGAACAAGTTGAGCTTAGAAAAAAGCTGGAGCGTGAATTCCAGAATCTAAAAGGTAGGTTATGTTAAAATTCTTTTAAATGTATTATTTACACTTTACTTAACATATACAAAATATCAGATCATTAAATAATTCTCTGGTTTTTTATTTATAGGTTGTTACAAACTTATAATAGATTTAAATTTAAGTTTAATTTAAAAACATAGATATTTTGATGTTTTTATTTTATAAGAACTGAAACTTGAATATAGTTATTTTTGATGAAAATGGATACAAATGCATTACAAATTGCCTTTTCCTTTAAAATGCTGATTAATAGTTGGTCATTTAAAAATAACTGCTAATACCTACATTAAAAAAATAGGTAAAAAATAGGCAAAGAGTCCAAACAATCAACAAAGTTCAGTAGCTGAAAATAGATTAAAATGTGCTTTGCATAACAGGGGCACCACATAAAAATCTGCCAAAATTCATGAAAGGTGAAAAGATTTAGCAGTCATTTGGTTGAATGTTATTCTCCCTATGGATAGATACAATTGGATGGTTTTTCATCTTTTTTTAAATTGAGGATTAATAGTACAGAAAATAGTGAACTACTGCAACAGAAACAAGATACTAAAGCACATGATAAAGTTTAGCATGGCAATGATTTATACAGAATATTAAATAATTTAATGATTTAAAACGAATATTGGAGAGGCTGATGAAAACTTATTCTTACAACGACAAAATTCAATTGTCATTACTACACATTCAGATGCATTGTAAATGGTGTATTTCCGTGTTGATTTTTAGACATATACATAAAAATATATACATAATAAACAAATCATTTTCATTTTCAGGGATTAAACCTAAAAGCAGTCAAAATAATTATTTAGGGTCTGAATAGTTTCGCAAAGCACTATATAATTTTGTATATAGTGTTAAACATAAAAGTGCTTTGATATTTAATTTACTTCACATTTTTTTCTTAGACAGTTTTCAAGACCAAATGAAAAGAGAGCTCTCATACAGAGAGGAAATGGTGCAGCAGCTCCAGATCGTTCGAGGTAAGCGTTTGACTTCACATGACACACTAATCAGAACTGATCCCATCCTTTTAGGACTTTTTGTAGTCCTTTCAGGAGTTTGTTCAGTCCTGTTTTATATGCTACTAAGCATTAGGTAAATGCACCTTCATTGTTGTAATATGGACTAGCATAGACAGGGATCTAGTGGATTTTATCAACGTCTGAAACACGCACACCTGGAGGCCACAAAAATCTCATGCACAACACTGAACCAGTTTAGATGAGGGGAGAAATTAGTTTTCCAACCCTGAGATATCCTTTGTCTCTCCTGCGCAGACACTTTGTGCAGCGAGTTGGACCAAGAGAGAGAGACACGTTATGCTATTCAGCAGAAGTTAAAAGGTAATTGATTCTAGCAAAGGCAAGCAAATATTAGCATTCAGAAAAACTAAAGGACTTGAAAAAAATCCTTGGAAGGCACAGTATGACAGTATTCAAAAACGCGACCTTGAATATTTTTAATAACCCATGCCAGCTAGATGTTCATTTTTAGACAGTTTACGTATTATTTTAGAGCCAGACTATTATAGCAGTTTCTCACACTCTGTTTCTCTCTAATATACACACATCAACGCATATAATCATACGCCGCTTCTCTTTTAAATTATTCATTCACTTTTTTCCCAGAAGCTCACGACGCACTACACCATTTCTCGTGTAAGATGCTGACTCCCCGTCACTGCGCTGGGACCTGCACCTTCAAACCTCCTCTTCTTCCGCCTTGATGGACACCTATTGAAGACATAAGTGTTCTTTAGAAATACCGCTGTGTCAAATAAAACTTTTCTTTTTCCCTCTGCAAAACACTGTCAACCTTTAGACCTGGAATAAGCAAGTGTGTACTGTAGTATTTTAGCTCTTACACTGTAATGAAGTCATTTTCATTTGCAAAAGAGTGTTTTCAGAGTCACTGTATGTACTGTATAATTTATATAAAGTTCTAGAAAACGGCATTATAAAAAAAAAATTGACGTCCCACTTGAAAATATTATCATCAGCTGTAGAAATCACTGGTATTAAGTGGCTATGTGCAATGCATATATTTGTTATGTATCCTGTGATACCTTTTTGTTAGTGATAGGTTAGGACATTTTGTTAAATTAGATGCAACAATTATTAATGTTTTTGTATATTTTATTTATTCCATGTCCATGTTGGTTGTTTATTCTCATCTGCATATTTGTATATTATTGATGTAAAGCACTTTAAATTGGCAGCCCTAACTACTAAAATGTGGATTAAATGATCCTGTTTGAGAGTCTGCCTTCGTTTCATCAATTTCCATAACAATGAACTACATTTGCATCTATGTAAGCCCCAAAGAACAACATGGCATTGATATCAAAATCTTAGTTTGAATATACCTGTGCATATTTCCATAAAAAAACTGTTTCATTATGACAGCTTTGATTATTGCAGAGATTCAAGAAGGCTGTTAAAACATACTTAAATTCTGGATGTTGAAAAACTTCTTACTGCTTTATATACAGTAGTGTAACATATATATTGACAGTGTGGATGTATGATCCTCACCCCTTTATTAAACATTCCTATTTGGTTTATTGATGAGCTGAATATCTTTACTAACAATTATTATTATATAATCAAAATCATCATCAGAAAGATGATAGTGACACTCATACTCTAATGCAGTACTTTTTTATTTTTATATGTTGAAAATAATGGAGTGTTGTAAACCAGACTTAGTTTTCATAATCTTCATATCAGTTTCATGAATTTCATATCAGTTCTCATAATTTAATGGGGGGTTTTATGCTTATATAAGAAAAATAAATCCTGGGTCACAAAGGTTCATGCTGCACTATATGTAGCCTATTCACTAAAACATTTGTTTTTAGATTAGTCACTGATTTTACTGCTACTTAAGTTCTGTCTTCATGTATTGTTTCAGCGGGTTCACTACAAAAACTTTGAAGATGAGAAGGTACTGTTTGGATTTTCTTAGCCCATCAGCTTCCTCAGAAAAAGAATTCATAGACAACATCACAAGTAATGAGACCCCACTTTTAACAATTCATAAATTTATGGTAAAAATAAATGTTCTGTGTTCGTAATTACTGCTATTATGTACTTAGCTGTACTGGTTTCTAGAACTTTACTATTTTAGAATCTTAATAGATAGATATCATAAATTGAATTTAGCAATTATGTCTAAATTGGCAAACTATATTGATGATTTCTGCTTGTAAAATTGGTTAGGGCTCTGACACTATTAAACAAGCTGTTCCCCTAAAAAAAATGAATGATCATATTCACTGGCTAATCAGTTTAAGTCTTCGCAACCATCCAGCACAATTAAGCCGAAAAGATGCCTTTGTTTTGACACAATAAATAACCGAAATAATACTATTTGATGATAATACAATTAAAAGAAACTGGTATTTAAAAAAAATGAAATCCCTAGGCCCTCCTGAGTTTGATTGCACTTCACTGAGCTACGAAAAAAGGAAATAAAGCGCCCATTAAGAGACGGAATTACAATAAAAGGTATGCGTCTGCCATCTAGTGGATACCTTTTTCATGTACTCGAAACATAGGATTCACAATGGTTTTGTTCGTTTTATTACACTAATATTACCAATATTTGCGACATGCGATGTTTTATAATGCTGAAAATAAAGTAGGTCGTACTTGGTTTTTTAATAGAAATTGTTTTCTTGTTTGTTTAGGCTGATGGGATAAAAAAAAGTTAATAGCCAACAGCCAAAAAAAATTACATGTTTACTGTGTTTATGATTTAAAGGAGAAGTTCACTTTTCAAAAAACTTTTGCTGATAATCTACTCACCCCCATGTCATCCAAGATGTCCATGT
>JAUCMS010000034.1:4349394-4360709 GCA_032357445.1 Enteromius radiatus | reverse complement strand
AAGATTCGAAAATTCCGATTCGACTATGAAAATCCTTAGTCGGGGACACCCCTAATATATATATATATATATATATTAAAAACACAACAAAAAGTACAGATAAAAGTACCGGATCGATAAGTGGTATCGATAAAAGTAGTAGTACCATTAAAACCTTAACGATACCCATCCCTATTTCTGAAGGATCTTGTGATGCTGAAGACTGGAGTTTTTTTTTTATTGTAGTAATATTTCACACAACGTTACTGTGAACATAAGAGTTTTTTTTTTTTTAAAGTCCTGTTAACCCTAAAATTTTGAACGTTGTGAATGTGGCTCAGCCTGTATTGTTAAAATTCCTAAAGTTTAGGATTCCTTTGAATCACATGAAGATGCCTCTCTGCTTAATCATCAGGATAGTTTTTGCACAGCTCAGGGTCCACTTTCTGTGCCTTTGTCTTCACAGGGTTATTGGGCCCTCATGAAGAGAATGAGCTCATCCTAATAAAACGAGTGTTTGCTCCTTTCTCCCTGATGTCTCTGCTCCCTGTTGACTAGGCGCTTCAACTTCAAATTCAACTTGGTTATTATGGGATATTCATTTGCTTTTAGAAGTATGAGAGAAAATCCATCTGAAACCATGCTAGCTATGATTTACCAGAAAGTTGATTCTTTCCCATGGGTTCTTCTTGATTCATCAAACTCCTTGATCTCTTCTAGGTTTAAACTGGGGGCCATTCCTCACTACAATAGGACGAGAGTAAGAGTCTCATCATTTGTGTGCACGGGCAGTGAAGCCGTTTATTTTTGTTGGGAGGTGGGGTTGGTGGAAATTAATAAAGAGTGTTTGTGTCTGTATTTGTGTGAGCAGTCCAGTTGGCACTTGGCAGTAAACTGGGGAGGGGACTCAGGTCTCTCGGAGGTGGAGAAATATGAGCCACTGCTGGTCTGCGGTTCTCTTGTTTTCCCTGGAGCTGTGCTCCACTGCTTTTGTTATGAAAGCTCACTGGCTCAGGCTTGATCTTCCCTTCCCCCATAATCGCACCCTTTTCACCTCTCTACTTGCCCATAGATTTTAATAGAATCCAAATGCTGGTACCACCAACACAGCCCTTTACAGTCTCAGAATATCCATGAACAACAGGGGAGGTAAAGTCTGCATATGAGAAGTGGCTTTGATCCCACACATGTAGGTGTTAACATTAACACATGTGGTGAAACGACATACATAAGAGCCGTCGCAATTACAGGTCTGTGTTGCAAACAAATCAACACAAACCTAAAAATCTTTCAATAAGACATATAAATCATAGGTCCTATGGAACACACAGATAAAAAAAATGTTTTGTTGATTGCATAATTTAACCCTTGTTTCTTCTATTTGTTTTTACAACAGCAAATGGTGATGAGCCTCCGTGTCTCAGAGCTTCAGGTTCTTCTGGGATATGCAGGCCGTAACAAACATGGAAGAAAGCATGAACTCTTGACCAAAGCGCTACATTTGTTGAAAGCCGGCTGTAGCCCTGCCGTTCAGATGAAGATCAAAGAGCTCTACCGCCGCCGCTTCCCCACAAAGATGGTGTCCCCGACAGACCTCTCCCTCCCTGGCATACACACCACCAGTGGAGGGACCCCCGCAGGCCTGCCTGCCAGCCTGACACAGCTGGGATTCGATGGGCATGGCTCACCATCTCTACTACCTGTCGCACTGCTTGGGCCGAAGCATGAGCTGGGCCTGCCCCATCTGGCCTCCACCCTTCACCCAGTCCATCCAGACGTCAAGCTCCAAAGGCTGCCATTCTATGATGTACTTGATGAGCTTATAAAGCCCACCAGTTTAGGTGAGTAATAGGAATGATCTCTAATAGCTGACTATTTGATTAATAAGATTGAGTAGCTTTTACAGTAATGCATTTAGAAATGCAGATTTTCAGAGAGCGTATAGCGTAGAATTTTGTGTCTAAAATAATCTTGTTCGAAGCATCATTTTTTTCCCTAGATTGACATTATTACTTTTGTGCCACTTTTGTTGCAGTTTTTCTGTACAGAATTTGCAATAAAAGTTAGCTGGGATTTTGGTGAAACCCTAAAATTTAAAGTTATCATTGTTTTTTTGTGTGTTAGAGAAATAATTATGGTTACACTTATACTTACTTGTTTTAGCTTAGTTACTTGCAATTATGCATAATTTACTGTTACTGTTATATTCATGCCAAAATATTCAAATATTTTATGGAAAATATTTTTAAGTAATATTTATATATTTGGTTCAATTTCTTTTGCATTATTACACTACTAGTGTTCAAAAATGTGTGATTTCCCCAATAAATATTATATATGGATAATAAATATGTTGAAAAATGTTATTTAATAAACATCTTAAACTAAAGAGTTGACTTTGAAGGTCCAAAAAGATGTCTTGTACGCAAAAAAAGGTTTTACAGATTATAGATACAGAAAATGCTTGATTTAACTCCTTTAATGTATTAAAAAGCTTCACTTAGCTTCCATATATTGCTAGGAAATACATCTGATCGGGAGCTTGATGCTGCCTTCTCACTAGAATTCAACCCACTGACAGATCGATTTCGTACATCGTTTAAATGCATTGTAGGCCTCTTATGAAGATTCACCTCCCCCACTTACACAAACATAAAGGTGCTCTTCAAGTGATTTATGGCTTATCAGATTGGACAAGGGCCATCTGTGCTATATTTAGTTGTCCAGCTCCTGCTAAGAATAAAAGGCCAATATCAATGGAAAGGATGTGTCATTAAGCACAGAGGCCATGTAAAAGCTTTTTGATGGTTATCTTGTCAGTAAGTTTATGTTCTTTTTCTGATTTTTGTCTGTGAGGTGTTCACATAACTAGCCTCAGTGTTCTCACTTCAGGACATTTATGATTATGATTTTGTTTTTAAGTGCAAGCCTGTCATTTTATTCTTGAAAAGAAAATTAATATCAGAGTAAATACTCATATGTATATATGTAGACACTTATGCCAGACGACTTCAAAAATGAATTGCAGTGAGTGCAGTTTGAATCAAATCTAGGTTCTTAACCAGTGCTTAGCTCATTTTGGAGTGTGGAAGCAGGTTACCTTATTTCAAGGTTCATTTTCTTACAAGCACTCTTATAAAGAATTCCATTTATGTGCAGATTGCTATATAATAAGTGCTTTTTGCTATGCGAGGCAAAGAACCCCGTAACATCAAATTGCTTTTCAAGCAACTTTCAGGAAACACAATGGTCCTTCTCCCATATTGAGTTGAAGCCCCATCAATGTGATGAAAATGATTGGTGAGTTTTTGAGTTGTTTCAGATGAGAGAGCAACCAGTGTTGATGGATCCTTTGTGCACCTGAGAATTGGCTCATGTCCTCCCCTTCCTCATGAGTAGAGATTAATCATCTGCCAGCTTCTCACTGTTAAACTCTCACCACTTCACATGGAATAGATTTTCCTCTTCAGATGACTACTCAAGTGGTCAATGTGCAGACAACACGCACCCCTCATTTCAGTCCTTTTTCACAGAGTTCAGCCACCTGTTTTTGCCATGTAGAGCCTGTAAGGGTGCAGATAGAGCTTCCTCTTATCTCTCTCACTCTCTCTTGCCTCCTGAAACCCTTGCTTCATTTAAGGAGATTGGGTTATGTAACCCCAAGTTATTTTTAGCCATGTTGTAGAGTTTGGCTTTGAACTAAACTGCACAAGCAGTTTAAAGTAGAAAAGGACCTTGTGTCTGTAACTAAGATGATGCTTTGTTATCGGTTTGAGATAATAACTTTACTTTCTGTTGGTTGCTTGGTCAGGAAATATGCAAATATATACTATAAAGCCAAAAATATGTGGACCAGCAGAAACTATTTACATTTCAAGGAAGCCGTTCCTCCCTAACAGCTTCCTCTTCAGTAAACACACCAGCATTTCTTTAGGAATGTAAGAAACAGAAAAATTATAAGCACACAGTTCTCTAAATGTCATTCGTATGCAGTACATATTTTCGAAATTGCTACTTAAATGACTAGATGGTCTCAGCTTTTTGTAAGACAGTCACATTTAAATGGTAAACATATTAAATTATATCTGCGTAATATGATTGTAGCAATGAAAATAACTCTACTAGCTTGGCTGACCTTTCCTTCACAGAGAATTTCATCGCTGTCATTTCATCAATAGAGCAATTGGTTCTCCATGTTTATAATGCTCTCCTCTCTTTTTGTTTCACAGCCTCAGACAGCAGTCAGAGGTTTCAGGAAACATGTTTTGCGTTTGCACTAACGCCTCAGCAAGTTCAACAGATCAGCAGTTCAATGTAAGTGTGAGGGGGGGGATTAGTTGGACATGGAAATGTGGTTCAAGTGCTTGAAATGACCTAACTAATTTTGAGTTTGTAATAAATAGCTCCTGCTGAATTTAAAACAGCTGTTTAGCTACTTATCTTGTCTTTTTAGATATCTTACTCCTTTTCTTACATAGCAGACAATAGCGCTAATCAAACGTGCCCAAGCGAGCGATCCTGTAGAATGTCTGGTATGCTTTTCTCTCCTGTGCTCTATCACACATTCCTTTACTCCCACCCTCTTGTCTCGACAGGGACATCTCTGGGACCAAATGTGACTTCACCGTGCAAGTACAGCTAAGGTATAAGACAACAGTTTCCCACAAAAGATCCTTAGTGCTCAGCTGGACTGGAAACATGTAGCAAAATAATTTGTTTTTTCTTTTCTTTTTTTTGCCACCATTGTTTTGTTATCGCAAAATCTTAAGAGACTGTAAAACATTGTGTTTACCATATAAACTAGCAAATTATCTGCTATTTAAAGTATTGTGTGGTTGAATAATGTGTGTATTTGAATGTGTTGTCTATTTTCTGATTTCCTGTGTTGAGGCTATTTTCATAGCTTTCTTTTGTTTGGGTTTCTGAGTGAGTCTTGGAAATCTTTCCCACACATTCCTAAAGGAATCTCAACACATATTTTTCAGGTTTTGCTTATCAGAGACAAGTTGTCCTCAGGAAGATCATTTCCCACCCAACCTTTGTGTGAAAGTGAATGGAAAACCCTGTAACCTCCCAGTGAGTCTGGCTTTATTTTTGGTCACAAATCACCAGGAATCTTTCAGTCCATCTACAAATGACAGACAAATTGTTTAAAACAATGATAAACACGTGTATACTCATATTTATGGTGTAAGGAAAGTAGTTTCACTATTTTTCCATTTTAGTTTAACCATTTTTCCATTTAAATGATGAACATTTTTAACATTTGTATGAAACCAATGCAAACATGTGTTTGGCACTTGAACTAGACTTTTTAAGGATTTCTTTGACGATTATAACAAAAAAATAGTTCAGATGCAAACATTAATCTGTAGTTCACTTTTTCATGTGCTGAACTCAATGACTTTTTGTGGTTGTCTTCAGGGATATCTTCCCCCAACCAAAAATGGAGTGGAGCCAAAGCGGCCGAGCAGACCCATCAATATTACCTCCCTTGTTAGGTTGTCTACAACAGTTCCCAACACCATTGTTGTGTCATGGACATCAGAAATTGGAAGGGTAATGAATGTAAATCTGTTTGAAATCTACTGATACGTTTAAAATTGAAAAACACCATCAAAATGTGCTTTAAATACTGTGTTGTCCATACAGAGTTACTCGATGGCAGTGTACCTGGTCCGACAGCAGTCCTCCTCAATTTTGCTACAGAGACTACGGTCAAAAGGCATTAGAAACCCAGACCACTCTAGAGCACTCAGTAAGTTAACTAGACTTACAACAGTTGGATTTAGCCTTGATCTAGCTGAATTTTGGAACATTTTCTCTATTTTGTTTAATTAAGTGATTGTGATTTTCAAAATAAAACGTCCTTCCAATAACCTGCAAAGTTACAGATCTTACTTGAGCTACCTGTTAGCTGTGTGTGGCTTGTATCGATTCTGTGTTTTCTCTTCAGTCAAAGAAAAGCTTACCGCCGACCCTGACAGTGAGATTGCCACCACCAGTCTGCGAGTCTCCTTGCTCTGTCCGGTGTGTAATGGACCCTCACTCCTGAATAAAGAATGTTAAACCTTTTTAATGTTCCTTCGGCTACAATTGCATTAATCATTTTGTCAGAATAATGAAACTGTGTGTGGCCTTATAATGTATGCTGACATGTGTGTCCATCTGTGTGTAAATGAACAGCTCGGAAAGATGCGGTTGACGATTCCCTGTCGAGCGCTCACCTGCTCACACCTGCAGTGCTTTGATGCTACGCTCTACATCCAAATGAACGAGAAGAAACCCACCTGGGTGTGTCCGGTCTGTGACAAGAAAGCCCCATATGAGCTCCTTATTATTGATGGGTCAGTGCTGCTCTCACCTTTTACACCTGTGACTGTGGGCCATCTGAAAGTTTGTTTTTAAAGGTATGTGTGTTTATGTGTAGGTTGTTCATGGAGATCTTGAGCAATTGTGTGGATTGTGATGAGATCCAGTTTAAAGAAGATGGTAGTTGGGCCCCTATGAGATCCAAGAAGGTGGTACAGGAAGTATCAGCCTCGTCAAATGGCATTGAAGGTATTACCACAAAGACTTATATTTGTTATGAATTATAGGGCTACAATAGATAGTTTAGTTGTTTGAGTCTTGTAGTAAAAATTGTACTCATTTGCATAGTACAGTATAGTTAAGTACATTGTTTTGTTTGCTTCTCTCTTGAAGACTCGTGTCGGTCAGTTATGTCCGACCACAGAAACAGTTCGTCCCACAGCGGTAGCAGTAAGAAAGTGGAGGTGATTGACCTGACGCTGGACAGCTCCTCAGATGAGGAAGATAATGACGAGCCTCCGCCTAAAAGATCCTGTCCATCTCTATCACCAACCTCTCCGCCTGTCAACAAAGGGTGAGAATTTATTTTGAACAGCATGTCTGTTGTTTTAACATTTAAAACCCAACAAATCGTGTGTTTGTGAACAATTTATTATAAATGGCACTTTCGTTCATATGTTGTCATATAAATTTACGTGTTCAAGTGTGGTTTTATCATTTTAGCCAATGTATTTGTTACTTAAATAATATTTTAATATCTGTCTAGTTTTCTTAATTATTTAATATTATATTGTGCTGCAGGGTGTTAAATCTGCATCATCAGGCGTCTCCACTTGCACGAGCTCCCAGCATGCCAGCAATGGAGACAAACTATATCCCTCCACCGCCGCCTCTCATCCAGGACTACCGTCATTATTACCACACACCCAGTGACCTCTCAGGTACTATCATCATTTCAATAATAAAATATTTGATGTATTGATCATGCTCATTTGCCTGCGTTGTCATTAGTTTAGGGTCTGTAAACTTATGAAAGAAATGTATATTTCTTTTATGCTTCCAAGACGTCTTTTTTTAAAATCACAAATACAGTAAAAACGGTATTTTGAAATAGTATGGATGGAATATATCTGTAATGGCAGAAATGATTGTAATATGCTTATTTGCTGCTCAAAATACATTTATTATCGGTGTTGAAAATAGTGAAAACATGTTCGTGGAACTAAATTGAAATTGCTACACTCTCAGAAATAAAGGGACAAAAGCTACTTTTTCGGTACTAATATGTACCTTTAAGGTAATTCTTTTGATACAAAACATTTATGACACATTACTTTTTTCTTTGTTCTACAGATCTGAATTTCTTCTCGTTTTTACAAGGGGACAATCACCAGGTAGGTGACACAGCAGCTAGAGGGCAGCATTGTGCTCTAACAAACATCTATGTTTAACCACATCTGGTGCAAAACTAGATGGATTATATGCACCAGGCCCTATATCTGACATAGAGATAACTTCTTTTTTTAACTAAACAGCATAGCCTTAAGTTGATCATCTCTATCCTCTCCACAGCATTATAACATGGTCATGGCTGCCGCCGCCGCAGCCTCAGCTTCTGCATCAGCATCAGAAGACCACGAGCTGCTGCTGAACCGTTTCATGCCCTACGGTACCTCCCAGCTCTTCCTGGATCAGTCGGGGACGCAGACAAGCAGCTCGCTAGTGCCAGCCAATGGCAGCGGGGGCAGCAGCAGTGGAAGCAGCAGCAGTCTGGTGTCCTCCAGCAGTCTAAGAGACAGCCACCCACACAGCAACGTGTCCCGCTCGCGCTCCGACGCTGCCGCCGCCGCATCCGTAATATACGGTTCCATCCCAGACGTCATTTCACTGGACTGACCTCTCTGGGAGTCGGACAAGCCTTTATCACAAACGACTTTTGGACGCAGAAGGAGCTTTGTGCACTCATGATCGGATTTAGAAGTGAATGAGATGGAAGGTGGGGAAGGAAAAAAAAAAGAGAACAAAGACTTTTGTAAAGAGAAGAATAAAATTGCTGTGTACAGAGAAGAAAAATCTATTTTCAGTTTTACTTTTGTATATAAACAATAGGACGCTGCCTACCCAGTGAGTGACTTCAGTTGGTATTTTCTCCATGGATACTGAAGATGTTTTTCACTGCTCTGTGTGTTGTTCCTTGATTATCTTATTCTGTACCTTTTATACTTTTTGCTATTTTATTTCACTTCGAATAATTATTTCAGTCAAAGTAATAGAATGGCAGTCATCCTTATCATTTTATTTTCTAAGACTCTTTCCCTCAGTCATTGTTTGATCAGCGAGGGAACATCAAGTTATTTAATGCCATTATCCTGTGCAGGTAATTTATTATTGCTTTTAAGTTATGTAGGATGTATGCTGTACAGAAGCATTCCCTTATGCCAATACAGAATCTAGCCACGACATGCTTGAAGAGTCGACAGAGGTCACGTCTTATTCCAGTTGCACATTCTTTCTCATCTATCACCACATTATGTAAGAAGTGAAGTTTGGTTTCAGTGCCCAGATTTGCTGGTTAGTACCTGAGGTAAACTCTTGTACTTTAAAAAAAATAAAATAAAAAATCACGATCTCATATCCTTTGATGTTGTTTCATCTGAACTAAACCTCAAAAGACGAGGTGTGGTTCGCAAAAACAGCACTGAGGGTATCAGACGCTATAGCATACCTCATTTAGTTAGTTGCCGATATGACAGAAAAATGATCAGAACGATGTTGCAGTAGCCTTAGATATTAATTATTTCCTCAAGACAGGAACCTTACAGAAGTGTAATATCCCTCGCCAGCAGACCTTAGGATCCAGATTTGTTCCCAAGTTGACAGCTTTGTGTAAAAATGGCTATATGCACTTGCCATTTCCATTTGGTGTCTCCTCCAGTGAATGTCGTTATTCCATTTTAAATGTCGAGAACGAAATGTCGCTTTCTCGAGGTCTGTGTGGTTTGGGCTTCAGGTGGGCTACAATTCCTAGATTTTCAGTGCGCTTGGAAGGTGACCTTCTTGCAACATAATCTGTGCTGTCTGTTTTTGTCTGTTTAAAATAGAATTTATTTATTTTATATATTATGTTTACTATTTGTTTGTTCACACATTACTTTCATGCATTTATTTCGTAATTATTTCAAGAGCTCTTAACACTTGCTTTGCATTGTACAAGTAGCTAATTATGTGTCCTTGTCTCTTTCTCTCGTATTTGTACTATATGAGACATCTGAGGCATTAATTCCACAATCATACTTGCTGTGTCACATTCAACTTTGGTTTAAATTAAACAGGATAAAAGCCAGCTGCGTGTGTACATCCTCTGGCTGCATTGTAATGTGACAGGAGTTTGTCATTGATTTTCATGCATTAAAAAAAAGGTTGTGGAACAGTTAATGTTGGGCCTGGATGAACATTAGCACACTTTTAATCTCTTGATGACAGCCAGTACACGAAAGAGTCCACTAACCTTTCTAAAAGAGTGATTTTTTTTTTTTTTCTTTATGTCTTCAGTGTTGCAAATTAACAATTGGATTGATGAACCCATGCTTGTTTAATTTATATATTTTTACCTTTGCACTGAGTTACTTGATAGCACACACAATTGAGACCGCCGTCATTCTACACAAATCTCCCATTCGACATTGCACTGAAATACATTTCATGTGCCCACTGATCTGCTACATCCTTGAAATATACCACTAGACAGTCAGTCTGTTATAGCTGTACCAGTAACTGGCAAGTATGAACTCTCTGCCTTAAGTTCTTCTCTTTCTGTATGGTACGCTATGAGAGAAATAATTATGTACAGGAAACCAATACCAGTTTGTACAAAATATTATATGAATTATTTATTATTTGAATTGGGATACATTGTTTACTTAATGAATGTTACTTGTTTATGTAGAGAGCGGTTTAGCTGTAATAAAACAAATACATTAAATCTTTTCTATTTCTGTCTTATCTGCATTTGGGTCTTTTTGTTTGACCTCTCATTGCAGAATAAATGAGGGGGGAAAGGGGTTATTTCTCAGGTATGCATGGGGTGAGTTATTAAATATAATTTTAAGCTGTTAGAAATACATTGTGGGTGCTAAATCACTATCACACAAATTTAAAAGTAGCCTATGTTTAAAAAAAATTGTAAGACTATACAAATTAGTTAAAGGTTGTGTTTAAATCGATTGTCCTGATTAATTTGATGTTACTTATGAGTAATTGTTTATTATGAATGCATGAAATGCAAAATGTTACAACTACAGTGACATGCGGAAGTTTGGAAACCCCTTGCAGAATCTGAAAATGCAAAATCAAGAGAGATCATACAAAATGCATTTTATTTTTTATTTAGTACTGTTCTGTTTATTTAACATATAAAGATATGTAAAAAAAAAATTAAATCACGCCACTCAAGTTTGGGAACCCTTCGTTCTTAATACTGTGTATGGTCACATGATCACAACTGGTTGTTTTCTGTGATGGTTTTCATGAGTCCCTGTTTTTTTTTTTGTTTTTTTTTTAAGAACTTAATTATAAGTATAAACAACTCATCAAACTCTAACTGGCCTTGTTAAATTTCACATTGAAAATGTGAGAGCAAAAAAAAAGAATTAAGTAAATTTCACGTGCTGTTTTTTTAATCAATGTATGTATAATCTATTTTAATTATAATCATCGAATGATGGTACTGTAATGAGAAGCTTACTGTTGTCATGGTCACATCGCTTCTGCTATTCTTCGCGAGCATCTCTTAATACCAGGAGAAATCCAACTTGAAATCGAACTTTTGTGATCACTGAAATGTTTTGGAAGCCGACTTAAACGCAGATATAGACCTAGTATTTGGGCATATAAAGCGCCTTTTAGGCAAGGCAAGGCAATTCAAGGTGCTTTACATAAAATGTCATTAAAAAAAAATCATAAAAGCAATAATAAGACAATAATAAGTATTAAAACAAAGAAAAAAAATAAATAAAAACTGATTG
>JAUCMS010000034.1:4290482-4341428 GCA_032357445.1 Enteromius radiatus | reverse complement strand
TTTTCAAACTTCTATCTCCGGCTTTCTCAAGCCAACTTAAAGTTTGTCTAAACAAACTTTTTTATCTAGTTTTATTTTGTAAACGCAATGGACAACAGATCCGTGGTTAGCGCATATATCTAACTTTAGTTGTTTCCACAAAAAGTGCAATGTCAGTTAATGTAATAAATACATATTTATTAAATCATAAACCAAGCACTGATGACGCAACTGTGTTTACAAGTTTGCAAACAGGACTAGCTTGCTTGCCAGTATAATTTATAGCTGTATCCAAAACAAACACTCATTGTCGAGCTGGTTTTGAAGGCATCTGTAGAGTCTGTGGAATCTGTAGCCCACAAATCATGTGAATCAGCTTTTCTACGGCATGACCTTCATACGGAGACTCCCAGTGCAGCTGATTGGCCCGTAGTTACACAGTTTTCCTGACGATTGGTTCGTGGGAGTGCGTCAGGTCTCAATAGAGCCTGAACCTTGTAACCGTGGGGTGGAATAAAGTTTCAGGCAAACTTTGACAAGAGACGCAAATTTGGACATCTGGACAAGTGCACTGGACTTAGTTACTGTTACACTGGAACAATGAAAAGTTTAAAACAACGACTTAAGAAAAACGAGGTAAACATTAGGTGCAAGTTTTACTGTTTCGTAAAGCTTGTCAGGACTTTTGACCAAGCCCATAATGTGTCCTAAATCTGAGCGTGTCATAATGGGGCTGTGGGTGGTCAGTCTGCGCGTGGTTGTACTGTAAGTTGCATATTATTTTGCTGAACACCAGCAATGAATTGTTATGTTTATGTCTAAAGTGATAAGGGCTCTGCTACTATCCAGACTTGTTTATCATATCTTCAGAAATTACTCGAAATCCCAGTAGTTGATTTTATCGCTTCATACGCTTCTAGTAAAACTTTTTGCGCGTGAACGAGTGAGTGAGGTAAGCAGAGATTGTTTATTGTGTTGTTGCAACGGAATACAACTGTAGAAACATAACACAAATATTGTTTATAATTGTATCATATATCATACGGATGTGGATGTGGTAGACTATGGCTCTGAATAGCTGTAATAATTTGGCCATATACAGTAGAATTGTACTGCGATCAGACCTGGGATTTCTCCATAGTTCGGTTACTGAAAATAATAGACCGATTATAACGTCTGACTGTCAGCCAATCAAAATCAAGCATTTATTATAACTTTGCCGTAAACTACAGAATAGTTATAATGCTGATTGGTCAATACAGCTTTCCAGCTTGCTATATTGCACAATGTGGTAGCTTTTAAATTATGCATTGTAACATTGTTATTTTAGGAGGAAATATATCATATTTTGGAATTTAAAAATAGGTTTTAAATTAAAATAGATATTTGTTTCTCTTAAACAAACAGTTTTATGGGTTGGTTTTTTTTTTTGCTGAATGAAAACAGAAAGTTTTTATTAGCACACCCAAACACAATGATTACACTTTCAGCAATGGCTCTGTAGAGTTGCAATAGAATAGGTTGTGAAATATTGAATATTTTTTATATTTGCCATTGTCTCAAGAGTACAGAATGGGGAAAGTATGATGAGCGTCTGATGAAGGCAGCAGAGAATGGAGATATAGAGAAACTCACAGCCACCCTCAAGAAAGGAGCCTGCCCCACCAAACTAGACCCAGAGGGCCATTCTGCGTAAGTGCCACTTTCAAATGACCATCTCTTGCGTGATGCTGAAAATTACTGTCCATTGTCCAGAGATCAGTATTTAGTGCTATTTACTAAAAATAATTCCCCATATAAGTATAGTTATATTTTTTAACCATATGCAGCAAAACTGACTAACTACATTTGTGCAAAGACAGCTCATTTTAAAGTCAGTCAGCATCCTCTGTGGGTCTGTGCACTACTGAGCTCATTTCTGTACTATGTTTTGAAGTGGAAGCGAACCCCTCTGTGAAGGGCTCTGGGATCAAGTGGTCTTGCAGTCTTTGATTTGACGTGAATCTCAAAAACATATCTCTTTTCTCCCTGCTGGGACTCCTGTGCTTACTTCGAAAGATAGCTTTTTAATAAAAGTGCAAATGTCCAGCCAGGGAATGAGGGAAGGGATTTTGATAGCCCTATTTTTTGTTCCCTTGTCCTCCACGGCAATGCACAATGCCTTGATTGTTGTTGAATTTATTTCCAGTAGCTGCTTCTGAATGAAAATTAGGGAGTCTGTAGCACTCAGGTTTTGTAGGGTTTTTCTTCATTTGCATTAGAATTGCCTGGATCATGAGTGGCACATATACGCTAACCTAAGGCTTTACTGCTAAACAAATTTTGAAACAATTTCACCCTAAATGCTTTTAAATCCTACTTCTGCATTGGGTTATTCTCACATCTTACCCTTAAGAATGAGCTATCTAAAATGCCCTGTTTGCTTTTTGCAGACGTCTCTATTTTTTTTATTATATAATTGAAAAAGCTATGGTACTGCTTCCACAATCTGTAAAGAGATCTTTCCTCCATCGGCCTGCCACTCACTTGTGGTGATAAATACTAGTATAGGATAAACAAAACACACAACTAAATGTTAAACCTCCAAGAAGCATGATAATTATATACACTGCTCAAAAAAATAAAGGGAACACTTAAACAACACAATGTAACTCCAAGTCAGCGGGAAATTATAGGCAATTAGCAAGACACCCAAATAAAGGAGTGGTTCTGCAGGTGGTGACCACAGACCACTTCTCAGTTCCTATGAGTTCTGGCTGATGCTTTGGTCACCTGTGAATGCTGGCGGTGCTTTCACTCTAGTGGTAGCATGAGACAGAGTCTACAACCCACACAAGTGGTAGTGCAGCTCATCCAGGATGGCACATCAATGCGAGCTGAGGCAAGAAGGTTTGCTGTGTCTGTCAGCGTAGTGGCCAGAGCATGGAGGTGCTACCAGGAGACAAGCCAGTACATCAGGAGGCGTGAAGGAGGCCGTAGGAGGGCAACAACAACCCAGCAGCAGGACCGCTACCTCCACCTTTGTGCAAGGAGGAACAGGAGGAGCACTGCCAGTCCACAGGTGGGGGTTGTGCTTACAGCCCAACACCGTGCAGGACGTTTGGCATTTGCCAGAGAACACCAAGATTGGCAAATGCGCCACTGGCTCCCTGTGCTCTTCACAGATGAAAGCAGGTTCACACTGAGCACATGTGAGTCTGGAGACGCCGTGGAGAACGCTCTACTACCTGCTTTCATCGGTGAGTCTGTTTCTGAGGGTAAGCACAACCCCCACCTGTGTACGCCAGCATTCAAAAGTGACCAAAACATCAGCCAGAAAGCACAGGAACTGAGAAGTGGTCTTGCTAATTGTCTATAATTTCCACCTGTTGTCTATTGTAATTTGTACAACAGCCTGTGAGATTGATTGTCAATCAGTGTTGCTTCCTAAGTGGGCAGTTTGATTTCACAGAAGTGTGATTGACTTGGAGTTACATTGTGTTGTTTAAGTGTTTCCTTTATTTTTTTGGAAAAATTATTATTTTATTCTCAAAATATTATATGCTTCATCTCATACTGCAAAGATTAAAGTCTTATGTTGTTACAACGTTATTCTGGTAGTTTTGAATTTATTCTCAAAATATGGCAACTTTATATGTCAAAATCTTTATTCTCAGATATTTGACTTTATTCTGAAAATATTACAGCTTTATTCTTGTATTGCTAAAATATTATTCTCATAATACTGACAGTCTCAAAATAATCAGACTTTAATCTCATAATCTTATTTGTAACATTTATTATATGTCATAGCAAGATTGTTTTCAGTTCCATCTTTATTGCTTACTTTATAGATTAAATTAGATTAAAAAACAACAAAAAGCTACATGCTATCGTAGAAAATATTAACGTTCGCTGCTTCTGTCATTGGGTTTAGATTTCTCTCTCTCTCTTCAAAATGAAAGAAAAAGGTTTTACCAAATGCTTTATTTTTCATACCTGACTTAGACAGTTGCCCATCTTATCACTTGTCATAGGCGTGTAACTAAATCATATCACAGTGGTGCTCCAGTAATAATATGTTTATGAGAGAGTATTAAACATGTTGTGTAGTGTTATATGCAGCCTGTAATTTCCCTATTTTTCTTTTATCTCTTCAGGTCAGCTGTTTTTAAAGGGGGTTGTTATGCATTAGGTGTGTCAGGCCTATGACAGGATTTCAGTCATGTCCTGTTTTTGTTGAATATTTTGTACCTGCTAATGTTTTTCCATCAAATAGAATATATATGATATTTTTTTGCCTTGACATTGCCAGTAAATATAATGAAATAAGGAAAGTTTCACATTTTTATTTTAGCTCCCGTGCGTTTGGTTTTCATTCCTTTTAAGATTTAATTTCATGCCACACAGTGTGTTTATACCCATTCCTAGATCTAGCTGATCCTTCTTTTGTCCTCTATTTCACTTTTCAAATACCAACAGTCTTAGTGATCTAATAAACACTGAGCTAATAAACGCTTTGTAACTAGGCTCAAGGAGTGGCTGTGTCTATTTTCTGTTGAAACAGGCCTAGGCTGCCATGTTATTGCATGTTTCTTGGCTCATTGATAAACTCACCAATAAGATGAAGATTTTCAGTATGAAGTATGATAATATTAATTTTTCTGAATTGATGCACAGATTTGTTCATGTTGTATTTAAATATGTACAATTAAACAGTTGATGTTATTGATTAATTGATGGTAATTGCAAACATTTTTTATGTTATTTTTAAGGTTTCATGTTGCTGCGAGCAATGGCCTCATAAATAGTCTAAATGTTTTCCTGGATAACGGAGTCAATGTGAAGGCTATAGATGTTGCCGGTAAGACTTCCTGTCTCTGCATACTCTTATAAAAGCACATATGTGACCACAGACAACCAAAAAAGTCTTAAGTTGATGAGGTATATTTGTAGCAGCAGCCAAAATGGGTCAAAATGAGGACAATAATAAAGATCAAGTTCCATGAAAATAAGACCGTAAATATCAAAACTACATTTTTGATTAGTAATATACATCGCTAAGAACTTAATTTGGACAACTTTAAAGGCGATTTACTTAGTATTTTTTTTTGTACCCTCAAATCCAGATTTTCAAATAGCTGCGCCTCGGCCAAATATTGTCTATTTATCAAGGCAAAGCTTATTTATTTATTATATTTTATATAAAATGAAAAAGTGGTCCAGGGTCACATATTTTAAGTAGGTCTGCATAAGACATTATGTGTTACGTGTTCTGTGTGTTTTGGTTTTCCCCACATGTCTGACTTTGCCCTTATTTGGTGTTTCCTGTCCTTGATGTGATTATTAGTTAATTTGTTCCCAGCTGTGTCCCCCAGGTGTTTGAGTTTCTCCACTTGTTATGTCGTGTATTTAAAGTCTGTCTTTCCTAGTCTCCCTTGTCGGTCCTTAAATGTTTAAGGTTACTTTGTCAGTGTTCTCTTGTAATGTTTGATTGCCAGTGTTTATCCTGTTCTCCTCAGTTTCGTTATTAAAACATTGTTTTTTTTTGATACTCTGTGACTCCAGCGTCCTCGTTCCCAACATGACCGTAACATTATGTCTGAGACCACACTGAAAAATTGGGAGAAATGTTATGGCTTAAAATGAATAAGATTCTGTACTATGTGTAGATTGCTAATTGAACTATCAAATAAGCAAATTTGTGAAACTGATACTCATGCAAGCGACCAAATGTTTCCATTGAAGCCCAAGAAGCTCATGCAGCTTCTGCTGCCGTTATGACAAAAGAGGGAACAACCAGATTATGAAAAACATAGTATTTATAACGTGCATTTCATACATTTTGATCTAACTGTATTTTTGTTTCTAAATGTGATTGTTGTTCTTCTCTGCAGGTAAAACAGCTTTGCATCTGGCTGCAGCAGGCGGTCATTCCATGTGTGTGCAAAAGCTACTGCAGGTACCGTCCACTGCGTTCCTCCAATAACAATCACAGGAAGAAAGACTAATGAGAAAGCACATTGGAATGTCACAGTGCTGACATCTAACCAGCCCCTTTAGCGATTGCTCTGCCAAAAACTGCTCAATGCTTTCTTTCTTTTTTTCTTTTCTTTCCCTACCCTCTATGTTTTGTGTTTTATGTTTAAAGCCCTTCCTTGTTTGTTTTTTTCTTTTCCTGGACTTTCTTTTACTTTTGATCTCCACATAAGGCAGGGCCAGAGCAATTTACTTCTCATTTTTGTATCATAGCAACAATTCTTTTTCTCACAAACGCACCATTAAAAACGGGAGGTGTGTTATCTGTAATGAAATAATTAATACTTTTTTGTAAGGCTTTGATGTGAATAGAGCAGTAATTAAACGTGAGTGAACACGAAGGAAATAAATGCAAATGAGTTTAAACCATTAAAACCATGAACAATGTAAAGGATTAAAAGAAGTAGAAGGAAAATAAAATGCACCCTAATCATCAGTGTGAAATTTACATACTAGCTTAATTAAATGGAATCTGATGACTAAGCCAAATTTCACATGTATATTTACATGCATGAGAGCATGTGCTTTAATATGGGATTCATGCAATTTACATTCTCCTCAGTTTCTTAGCTTGTTGAGCAGAGAAATATGTAGCCAAACTGTGAAATAAGTAATTTAAGATTTGAAAACACATTTTATATCAATTCAGAGTATATAATATTGCTCAGGTGCATTTGTTAATAATGTCTTTCTTTTACAACAGTGTAAATGTCCTGTTGACAGCATAGACCTGCAGGGCCGAACAGCTTTGCATGATGCAGGTATGCAGATTTGTTGCTTTTTAAATTAATTTTATTAATTTTATTACATTAAAGTGGTCATAATAGTAAAAATTTCATTTATTTTATTATTATTATTCCACTTAACATTACTAAAGTTTTCATAATTTATACCATCTTTTGTTTTGCAGACTACATTGCATCACTAAAGCTTCATATTTGATAAATTCTATAGAACATATACGTTTTAGGATTCTAAAGCAAGAAACTTTTTCAGTTCACTGACATGAAAAGTGTTTATCTGAAGATGACAAGCCTACTGAACATATCCCAAATGAGGCTCTTGACAATGAGTTCTTTTATTTTGGCCTTCTTTGCTTTATGGGCGTTTGTGTCAGATGTATTGTTGTTATTCTATTGCGCAGATCTTTCATTATAAATTCATCAGTTACTGCATGGTGATGCATCAAGGACAAATATAGTGTCTAGCTGTCAGGTTTGATCGGAAAATTATAATGTTTTGTGTCTTTTTGTTTTTCAGCATATGTAGGCTGCAAAACCGCCATCAAAATGCTCTGTGACAGCGGTGCTTCTATTGATGCTGTCGATGCAGTACGTAAAATAGGTTTTGAAAACAGCAATTCATTTCACACACCATGATTGTATAAGAAACAATGTGAGAAAATGGGATAGAATTGATTTTGAAATTGAAACCTAAAAGGTATGTTGCATTGACTTTTTGGTACCTTTTTCAGGATGGTAGATCACCCTTATTGCTTGCTGCTAAGATGAGCCAACCAGGAGCATGCCAGATGCTTGTGCAATATGGAGCACGCTCTGTTCTTCGAGACAAGCAAAACAAGTATGTATTTAAAAATCTGATTTTATCTTCTGTGTTCATAATGAATATGTGAAACCAAAATACTAGATGAGGAAGATCACATTTTAAATGCAAATGCACATTCCTATCTGTATAATGATGTGAATCAGCTTGCAGCCTAATATGAAAAAGGCCATCTCAGGTCATCCCAACTGCATTGCGTCAGTGTCCTTAAGAAAACCATCTTTATTCCCTTGAAGTGGCATTCATTTTAAATGCAGAAAGCAGCAGTGAAGCTTCACCAGAATACGTTTATTTGCTATTCATCAGCATTCAATAAAATAACAAGTGCAGCAAAAAAAAAAATATATATATATTTTAAATGTAATATTTAATATAACAACAAGAGTTAACTTTAATCTTGTTTTGTGCTAAGAAAACATTTACCTAAAGTGAAAATCTCTCATTATAAAATATAATCATCAAATCATGGATTGAATCTTTTTGGCTACTTGTTTTCCTTTCTTGATTTCTTTCCTTTCTTGAAGTTTTGTACCAAAAAATGAATGAATAATTTGTGAGTAATTTATGGGCAGAAGTAAGGTGCAAAATCTCAATGAAGCCAATACATTCAGTCATTTTCAAAAATCAAAAAACAAAGCCTAGGCTAATTTTAAACGTTGATATAAAAAAGCATTGAATCTCATATTAGGTAATGATATACTGTAGCATAATGAGAAATGGACAAGCGATTGTTTTGTAACGTTTTTTTTTTTACAAATATGGATAACATTCAGGACAGCTGTAGATTTATTTTATGGGGTCACCAACTTATTCCTGGAGGGCCGGTGTCCTGCTGAGTTTAGGTCCAACCCTAATCAAATACACCTAAACTAGCTAATCAAGGTCTTGCTTGGTATACTTGAAACCTCAAGGCAGGTGTGTTGAGGCAATTTGGAGCTAAACTCTGCAGGACACCGGCCCTCCAGGAAATAGTTTTAATGACCCCTGATTTAGAACATGAAATGTTGTTTATAAAACGTAATTCAATTCAAAATCAATTGACGGTCACCGCCTAAATCAATCTCCCACTTATCTCATCCTCCTATCAGACCTCTCGCCACCTTCTATAAATAATCAGAAACCCTTCTCCATGCATCTTGATCTCAGTATCCCGCCTCCTCCTCAGATTCCACCAGGGGGAGCACTCAGGGTTAGGAACAGGCCGTCCATCTCTATCTCCTCCCGAGCACTCAGGGTTGTTTGCCCTAGGGCTCGGCAGCCCTCCTAACCCTGAGTATCCTCCCTGGTCAGCACGCCAAACATTGACCTTATTATTGCCACATCAAATTGATCAATCTTTGTTTCTGTGTTCCATTATTTTATGTGTGTTCTGACTAGGACTGCGCTTATCTTAGCTTGTGAGAGCTCTTGTAAAGAAGCAGTGGAGATTCTCCTGAAGACTAAGGCAGATGTTTCTGCAGTAGACATTTATGGCCATGATGCTTACCACTACGCCAGACTATGTCAGAAACAAGACTTGATCACACTTGTACAACATGCCTTGGAAAAAAACACTAAAGGTAACATGTTCCTTGTCAAATATTTTTTCCTGTTTTCGAGCAATGTAAATGTATACAGTGGAGTGAAATGTTATTTCACCGTATCAGAAGACCATATAATCTTTTTTTTTTTTCAGAAGGGCAGTGCAAAATGGGGGTCTTGTTATCCTTACATGTAGCAATTACTGAACTTGCTCTTGCAGGTGGCAGGTCATTTGAGTTTTAAATTTAGACCTGCTGTATCCAGCGCACTGTCATTTTAGGGTAATGTCATGTGATTTAAGAGAAGTGCCTGATTCAGATTTTGCTCACAGAAACTTCTCATATCCTAACAGTAAAAGGAAATAATTAGTCTGTATTTCTTTTCCAAGAAGTTTTATTTAAAGAGAGAGAGGCCTTTCCAAGATAAGGACTTATTCCAAGCAAATCACAAAGGTTACTTAGGTCCCCGAAAGATTGCTTATTGTAGTATTGTTTAAACTTCAATATCTCCAGATTATTAACTGCAGCAATACAAACAACAGCTGTTGAAATGCTTTGCATTAAAAACAAACATAATGTACAACAACATTTCTCCCAATTTTGTTTTCAGCTAAAGAAACTGCCACTGTTTCACAGAAGATCCAACAGGTAACATTGATATTTAGCTGACAGTTTAACTGTTTCGCAGTCAAGTTCAAGTATTTAAAATCCAAGACCGGAGAGGCAGTTAACAGCAGTCAAAAAGGTCATTGGTTTGCTGCACTCAAACTTTCTTAATCTGTTTATTGATCTTTCTGCCATTTAGAGTCTTAAACACTAATCGCAGTGCACTTTAATTAGAGCCATCCTAATACCCAGCGACTTGATAACGATTGGTCTCTGTCTCCAGAGAGGAATACTGATTCTCATGCTCATATGACTCAAGTCATACATATGTCAAATTATAGTTTCATACTGATAAAACATATATGTTATGTTTTATTAATTTAAGTTTTTCTATCTAAATGCAGGCAAAACCCCCATCAGCAGGGATTGGCCGGACCAAAGCAGGATCTGTAAAGACTGAGAAACCTTTGTCAGAGCCACCAACAGTGAGTTTCTTTAGGGGATTTAACTACAGAAATTGTAATTAAGGCTATGAGGCAGTCATTTTCCTCTCCTGTAGCTGATTGTGGTCCTGTGATCAGTTGTGAATGTCATCAGTAAAGGGTTGTGTCTGAATTACAGAGGGAACATGGCAGTCACTCCGCTGAAGGTAACTCAGTTTGTATTGTATTTCTATCATGGCAGAACATCAGGATTGCAATCAGTCATATCACAAAGACTTTTGAGGCTTGGGCTCTTATGTTTTGAACATGTTTTCTGTTCCCTGAAGGAAAAGGTGCCAAACACAGTCAGAATCTGGATTCTGCGCAGGTACCCTGTCTAATCTAACTTGATCAGTGTTCACTTAAAAATGACAATGTGATGAAAATGTACTCTCACTCAGGCCATCCAAAATGTAGATGGGTTTATTTATTCATCTGAAAAGATTTTTCCCACACAGTCAGCTCCAGCTCCAGTGAGATCTGCTCCGATGGAGTTATTGCCCGGTGAAGTAGAGGCTCTTAAGAGAGAACTAAGAGATTCAAGAAGGAGGCAAGAAGCTGCAGAGGTGGAGGTACACAGACTGGACACAGTGCTGGCTCTGCGCGCTCAGGAATACGAAGCACTTAGGAGAAGCAGCGAGCAAGCTCTGCATGTGGCCCAAAACCGGTCGTGGGAGTTGGAGGAGGCCCTGGGTGAGGTGCAGAGAAGGATGGCCGGCTCAGAATCCCGTGTGAGACAGATGCAAGCTCATCTAGTGGCTGTCAGGGAGCACTTGGTGGAAGAACTGAGAGTCCAGCTCCTAGAGGTCAAAGGTCAGCGGGAGGCAGCCGTAGCTGAATTAGGACGGATGCAGAAGGAACTCACCCAGAGCAGGAGGGAGGTGGAGCAGCAGAAGGAGAACCAGAGCTCCTTAATGCAGGAACTTAGTCGTCTTTCCCATGAGCTTCTCAGCAGAGAAGAACAAATAAATATGCTGAGGACCAAGTTAGCGGGAGTGGAGACACAGCAAGCTGAGATGTTGTGTAAAGAAGCTCAAACCCCATCAGAATGGTGCACCACTCATGAGAAGAGCACCATGACTGACCTCACTACAGAAACCACTGAACCGACTATAGATCCGGAGAACTACATTAAAAAGAACGAGCACACAGTCATAACACAGTCACTGAAAGATGCACTGCAACAGGCTGAAACCAAAGCAGACGAGACTCTACAGAAGTACCAGCGTGCCCAGGAGGAGAACCAGAACCTGCTGAGAGAACTTCAAGAACAAAAGTCTGAGCTGGACACTATACAGGAGGCACTACAGGCTAGGTTTGTTCCTGTTGCCTTAGTGGAGGAAAAGGAGAAAGAGGTGGAACAACTCAAACTGGCCCTTGAAGAAATGGAGAAGCGACAAAACCAGGCCAGTGTGAACATCTCAAACTTAAAGGATGAAGGTGTTCAGACAGAAGAACACAGGCAGCCATGCACAAGTGAAGTACAGCATAACCAAGTGTCTTCTTCTACAGGGAGTGAAAGAACAGAATGTGAAGTCATTAGAAGTGCAGTGAAAAATGCTGGAATTGAAAGTAAAAGCAGCACAAATGAAGACCAGGTGAGCACATCACGAGATCAAGTTGAAAAGATGATTGTTGCTTGTATATTATACATTTTTATTGCAGATCGGTCAACCATCTAGAACACTCTGATCACCTTAGGGTATTGCACAGGGCAAATTTTTCTTCAGTGAAAGTAATTACATATGTTCTCTGTCTCAGTCATCAGTGAAGAATGAGGGACAGAGGTTGGCTCAGGTCAGCATCCCAGAACCCATCAGCTCCTGCGGACCATCCCCGCCTGACAGCTCCCTCCAGGCTCAGGTCCACAGCCTGCAACAGCAGCTAGAGGTTCATTACTGGTTGCTCTATCCTATATTTAAGGTTTTGTTTTGTTTACGCTTTCTTGGACTAGCTTTTGATTGATTTTAGTGCAAATTGGCTCAGAATATGAGAACTTGATAAGATTAAGTGGTATATTCATTTCACAAAACTGTCATTTACTTACCCCCCATGCCATTTTTAACAGAAAAGAGGATATTTGAAACTGTTTTGTTACGAGCATTTTTCAAAACAGTTTTGTGTTCCACAATAACAGAATTGTTATTTTTGGGTGAGCTATTACTTTGTTTAGTGTAAGCAAATGTTTTATTCAAAAACCCTTTTTCCTCTGTGGACCACAAAGTAAACTGAGCAACTGAAGTGAGAAAGTTATGACAGAATTTTCACTTTTATGTGAACTATTTATTTTACAGCTTTAATAATCCTCATGGAGAAATTCAAATTTGGGAAATTAGAAATACTTCTGCACACTAATACAACATCATAAAACAAAAAAGATAAAACACGTGATACAATCCAGTTACAGCATATTGTTAAAAATACTTAAAGGAACCGTATGTAAGAAATGGCCAAAACCGGTACTGCAATCACTTTCAAAATACTGTTGAGCCATGTCTCCCCTCCCCGTTGACTAGAGGTTGCCAGATAAGCAATTTTATCTGTCTCCATCGTTCAAACACTTCTCCAATGCAAACCCTTGTCTTATTTCGCACTTTGTCACGCCGTATTTCCGATTCATAGCGCGTCTTTTAGGTTTCGTACTCAAAATGTTTTTATTTTTATTTTAGTAGCTGCTGCAGCCGTGACAATTAATGCAGAGCAGGCAACCTGGATGCCAAAACACTATTGACTTCGTGATTGGGAGATAGATGGAGGGCAGCGCTTCAGGCCAAAACAAAACATGACAGCATAAACATCATTTGAGGGCTGCAACTGTCCTTTTTAAATGAGAATATCCAGGCTGTACTATTTATTAGATTGTGTTTTGTTTTGTTTCATGGTTTCTTGTGCTTTCTTTGTGGAAAAGAGAATAGTATATCCAAAGCCAAATTTAAATTCAGTTTGCTAGTACAGTTTTTGTGCTGTTGCACAGACATATTTTGTTCAGCTCCGCTGGGATAGAAATGTGCTGGCAATTTGTTACAGTAGCATGTTTCTTAGCAACAAGGACATCAGTGGACATGAAACATCCATGAGATGGGTGGCTGGAGAGGTCTTCACCTTGGCAGACTTAACAGAAGCAATTTTTACAATACCACAGAGTAGCATGAAATTGTCCTGTCACCTGTGGTATTACAAGAAACCTGCAGTGACTGTGATCAAAAACAGTATTACACAAGAATCACTCTCCAGAGACATCTTAACTTTTATCAAAACAACTCTCATTTTCCCCAGTGCTTTTACTGTAATCCAACAAAACAGAGTACTTTATGACCTGTATTGCCCATTTCTGAATGAGTGTAGGTTTATGCATTATTCATTTTTTTTTTACCTGATGGGAGATCCAATGCATTATGAATTCTTGCTTTCTTTTCTTTCTTTTTTCCCCCAGGACTGTGAAAAACATTACAGACATGTGCTTTCAATTTACCGAACACGATTGCTCAGTGCAGCACAGGTAGAATTTATTTTTGTTTCGTGCATGTTGTCTTATTATCTAATATGTTTTCAAAAGTAGACCCTTGAAGATGGTACCATCTACCATCACCATTTCAGAATTTTTTATGTTTTATTTTTTTAGGGTTACATGGATGAAGAGGCCAGAGTGGCTCTGCTTCAGATTGCCAAGATGAGAGAGGAATGTGTGTGTTGAGTGAGCATTCAGTGTGCTGTTGTTCCTGTGTGTGTGTGTGTGTGTGTGTTTTGCTATACTTGTGAGGACCAACTATTGAGAAGCAACCAGCTCTGTGAGGACATTTCTCATTGTGGGGACATTTGGGTGGTCTTCACAAGGGAAATAAATTATTAAAAATGCTAAATGAAGTCTATCTTAAAATGTAAAAATGCAAAAGGGTTTCTGTGATGGGTAGGGTTGGTGTAGGCTCATAAAAAATATTGCTAGGTCAGTATAAAAAAATATAAGTCTATCAAAGTCTTCACAAATATAGCAAACAAACGTGAGTGTGTGTGTGTGTATGTTACTGCTAAAAGATCTTGTTAGATCTTTTAATGTCTTTTAAAAGTCTTATTCTTACCAAGGCTGCCTTTATTTGATTAAAAAATACAGTAGAAACAGCAATATAGTAAAATTATATTTCAAATGAAATGATTTTATATTTAAGTATATTTTCATTTAAATGTTTCTGTAATGTAAGTGCTGAGTTTTGAGTAGCCATTACTCCAGTATTCAGTGTCATGTAATCCTTCAGAAATAAATGTTAATTTGGTTCTCAAGAAACATTTCTTAGTATCAATGTGAACATGTGCTGCTTCATATTTTTTGTTCAAATCGTGATACTTTTTTGAGTCCAAAGTTCAAAATGTATATATTCCATTAATAAATTCTGTAACAGAAATAAATCTAATTTGGTGTAATTAGGTTTTATGTTCCCCTTTTATTATTAAATGTGTGCAGGTTGACCACGGTTCTTTGTAATTAACTCACAGTTAACTATCACTATAAAAGACTGAAGTAGCTACATTTTGGTGAAATGATGTCTGTTGTTTAAAGAGGTATAATAATAAAAATAAAAAGAATAAACATTAGAAACATTGACAATACCTGCCAACAAATGAGGTTTGTGTTTCATATTCACCTTTTCCTTGTAAGAAGTCATAATCATATTAATGTAAATATATCAAAACTTTTAAAATAAAAAAGTTTTAAAATTAAAGTCTTAAAATATATGTATATTTTTAATTAGTAATGTGTATTGCTAAGGACTTCATTTGGGAAACTTTAAAGACATTTTCTGAATATTTTATTATTATTATTACTATTATTATTATTTGCACCCTCATATTCCAGATTTTTATTCTCAGTCAAATATTGTCATATTCTAACAAAATTATTTATTCAGCTGTCGGATGATGTATTACCTTTAACGGACCCTTGTTACTGGTTTTGTGTTCCAGAGTACACACATATGGTGATGGCGCACTTAAAAGCCTACATAAAAAAAACGAATTAAACGCAAGTCAATTAACACATTTCGGTTCGATTTTCAAAGGCTATCGATTCCATTCAGGAAACTTACAGCACATGGAATACTTGCATGGCACTTTATGTGATCCTCATTCTTTCAGCTATCATCCTTGTCTTTCCCGGGCAAAAGAGGGGTGAGTGACAGAAGATTTTTCATTCTGAGCCAGCTTCTGTCAAAATTGCTCTTGCAAAACTTATAAACGTTTTGTAAATAAATTTATTTTAAGATATTGTGCGGGCACTTACAAAAATAGAAAACGGGGTTATCAGTTGTTTTTTTAGCAGTTTTTATCACACACCGTCGTTATTCGGCCGATGACGACCGTTGGCCGATACATTGGTGCATCGCTAAATTGCATTTTGGTTCATCCAGTGTTCTTTTGTTGGGTTGTTTTGTTGCCCTCGATATAGAAATGAACAACTTCACCTTAAAGGTATAGTTCACCCAAAAAATGAACATCATTTATTCGCGTCTTTCTTTAATCTTCAATCTTTCTTTCATCAAAAGTACTCGCATCTAAACTTCAGTTGTTTCATAAAAACCGCTGAGGATGATTTGCCTTTAAACCCTTCTGATCCAGTTCCTGTGTGTCAGAATCTCTAATTACAGTTCGTTTCATCAGACCGTGTTCTTTATAGTGAAGGAATCAGACTGCCCTCTTGTGTTCTGTACTACACAGTTGCCTTTTGCTGGAAAATGGTAGGGGATTTGTGTTCTCTAGGGTAAATATTTTGCTGTGAAAATCAGTGTTGGGCGGTGAGTAGTCATCTCTGATGTCCTGAAAACTCAAATTGGTGTTTTGTATTAATTAGACAGAAGAACAAACATCTGTGAACTGGAAGACACTGTTTATGTACTTAATGAAATCTATCCCTTGGTCTTGGCAAAAAAATAAGCTTTTTGTCTGTTGTGCATTTATTTTATTTTTTCCTTGAAGAGCCCTGACAATAAACCCCAATACACAGACTGCACAAACTCTCAGCATATGGTTTTGATTTCAGCACTCAACAACAAAAAATGAGAGACTTGTTGTTAAACACTGACCTCAACACAGTCATCCATCAAGATTTTTATTTGTGCTAATACGATTTATTGTCTACACTGAGGTTTGGCTGAGCCTCACGCTTGCACAGACCTGTTTTTTTTTTTTTTTCTGTTCTACGATGAACTGACTGTGGTCATTGTGGTTTCATTCAGTTTCTTGGCTTGGCTGTTCATGTTGTAACCATAGTTTATCAAAGCCCATGACACTGAGAAGAGATTTTTGGCATTGCGTTAAAGTTTTATTCCACTGAAGTCTGAAGATTTTGCACAGGAAAGGAACATAATACCCCATTAACTTTGAAGGAACCCTGACCCTCCCCGAATACATCCTAAACCCCCACCATCCACATCAATTTGTTCACTTGAGACCCACTTCCCTCCCTCGCTATTATTGTGTCTCATATTTAATAGAGGAGCGAACCACAACATTGGTTTTATGTTTAGATCTTTGTGGTCTGATCTGTCTAAGCTGTTCTCAGTAATTACGGTGAATACTTTTCAATGTGCCTGGAAATTTTCCTTTAATCAGATTTCCAAAGCACTAACCAGAACCAGATGCCCACTTGGTTTGTCTCAAATTACTGTGTGCTTAAAGATCACAGCGTGGTGATCACTTTTAAGAGTCCGCTAACATATACTGACTGCTGATGGCCCCACCTCTTCCCCTGAGGGGGGGGGGGGGGGGGTGACCTCTGTAAGTGATGCTGCTTTTACTTTTGCTCCTGCACTGGTCAGATCCATTTAAAATACAAGACAAGTTCAACTGTTGATAAAAGAACCCAGCTAAAGCTTATGCAATTTCACCAATTTCACGGTGCTTAGCTTACCTTATTAGCATTCTTGTTGGTCTTGCTGTAGTATACCCCTCTTTTTTGTCTTTGCATATAGCTAACTGTAATATCATATAAGGCCAAAAAAAGTATACTTATATATAATATTTATTTTAAAAGTTATATTTATCAATTTAAATAAGATTTATATGCTTATATTTTAAGTTATTTTAATGGCGGTGAAGACCTGTTCATTGCCACAAAAATTAAATCACTGATTCTACACATAGAAGCCTGATTAAAAATGCTTAGTTGTAGTATAAATACATATTTAGTTATTTATATAAAAGTTAGTTATTTGTTTAGAAAGTTATTCATTTGACATGTATTTCTACATGATGATAGTTTTTAATGTTAATTTAAATGTAGGCCTAGTTGATTTATTGAAATTAAATGGCAATTTTATTACAGTAATTTGTTCATAAAAATCTAATGGGGGATCAACACTAAGAATATTGGAAATTACAAAAATAAATATAAAGTAATAATAAACCCAAGTAATTTACAGTATGTAGTAGTCAATTATTTTATTTGTATACACACAAAATAATGAGATATATAATTTTTTTTGTTAATAATAAATACAATTTATTTTATTTGTATATATACACACATAAATATAAATATATATAATATTTGTAATAGATATTAATTTCTGTATAATACATGAAAATGTATTCATATAAAATAAGATCTAAATTTATTTTCATTTATTAATATTTGTATGGCATTGATAATAAGAACGTAGTTTTTTTAATTTTTAATGTAGGAATTGTTTTATAATGTCCAGGAAAGCAGCTTCAGAGAAAACCGTTTTACTTCTTAAACTGTCTGTATTGGGGATAGTGTTTCACAGTGGTATCACATCTCTTGGTAAGATTCTTCAGTCGTGGTGTCAGTATGTCTGTCTCTGATCATGTCAGCCGTGTTAAAATTAGTCCTGTTGTAGCCATTCAAGTGCTTCTTAGAGCTTTGTGACATCTGAGTTAAGGGTTGCGTTACTGTTTTTCCCCCTCATTAAGCTACGGTTAACCACCAATGGATCAAGGCCCTGTTCTCATTCTCTCCGCTTCTGTCCCTGCCCAGCACAAATTACACACGCCTGGAGGAGAAGACATCCCACATTCGCACGTCTCACAAGGCGCTGACATTCCCTATCTGTTACAGCACCGCTGTAATGGGAGAAGAGAGTTAGAGCGCTCTTCACCCCAAACCCTCACATTAGTGTGTGAAACATTGGAACGATGCAACCACAGGGCATATGGGATGTATTTATAGCATCACTGGCTTATATACTCCACTGACAGAAATGTTGACGATATATTCCAGTCCTGATTATGTGAGATGACTTTGTTTTTATCCCATCAGGCTGTTGTCAGGTTTGAGCCCGTTCTGCTGTAATTCTTTTACAGCAGGGTTTCTGTATCAGGCTCTCCCCCACATCTCTCTCATTACATAAACCACATAATGAGGCAATCATCTGTCAAATCCTCAGAGATCTTGTTAGAAACTGTCAAGAGCAAGAGATCTTTTTTTGTTTCAGTTTTGGATACGAAAATACCTAGTGTTTTCTTGCTTATAGTGAATTTATGTTAGCTTCGAAACCATCCATATATGCTAGTGTTTGCCAAAAGCTGACAATAATATTTTAGCAGATTTTAGGACATTTTAGATGACATATCATGCATATACGCAAATGTCCGTCCAATAAGACACTCTAGAATACCAATAGCAAGTGGAAAATTTACTGAAAAAAACTATTTTTGGAATTAAAAAACAAGCTATTTTCTTGTCAAGTGATTTCAAAGGAGGGTAAATGTGCTATAAGGTGTTCACTGACGTTTCATCAAAATATCACAAATCGCATCTTTTGGAATGTTAGATGACCTCATAGAAAAGGTCTCAAGTCAGTGTTTGCTCTCATTTTAGTCAGGATGGTAACTTAACTCCAACTAACATGATGTATCTTGCTGTCGCCTCACAGAACCAACTTAACAAAACACGAGCATGGGCATTACTGCATTATTCAGGAAGCTGTAACCTCATCCAGTTTTCTGTGACATGGGGTGGTGACCTAGTGGTCGAAGACTATAGGGCTCCACAGACAGAGGTTCAATTCCCAAAGGTGCCTTAGAAACTGGAGAGGGAGTGAGATCACAGTCTTGTGTTGTTGTCATTGTGCAGTTCACTCACGTTCTTATGTTGATGATGTCATTTTGCAATGAAGAAAATTTGAAAAATGCATCTTCGATGCATCTTTTGGATCTTGGTGTGTGTGTGTGTGTGTGTGTGTGTGGTTCATTGGTGTATTTATGTGTGCGTGACCGATCATTTGTTTTGGAAAATACTTTTGCTGCAGAAAGGGGCTGTGGTCTCCCCCATCATTTACAACTTAAAAGATCAAACCACTCTCCTCCGGAGGGAGAAATCTGCAAAATATAAACAGGCTGTTAAATGGAAAACTACATCTGTGTTCATTTGTTTCAGCCAGAGACGGCCACATTTGGTAATCCTTACTGAAAATGATTTTGAATGGCTTTAGAGAGTGAAAAAAGACAGTTTAACCTGTCATCTATTTCCTACGGGAGTGCTGCAGTGGTAGAGTGTTGAGATGTGGACGTCTAGAGATTCCCCAAATACTCACTGGCTCCCACCCATCTTGCATCACATCCTCTATCTTAAAGTGCTGTAGACATGTTTTGAGAGGCATCTGTGGTTTTTATAGAAGCCATGCTCTTTAGAACGTTATAAACACAGTTTTTGAGATCGAAATGGTTGCTGTGGGTCTTAAGGAGCACCATTGTCTTTATTATTTATATTGTTTTAGAGACTGGAAACTAGCCCTTTGAAGGCATTAATATGTCAAATGGATGTGGATGTCACTCAAGGAGCAATAGATCAAGGAGCAATTACAAGATACATGTCAGTCTATGCCTGAGACTCTTTAATGAGACGTCAGAGTTGTTGAGCTGTCTATGCTGTTCTTCATAGTTTGCGTAGCATAGCACTTCAAAGTAAACCCTAACAGAGTGCTTTTTAGCACATGCTGGTGTGTAGCATTGAAAGGATGACATTGATAATGGCATAAAAGAACAAGCTGTATGAAGCATCATCAGGATGTTTTAATGAAGACTGGGACTAAAAATAAGGCAGCTCACCCCTTTAGGAGAATGAAGAATTGGGCCTTTTGAAGTACATGGGGGTGTGTAAAAGCTCAGTATGGGCGGTTGTGAGTGTTTGAAGAGGAAAAATATGCTTGACAGTGTTCTCTCTCTCTCTCTCTCTTTGTCTTTCGCTCCTCATTAGTCTGCATACAGGGTAAAAACAGCCTCTAATGTCACCTTTACAAGCAGTCTCGTCTGCCCCTTTCATCTCGGATCCTCTACAAGTTTTCATCACTCTGATCCTCCTGTGATCCTGAAACTTTGATTGAGCCTTTGTGCTACAAATTTGTCTGTGAATTGAAATGCAGATTCCCTGATGAGTGACTTTAGGGGTGAAAAAGAAATTTGCTTGAGAAGGTGATTATCCACCTGTAAAACACAAGGAAAAAATTTCCTTAAAAATAGGCTGCGCGTGAATTCATGTAGGAGGGAATGTGTGTTTGTGATTGCATGTTCAGGTGAGAATGAATTTGCTTCATTCTATTAACTGATATAAAATACTCTAAGAGATAAGAAGATTCAATTTGTGAAGTTAAAAAATAATGACTACTGTGACCTGTTGTTAACAAATAAAATCTATAATTTTGAGTGAGTTGGACTTAAAAATAGTGTCATAAACCTAATTTATTAATTTTGATTACTTCTTTATAATTAAACTAATATAATATTTGTATTATCTTTGTAAATGAGTGCCTATTTTATACAACGTGTAAATGTGTTAGTATATTAAATAATTAAATCATAATGATAACATTATTATTTTAAGGTTACATCAATTAGTTGCGTATTTGCGTGCATATTACTAGAATATTATGCATTTATTAGTGGTAATTAAGCACATATTAATGCCGTATTCTATTTTACATCCCTAATCCTGCCCAATACCTAAACTTAACAACTACCTTAGTAACTATTAATAAGCAGCAAATTAATAATTTATTGAGGCAAAAGTCGTAGATAAGTTAACAAGTTACCTATTCTAAAGTGTTACTATAATAATAATAATAATGTTGCATATAAATATTCCTGTACTAGCTTTCCCTATTTGAGCTATGTAGCTTAGACTATAATGTTTATTTTTTAAAGCTGCTGTACTTTTTTTTTCTCCAGCAGAGAGCAGGCTTGTATTGCAGTGAGACACGTTTCTATCAACGGGACTGTTTCTATCACCCCAGCAGATGGCAGTCTCAAAAGCTACAGCTCTTGTGTTGCTGCTTTAAACAAAGGCTGATGAATTGTTGGTGCTCTAAAGAAGGGCTGAATTAAGGTAAGTGTGTCAGTGTTACATCAGTCGTTGGCTACGTTGTAAATGAGAGGCAATTAAACAAAACATTTATTTAAACGGTAAAAGTGTTCAGGCTGATAACATTGAGAAATGTTTAGCTACACATAGGCGTATCATTACGTAAAGCAAGGTATAGTTGCCCAAAATAGATCACTGGTTATGGCCTGATTGTTGTTGCTCATGTACTGTTGATTTTGCCGTGTGTGTGAGGATAGCTGAGGTGCAGTGGAGAGTGGAGACAGAGTCAGTACTGTGACCCCCCCTGTAAACCACAGACCTCAGCACTGTCGGTTTGCACATTGACAGGCTCCACTCCCTGTGGGTTTGGCTGGTGGTGGCCTGGAACTGACCCACAGCCTGTGGGCGCTCAGGGGAGGCAGGGTTAGTACTTTGGCTAAGTGTAATGTGGATAACAGTGTGTGAGTTAGCAAAGCTGAAGTTTTTTTCCCACAGATTTCCACTGAGGTTACAGCTGGGATCTACTGAATATTTTTTAAGCGTAAGAACAAATTAATAAGTATGTGGTTTGGGAGGAAGGGCAAACATCTGCAAGATGCTCCTCAAATACACTAAAGAGCATTAAATTAAACATGTTTTTAGCCTAGCCATATATATATATATATATATATGTGTGTGTGTGTGTGTACATATATATATATATATATATATATATATATATATATATATATATATAAAATGAATGTATGTATGTTTATATATATATATATATAGAGAGAGAGAGAGAGAGAGAGAGAGAGAGAAAGGGAGAGATATGGGTCAAAGAAAAAAAAGGGTTTTTAACCATAAAAACAAGAAGTTTAATACTGCTTTAAATTGTTGTTGTTTTCCCCCCAAGGTTTTAGAAAAATATTGTTACACTGAATGATGTAATGTTACAATGTAACAAAATTTCAACCAAATTGTGAATTTTTTTTTCTCCAAAAACTTATTTGAAACCTAAAGTACACACTTTAAAGCACACTTACATTTAATGTGCTTTCTATTTACATAAAATAAATTGAATTATTGTCTTTGACCCATATATATATATATATATATATATATATATACACACACACACATAAATACCTCAACATCAGTATCTCAGAGTTTTACAGTTGGTGTTGGATAGTGAATGTCTTTAAAAGCTGTTGCTGTAGAGTTGAAATAGGGTAAGGATTTATCGAACAGTTTAGCTCTGGACGGGAGGTATGTTAGCAGGAGAGCAGTAATCCAGAATGTGCCCTCCCCTGCAGATCACCAGAGGAGCACGTTGGAAAATCACTGATGTCTTTACAAATATTTACTCTTGCCCCGCAACATCTGCTGAATTTATTGTTGTAAAATCCCCCCACCGTTAAGCGCTGGATTGGAGTGTCCAGATGTTCCTAATAACGGCTGCTAGCTTAGCCATGCTGGAGAAATAGAGGTGCCCTTGAGCAAGAATGAACTAGTGTTGGGCTCAACCCATCCCTGCCCAGCTGGATTAGAGGGAGCACAAGCAGTGGAAAGGCCCTTTATTAAATGCGATCTGTTGTGGTCAGGCTTAAGGTGGGCATGGAAGATCACTGGTATGTCTCTACTTTTGTCTGGGAGCACTTCTGCCCTCTGCACCACAGCGCTTATGTGTGATCTGAATGAAACCGCAGGTATTTGGGTAGAGGGCATTAATGATTTATTCGGCGTCTGTTAGCCAAGAACGTTTTGAATAATAATAAGTCCCCTCAAGATGTTTAATCATCTGATACCTTTGGACTGGAACACTGAGCCTGCCTGCCTGCAAAGTTTGTTTTATCTGTCTCTCCTCAGCTCGCCAGATAGATAGGCCTCTTTGGGCTTCTGCTGATCATTGGCCTGCTATGGGACATCTTGAGCACAAAGCCATTAGTTCTGCTCTATGTACAGTGGCTACAGAAATTTTTTTGGACGCTTGATATAGAGATAAGATATATTCACTTCATTGCATATGTAACAAATGATGCTAATTCACTTTTTTTAACCTTTACCAACAGTAAATGTTAAAAATAAAGGAAAAAATTAAGATTTGCATGCATAACTGAATAATGAATATTAGCAAACACACACACACACACACACACACACACAGAGACTTTAGATATGCTTTATTCGCAATGAAAATACTTGCAGAAATTTAATTGTTTTCAGTATCTATTTATCTATCTATCTATCTACTTAAAATATAACATATTAATATAATAAAATATATTTTTGGTATTTTTACTTTTACATTACAATTATCTGTAACTTCTAAAACATAAAGTTTGTCTTTAAATCTTTAAAAACCTAATAGTTTGATAACATTGTGATATTTTGATAACACTGCAGTTATCAGACAGAATTTTACAAATGTATTTATGGCCTGCTCTTGTCATGCAATGCCGGAAGCAGTGGGACTGTATTGAATGCTGCTGAGGAGAATTGGGTGTTCTCAGTCATCCTCCATCATTACCAAAGCAGCCCTGTTGCGAACGCATATGTCACTGCTTGTGCCCTTACAGGATATTTTGTTCTGTTTACAGCCATTAACTCATCTATAGTTTACACAAAAAAATAGTTTGGGCTTATTATGTATACAGCATCTCTGTAACCTCATAAATGGCTAACTTTCTTCACATGCGTGCACCCATATGCTTAGGTATTTGCGTATGCATCCTTGCGAGCACATATGACAGGCGTTTTCCTCGCAACTTGGAACAGGCTTGTCAAGGGGGATCTAGCACCAGTTAGTGAGAGGAGAAGGATGGATGGGGGGGTGGTGCAGTAAATAATTTGTGCTGGCAGATGTTCACAGACCCAAATATGCATGAGTTTGTGGATCTGGCAGCTCTCGCCTCCTGCCAAACTTGCTGCTTTTTCATGATGCATGCGGGAGCAGTTGTTATTCTGGCGGCGTTACAGAGCACATTAATCTGAACTGTCATCACCTCTGACCGCTTTTGGTGGAAATTATTTCACCCCTTTATTAAGGGAACTCTAGTGAAACATTACCATCGGCGGTAAGGTCAACATTCTTGGCGGTTCTGTCATCAGGCTTCTGTGCTTTTATACTGGCCTTTCTGTGTAGCGTAATGTATACCTTGGATGAAAAGTACAGACCGTGAGAGGGAGGAAAGCAGGGACAGCCACCTCTTATACACAGTGCTTCCTGGCGTTTCAATCGCCATCCCTCTCGTATTTGTTTAAAAAACCCACGCAGCGATTTGATTCCATTTTAAAGGAACGCTCGTGCCAATGGTGTATTGCTGTAAAGTGCCAATATATGTGGTTTTGGATGCAGTTCAGAATGAGTCAAGCTACTGTTGTGGTGCCTTATTAAAGCGACTCTCTCTCTTGCTATTTAGCCAAACCATTTGAGCTGATGATTTCACAATTCATTTGAAAGCGATCTCTCCCAGGCCAGCCCAGCGTGCAAATCCAGTTCACTGGTTCTTACCACAGAGTGGTTATGGGAATATTCTCTCGCTGAGTGGTTGGTCAGTTTGACCATTATTGTTCAGAACACATGCTTCTCATCACAGCTCAGAGAGGCAGATGGAAAAACTCTTCGTATGAAAGAAATAATCAGCGGTTTCTCCCTTTGAAGAGACAGTAAGAAGCCCTCTCTGCGTGTATCAAATACAGATGCGCAGTTTACATCTATACTTAGTGTCTGTCAGTGGTATGTTTTGGCAGCTCTGCCGGACGGGCTGTCGTGCTGTGTAAATTGCATAAGTATTCATCGTGTGATGCCCATTGTGACCTTTGCTCTCTCTTCCTGTAGCGAACTAAAGCCATTTAGCCTGTCAGGGCCTCAACCTTTTTGTAAATGTCACTTTGAGGGATGTGTGAAAGCCATAACAATAGCCATCGTGTAATCAAGTTATCAGCAATGCCCAGAAAAAAGTGCAATTATCATAATAACATATCCAGCCAGTCACTTACTGTCATGCTTGTTCTGACTATGCGCGGGGGTGTATGGGGGGGAAACAGGAGGGGAGTTTTTTCTAAAGGAGGGCTTTGGCAGTCTGCCACAGAGTGCGCTTTTTCCCTCGAGGCCTCTTACTCACCAGTCAGAGAAAATGAGAATTACACATATTAAAGAGGGTAAACGGCAGTAATCACCACGCTGGGAGGAGGCAAGAGGATTCACGGGCCTGCTGAACATGTAGTGCAGGAAGGGAAGTGCTGCTCGGTTCACACACACACACACCCTTTTGGAGAAACGAGCAGTGCTTTGCCCCATATGCTCTCAAGAATGTGTTCCATAAACTCCATCCACTTGTAGGCCAGCGAGTGTTACGACTTGTTATTTTAGGTGTTCTTGGTGTCAGCCTGTAGGTTTTGTTTCCAGTCATTGATCTTAGATGAAAAGAGCACTGGTTAATGTACATGCTGCTGTGTTTTTCATCACTTTAAAGGATTTGCATAAGTGGAAATACTGCTAGCATTTCTGCATGTGAAGCAGGAATAATATTTAACTCAGTTATGTAGGGTTGTCAGTCGGTTAAAATCATGATTAATCTCCTAATTATTATCAGTTAACATGGCTGATTAACACCTTTGGTGTCAAGGAAACTAAACAGTAGACACATGTATAATTTGTGTGAGTGACACTTGCAATGAAACAACTAAATGTGCAATTATTCAGTATTAAAAACAGCATTTTCCCCCATGATTTATGGCTATAATCGTATATGTTTACAATTAAAATTCTGTCATTAATTACTCAGCCTCATGTTGTTCCAAACCTGTAAGACCTGTTCATCTTCAGAACACAAATTAAGATATTTTGATAAATTCTAAGAGCTCTCTGACCCTCCCATAGATAGCAAGGTAGTATACCAAGTGAATAAAGTCATTATTTTTGTTTTCTTTGTGCACAAAAAGTATTCCCATAGCTTCTTAAGATTACGGTTGAAGCACTAATGTCGCATAGTAGTCCTTGTTACATTTATGGACCTTGAACGTGGTATTATACTTGCTTTTTATGGGAGGAAAGGTTTGAGAGCTCAGAATTCATGGAAAATAAGACGAGCGAAGGCCTTACGGGTTTGTAACGACATGAGGGTGAGTATTAGATGACAGAATTTTCATTTTTGGGTCAACTATACCCTCATAAACTTTTATTGGTAATATTTTACTTGATAAAATTTGATGATGATTTACTAAAGAGTGTACATGACATCCATTCTGGGTTTTGCATACAATTACAATAAATGACTAACAAGAATAAGCGATTCTTTAAAAAAAAAAAAAGTACCCTACCCATAATTGGCTTTTTTCTTAATGTTTCCAATCGTTTTGTTAATCACACAAAGCGGAATCAAATAAATGTGTTTAAAAATGTCATTAAACATCCTGAATTCCTCACATTCGTTAACTTTTACAGCCATAGTAGTTCCATTAGTATTCTTGTAAAGACTGTTTATCTTATTAGGATACACCACAATATATCTGTTTCCAGCATTCTGTTTGATCTCTGTATCCTGTGTGGTGGTTCTGCACGGTTCGCATCACAGCAGGGCTGGTGAGAATTCAGTCCAAGCGTGAAATCATCTGGCTTTCACCAAGCCCTTTTAGAGCTACGATGTTTCCTCCAGTGCAGTCCTGAAAACATTGACCCCGAGGCTACTCTGCTTTCCTTGGCAGTGACTGCGGGGCCTTTACAAGGAACAGCCTGTTTGTTTGTTTGGTCCATAGAGTTCACTCAGCGTGGGTTGTGTTTGCCAGGTCACTAGAGCCCAGCTGAGTGGCGGAGAGTGCCGGGGAATGGCCTGGACTGCTGTGGCGGAAAAGGGGAACAGCTGCATGGCGAATCCCGCACTCTAACCCTTTAATTTATTGCTCATCCCCACGTGTGTGTTCCCCATTTCTCTCCATAAGGAAGTTGCTAGTGGCTAACAGCGGACCACCCTAACCTCGCTGGATCGAAGTCTTCACCACGAGCCTCAGATAAGAGGCCTGGAGCGGATCCAGGTGCATTAGAGCTGGGTTGAGCTTCTGACACGAAACAGCCCTCTGGGGGAACTGCAGGCATCCATAAATATTTAGGCACCAAAGAGGTTTATGGAGTTTGTTGTAAAAGGATTTATGATGGGCCTCGAGTCCATCCAACGACTTGGAGAGGGGGCTTTTTCTGGACTTCAACTTAATGCACTGACGAGCTGTGCTCTTCACGGGAACATCAGTCGTGGCTCAGGAGAGGTCCGATCCAAACAAGCACTTTATACACCAAGAACGCAAACAACACATCGGATCCAACTAGCTTTTTTTTTTTTTTTTCTTCACAAAACAGGTTTGAGCTTATGAAAGGCTCTTTACCTGCTACATGAACGGTGCGTTCTGGTATGCAGAAGAGATATTTCGGCCCTTATTAGGACAACACAGCAATAGCCTGCTGCTTATAAGTGTTGGATTTATTGCATGTAAATAATAGCTTTTCTTGGGTGTAAGAAGAACATTTTTAAAAGATGTAAGCAAAAATTTTAGTCTTTTTACTTCAATATTTCATGTTTAAGTTAGTGTTTCTTTGCAATTATTTGCTAAAAATAATTCTTAGTTTTTTATGTTAAACTTTATTGTTCTTTGTATATTGTTTTATATATTTATTGCTCTTTTTTTAAGTGTGAGATTGCTTCTTCAGTGAATTACTTTGCTTTGATAAAAGATTGAGAGATGAGAAAAGGTTTGTTATATATATTTTACATGTAGAACATTTATATTTGTATTTATGTTATTTTATATATTGTCACCAACAAATATGCTCATCTCAGTGAATGCAATGAAGTCATTTTGAAATCGTTAGAGTTTCCACATTGATTCCTTTCAGTGAGTCAGTCTGGCTCTGATGCCAGTAAAATATTTTCTGGTCCAAATAATTTCCCTTTAAACTGTTTAGTATCTTGTCTAATCTGGTTCATGGTTCATGGTGCCAATGAAAACAAAGAAAGAATAAGTGAAATTGAGTGAATAAAACAGATGCTCCTACTGATACGGGCCAGCTCTTGAGGTTGATTTACTGCATTTCCAATGACTTCTCATATGGCAGATGTTTAAAATGATGACATTCTAGAAAAAACACTTTCTAAATTCGAACCTGATTAAAGAAATCAGGCTGTAATTTATTTTTTACACATTTCCAGGGCTATTTTACGAATGCAGGTTTCATGTTGTTTTATTACCTATGTGGCCCACCTATATGTACACATTGACCATTATCACTCTGTGACAATTGAAAGCGAAAGTCATTTTTAGATGAATCTAACCCTTCAGACAATTGCCACTCCAATATCCGGCAATGTAACTCTGGCTGCCTTCTGTTTTCTTTGTCAGTTATCAGACAGCGGTATAATAAAAGAGAGACTTTGGCTAGTCTTTTATATCAGGAAATATGAATTATTGAGCTGTCTGAAGATCAGGCTTAAGATTACAAGGGAACATATCTCCAGCAGACATCATATAATGAAAGAGATTTATCATTTTAATATGTGCATGCTGCTGATGTAAACAGGGCCTGTGTTAGCAAAGACCCCAGGAAGGATCCTTATTGGTGAGGGGTCTGGAGCGAGCAGTAATATTCCACCTGTGCTACCTCTGTTTTCATTAGACCCATGCTTGACTTGAACTATATAATGGAAATGTCAATAATACAGCATTTCTAGGTTATTTTCTTCTGAAGGTATTCTGAAGCCTTAAACCTCAAATTTTCATTTTAATTGCAGTAGGATTGAGCACTTAGGCTTATCTGCTACATACATCTTCTAACCCCCTCAGTTCATGTTTATTAATGTCATTATTTATTCATTTATCTTAGTAAATCTGCATTTTACCCAATATATTTGTTACTTTACAAACATTATTTTAATGAAGCTGCCTGTGCTGTTCCACTATTTCCTTTCTGTCTGTATTGCTCATTGTATTTTGGATTTAAAGGTGGAATGTGTAATTTAGCGTGTATGTAGATAATCTGATAATTAATTAATGACAAATAAATGCTTGGTAGTAAAATTCTATGCTTTTTTGTCTAAGTAAATCTAAAAACAAGTGAAGTTAGGTATCACTACTTTATAAAGCATACCTTCAGAAAAAAGGTACAAAAAAAATATGTCAGTGGGGCTGTAACTTTTCAAAGGGTACACCGTTTTACTTTAAAGATACACATTAGTACATATAAGTACCTTTTCAAAAGGTTATTTTCTATAAACCTTTAGTATGTGAAATAGACATTTATTTTGTGGATTTACAGAGTTATGAAATTGTTTTTAAAGTTTAACTTTAAAGGGTTAGCTCACCCAAAAATGAACATTCTGAAATTAATTACTCACCCTTATATCGTTACAAACCCATAAGACCTTTGTTCATCTTCGGAACACAAATTAAGATATTTTTGATGATAACAGAGAGCTATCTGACCCTCCATATACAGCAATAAAACTGAAATGATGCCAGATCCAGAAACGTAGCAAAAACATCTGTAAAAGGGTCCATGTGACATTAGTGGGTCAACTTCATTGAGAATACTTTTTTGCGCAAATAAAACAAAAACATAATTTACTCTTCTCCCATCACTTACATCTTCCGCCATTTTAGAGAGTATCTCAAAGTACCGTATATGCAAGCTTTAACATTTCTGTTTACAGCCTTGTTTACATCCGGGTGAAAGCACGCACATGTGCATAATCTGTGGCTGTTTACGCCTGGAGGAAAGCCAGTTTAATGTTCTCTAAATTAGCGGAAAACCTACATCATAGGAGAAGAATGGTTTAGTATATGATGTTATTTCTGTTTTCTTTGAGCAAAAAAAAAAAAAAAGTATTCTCGTAGTGACGCAAAACAAGTCGATCCATTGATGTCACATGGATTTTTTAAACTTTGTTTCTGGATCTGGGATCATTTCAGTTGTATTGCTGTCTATGGAGGGACAGATGGCCCACTGATATCATTAAAAATATCTTAATTTGTGTTTTGAAGATGAACAAAGGTCTTATGGGTTTGGAACGACATGAGGATGAGTAATTATTGACAGAATTTTCATTTTTGGGCATGCACAAACAACCAGCACTGGCAAATACTATAGCTATCCACTATTGACCAAAATGTGTTCAGTTTATTTGACCAGCCAGACACAACAACATTGACTCAACCAATTCTTCAAGTTCCAAATCTAACCCCTGGAAGATGGAAGCAATTTTTTTTATCTCCCCCATTTATGTTTGGTGACATTGGCGGGGTAGAAATGGCTTCATGTTAAATCGCTTAGAAATCAAGTTCACTGCACAGCTTCACACATAATTCTAGTGCTATTTTCCCTCCTCCTCCCATCCAGTCATCTGTCCATCTCTCTCCCGGGTTCCTCGAAGGAGGTCAGAGGTCCTCTCTGTCGCAGATTGCCAGAAGATCAAGAATCCTCATTATCCTGTTAACTGTACATTTATCAAACAAGACAGTGGGGCCGCGGTGCCCCGGCCATCATTAAGGTTTAATAGAAAGGGGGCAAAATGGGCGAAGGAGCAGTAAAATGCTGTAGCAGGAACTAGCGTTTCCCTTTAATGTCTCTGATATCCCTGACAGGATTATTAATCAGGAAACTAAAAGAAATTTCTGGACCTTTTGCTCCCAGCTTCCTCACTTTAGAGTCTTTTAGCTAGTGGCATTACATAGCAACTGACAGGTCATGAGGTCCACCGCTAATTGGTTCTATGGGGTTTTGAATAACAATGAGCCGAGCCCAATTACCACAGCTACAGAGAAGCACAGATGAGAGAGTGTTTAGGAGCCCAGTAGACTCGGAGAGGGAAGAATCGGGGGGTTGATGGGTTTGAAAGAAGGGGGGAAAGTTACGTTTCATCCCTGCTGTGCCTCTCTCTCTCTTTGCTGTATCTCTATTTCTCTGTAAGGGCATTAATGAGATTTTCAAATCAACTGGCATGTGCTCTAATGGAGAGCTGAGCTAAACAGTAGCATTCCTGCAGGACAGCTCTGCCTCATTGACTATTCCATTTGAGGAAGACATTCACATGTTCTCTGGGAATTATTTTAACGTCCCAGTTAGCTCGCTCTTTTTGTATCGCATGTTCATTTATTAGTGATATGTTTTGCTTCCTTGTAGGATCTAAATTAAGGTTCCTTGATGATTGGCTCTAAGTGATCTTCATTGGCACTTTAATGTATTCTTCAAAGCTGTAGGCTGCTTCAAAGCACCCAATTTGTTATGTAGATTATTCTCCGCTCTCTTTTGCTGCCATGTCTGTTCCCAACTCACATGTTTTACTTATTATTTTTGCACACTTGGATAGATTTACCTATTGTCCAGTACATGAATATTTAATATTTTGTCATGCGGTGCGACTCACTAAAAACCTAATGTTAATTGTGAATTAATTATTAATAATTACCATTTTGGGCAGCACTTTGTTTTAAGGACTAACTGCTAATAAGCAGCAAATTAGGAATTTATTGAGGAAAACTCTTGGTTAATAATGAATATATGTTCCCTAATCTAAAGTTATCAATATTTTTTACCCCAGAAAATATTTTTGAAAACTTTGGCAATACTTCATAATAGGGAACACTTATTCACTATTAACTACAACTTTTCCCTCAATAAATTCCTAACTTAGTGACTAAGGTAGTTGTTAAGTTTATGTAGGATTTGGGATGTAGAATAAGGCATTAATAAGTGCTTAATTACTACTAATAAATGGCTAATATTCTAGTCATATGCATGCTAATAAGCAACTAGTTAAGAGATGCTAAAAAAAGTGTTACAAAATGTTTTTTGGAATAATGATTGATTTGTTTACATATTTTCAAGATTTATTGAAATATTATTTTTTAGTTTGGGAACTAATTCCTGCTAATAATTATTGTTTTTGCAACAATAAACTTCTAATAGGCTGCTTATTAATAGTTAGTAAGGTAGTTGTTAAGTTTAAGTGGGGTAGGGATCTAATATGGTCGTGCATAATAAGACATTAATACGCTTTATAAGTAATATGCATGCTATAAGCAACTACTTAATAGTGAGAACTGGTCCCTAAGCTAAAGTGCTACAATTTTTATTAAGAAAATTAGAATTTTTCTTGAAAATATACTTGCGTGATTACATTCCTAAAAATGGCTTACGTGTTTTAAATGATATTTTTCAAAGATTTTTCCTTACACATCATTGACCCTAAAATCATCACACAATAGTGATTTGATACCTTTTCAGTTTTTTGTTGGTTTTTTTCCCCCTCAGAGAACCTACTTTATAAAGGCTTTAGTCTGCAGTCTTTGCCCTTGAACTAATGTGTCCACATCGGGTGCGAGAGCAAGAATTTAATTTGATCCCCGTTTAAATAATCTGTTTCAAATTCATGAATTCACACGGAGCAATCCTCCCCCTTCTGAGTATTCATCATTCTCAATAAGCCCTTGGAGAAGCCGTCATTAGGTTTCGGCCTCACCCGCCTGCACTGAACCGCTCCTCAAGGGCTGCAAATTGGAAATGGGACTTAAATACTGCTTGAAATGGATACTTCATATTCACCTAAGCCCTAAGACCGGGCTGTCAAGCGCAAAGAGGGAGGAAGACGTGCGCTTTCCATGCCCGCTGTACTTACGGCATTGAGTCGAATCCTTTTAATTGCCCGAGCTGAAAGGCTTTACTCTGACCTTTTCAAAGTCATGGAGCAAACAATTCTCTCCAAGGTTAATGCGCCTTCCTTGTTTTTTCTTTCGTGTGCGCTTTTGAGTTATTGACCGAATTGATGCAGTGCTTATGACTTCAACCCTGAGCTTTTGGAGTGAGCTGTATTGAAGAAGCTACTCAGAGGCTGTGCTTGAATCAAGCCGGTGGATGTTCAGTCGCATCACAGTGAAGAGCCTAATCTAATTTTCATTTTTGAATAACTGTAAGCGCAAACGCAGCACTAGCGATACGGCGAGAGACTGTCTGATAAGAAGTGCCAATTGACCTGCCGCTCATATAACCCACTTGATTGGATCTGCCATTCGCTGACAATCTGTCACTTCTTTTTGCATCCGCATACATGATTCATTTGTGCTTTAAAGCAGTTTGAAGAGCCGAAAAGGAAGGCCTTGTTGCCATAAAGTCTGTGTAAATACATCTCTCAAATCTCATCTCAACACAAAGACCCGAAGAGCTCTCGAAATCCCCGCAGTTTAAGAACAAACTGGATGCCATCCACCAAACTTGACAGTGGGATCTAATTATGCATTAGCAACTTCCAAATCTGCATATCTGCATACAGTTTCGGAGCTGCAGCTGTTGTCTCTGAAGAGTTTATCATTATTTCACATTTATTTTGTTTCCCTAATTACCTAATTAATTCCGTTGTTTTGATTGTCATGTTTACCATTTGCTTTGTGGAGGCATTATCCTGTTCTGTTTGTCTATTTGAAGAAGGAGACATCTCGCTGAATAATTCATGCCCTGTTCCAGCGTCAGCGCAACGTTTAAACGCTGAAGGAGTTTGTGAAATTCTGTCTTTAGTCTCTGACTAACACGGGCACACGCACGCACACTGAGTCTATATTTATGCTGCCTGAGGTGACTGTAGGTGGAAAGTAGAAAAGGTGGATTTTACAAAGCACACATGACTCAAGTTGGATAAGGCTGTGACAAAGATCTCTTCTCATGTGTCTCTGCGAGGTTTAGAATAACAGACTCAAAGAGCCTAACTGGACAGTGGTGTTTGGTCTAGGGAACTACATTTACCTCTGTGTTGAGAATCTTAACCACTTGATTTAGCTAATCGGGGTCTTAATGATGCTAATTTGAGTCCTTACACTGAATTAGTCACAGTGCCCTTTTTGGCTGATTAATGGCTTGCCATACTTGAAGTGGAATATGGGTCGTAATTGGACCGCATGTCTCTTGGTTGCTTCTGGTTTTGCTCTTCTCTGACATTGGCCTCCTAAGAACTTAATTTGAAGACAGGCCAGTTGTAGTTGGGTAAGCAAATATTTCCTGTGCAGTATATGGTCTGGTTAAGAGGCAGGATACAGGTGCTCCTCCCTGCTAATTCTAGCCCTCCAAGCACAGTTGAAGAGAGAGAGAGTGTCTGTTTATGGTTTGCAGGTCATTCCTGTCATGCTGTACATTTTAAACCTTTTAAGAGCATGAATTTATTTGTTGTAATTTAAGTATTTTTCTGAAAGCGTTTAACACATACTTGCAGAAATATGCTCTGGTCAAGCTCATGCACTTAAACTTTTAATTATAGCTTGATTACATTCACAGTGAAAAGAAAATGAATAGGATGGAAATAAAAAGCTAAGCTTATGTGGCATGTTGAGTTTATTTTTTATATTTTAACATCGTATTATCTTTGGAAGCTTTGATAACAACAGTGAGTTTTGTAATTTATCAATCAGGAATTGTAAAAAAAATAGGGGTGAGTGTACATTTGAATGCCTTTTTTCTGATTTATGTTATAAATATAGCATATTTATGTATAATGAATATAATTTTTGATGTTGTATGATTTGTATTTGTATTTAAAAAAATTTACTATTTTAGCATTTATGTTTGTGCTGTTGTGTTGTTTTCCTACTAGAAACGGTGTGATTTCCTGGAGGACAATGTAATTAAAAAGATGGAAGGTGACTCAAAACAAAAATAGATACTTTTCAGTTAAAGAAAGTACAAAATTAAGACAGAAACTATTTAATTGCAAATTGCAATGATGAAAAACTTTAATTCTTTATTCATATAATTAAATGTTGTGACTAATATGATTTAATATTTTATCCTATATGTTGGAAATGTGAGCTTCATGCATTGTATTTTGGGTACATAATTTTTGCCTCGATAATTTTCACTAGTCTGTTAGTGTGCATCCCAGATCATTGACTGATCACCAGCACATCAGCACAGTCTTCACTGTGTACTTATTAGCAATGTCATTCCTAATTATTTCAGCTCAACTGCAATCTCAGCTTTCTTTACTTCCTCCATGTCCATTATTTCCAGTCTGTCTCCCGCTATGGATTCTGAATTTACAGTGACATATGCTCCTGCTCTCCACACTCATGATGAGAGGGATGTGCCTTGCCTATATGTGTGTGTGTTTGTGCGAGTAAATTTGTTTGCGCTCTGAACCCGGGGTGTTTTTTGATGGACGTTATCACATCCAGAACAGAAGCGCCAACAGGTCTCGAGTAGAGTGGCGCGGTTTTTGACAATCCCCCCTCCTCCCAAAGGTGCAACATCCTCCCCCTGCTTCGTAGGGTTGTGTATTTTCCTGTTTCTGATCTGTTCTTATATGATCATCTTTAATCTCCCCCGCAGGCCTGACTCACTGCAGTACTGCAGCAGACCCGACGGGGGCGATGTTCCAAACAGCGCCTTATTTCCCTGCGGCACCTACCTGCGCAGTCGGAGGGGGGGGAGGAAGGTGGTCTCGGTGCTTGTTCATATCTTCATTAACAAATATCTTCATTACCGCGCTGAAAAACAATGGGAGAAAAAAACAACAGCCGTGCGATGAAACTATGGCAGCCCCTCGGGGCGTTCTGCTGTTTGTAGTGACACAGAGGACGAGTTATGCTAATTGAGTGTTCTTTGCATAATTAGAAAAAAGAAACTTTATCATTATTATGAGTACAGAATAGCCAGACTGTGGGTAATTTAGAGTTTCCCAGCAGGGTGCTGCACGGTGGAAAATGAGCGAGAGAGAGATGGAGTGAAAGAGAGAGAGAGAGGATGCCCTCTCAATGTTATTCTTCTGGATATAGAAAAGCATGTTCATCAAGATGCTTAGCCAAAGTGTGCCTTAATGATAATTACTTTCCTCAATGTGCTCTTTTCGAAATGATTTAGCGAATTTGTTTTTGAAGAGCATCCATTTGCGATGGAAATTCACGAGGAAATATTTGGATTGAAGCAATTGGCGTACATTCAGGCAGATTGCCAGCATCTTTTTAGCAGGACCAGACGTTACTGAACCAATTAGGCGTCTTTGAAATATTAAGAGACCTCGCGTTTTATTCCTGCGTCTGGTAAAACTCAGTCGTTCGGAGTGCTGTCATGTCTTTTCTCCTCTACTTTCCAACATGGCCGACTGTGTAGTCTACCTTGAGACAGCAGAGAACATCCCCTCCTGCTTCAAAGGTTCTCTCGCCTTTTTCATCTCTGTGTACCAGCCCACGGCCAGAGCCATGGATTAATATTTCAAAACATGTTTCCCTCTCTCTCTCTCTTTTTCTCATCCTACCTCCTTCCCTTCCCCCCTCCCCATGCTGTCTCATACACACAGTCCTCGTTCCCTGTTCACCACTTACTCTCTCTCTCACTCATGCTCGCTCGCTCGCTCTCGCAGCCTGGCTGCAGACACGTGTGATATTTTCCCATATCTCATGTTTTGCTGCTCCGCTGCTCCCAGGGCCCAATCACTGGAGCAGTATGTTTTATGAATTAATAAGAGATGATCCTGGAAGGTCCAGGGAGGCAGCTAAGAGAGAGCCAAGAGCACAAAGATGGTGGGAGAGAGAGCGAGAGAGTGAGAGAGAAAAAAGCGAGAGGGTGGAGGCTGCAGTCGAATTTTAATGAGCACCAAGGGGAATATCAGATTTTTTTCCCCCCTAGTTCTTTCTGTGGATATCCAATGGCACACTGCTCTAAATCACTGTCATGCAAACAAGGTATTTCCCATCATGCCCTTGGTTTTTGGCTGGTAAGTGTGTCACCGTGTGGTACAGCTTGGCTCGCTGGGTGCACCTGCTCCGCTGTCCTAATTGAACAGATGATCTGCCAATTTGTCATGTTTATCTTCAGCGCCTTTCCTCGGCGGCTTGCCCACTCCCCACAGCCCCCTCGCAACACGCTGCAGATGTTAGCAGCATTTTTTATGACAGATCTTGTAGTCATTACTGAATAATTCATGCTTGCATTAATGTCTTCAGATAGCATCTCCAGCTTTCCCCTCCCTCGTTCTCTCTCGCTCTACCTCCATCACTTCCTCTCTTTCTCTCTCTTCGCTTTTCACTCACCCCCACCCCCCAATCACATGGGAAAACTTTATTATGCCTCCCTCTGACGGCAAAGTATACGGATAAAATACCCCCCATTGATATGAAAATAGGATTTAAATTATTCACTGAGGTTTAAAGGTTAGTTGAAGGTTATTACTTGGGGACAGGCATAAAGGGAGGAGAGAGAGTCTCTCTGTGCATTGTTCAGTGGCGAGCAGATGAGGCGTCGGTGAAAGGCTAATTTGCAGCGCATGCTGCAGTGGCCTCTTGTGAATAAAACCCAAAGCCTCTCAGGAGATTTTAACATGGGAGAAGTCAATTATTTATAAGGAAATTATGTCGGGTCCCTCCCCCCCCCGACAAAAAAACATTCCTGCCTGTAAATAAGGTAGGGAGCACGCGTTTCCGCTTTATCCCATTGCCGTTCTCAAGATTATTATGACATGTCATTTTTCTGCTCAGCCCAGCCAGGAGAGGATAATAAGAGAGCATCTTGGAAAGGGAGGTGTCCTTTGAGATTGCCTTCAACATAAATCAGATCAGTTGAAACGCTTGCAGGTTTTATATGGGTTGGATAATGGGGCTTAGAATACAGTGGACTTAATAAATCATTCCCTTTGTTGGTGTGTGCGCTTTTTTCCCTCTACGGGTTAAGAGCCAGAGCCAGTTCAGCGGTTGGTCCCTCTGTTCTTACGCCACGCTGTATCTCCATAGCAACCACGCGTGCAGGTACCGTGCTTTAGCGGGAAGTCATGAGGAGCTGTGTGATGCAGACGGACCTCCTCCTCCCTCACTTTCTCCATGGCAGACACACACAAGCACATTGGCACCCTCCTTTTTTAATCTCTTTCCATTTTTCTCTCCTACTGTGGAGTGACCTGAGGAGGTTTGTTTACAGAGCTTTGTTTATGTTCTCTTATAACTCCCTGTCTCTTTGTCTCTGTCTCATTTGCATATTCCCACACAGCACTACTCCTCCTCCTCGCTGCGAGAACACTCGGAGACAGTTTGCCTTAACGCTCCTGTCATTTCTCCTTTGATTTTATGACCTCAACATTCACATGTCATGCTTGATTATGAACTTGATTATTAATGAACATTTAGAAACATAAACCGTAAATTTGATTGACGACATACAAATGTATTAATGTTTTTAAATGTCTGGTCTCTTTAAAGTGTATTTGTTTTATTTTTACAAATTTGAAAAAAACCTAGAATATTTAGCATTTTGCGTTTTTCCATGTTTTATTTTTAATTTCTGTTCACACTTTCAGAACTTATTTCTTGTGTTGAATGATTAATTAAATGAAACCTTGGTATATAAAAAGTCGAGGTTGTTCTTTTTTAATTCATGGTCTGATTTGACCAGACTTCATCTGCTAGGTTGGAGAGCCACTTGTTAAGGCCATTAATATGGTTAAATGACATTTTTCAGTTCCAAGGCCACAAACTCACCCCTTTGTTTTGGTAAATCTGAAGGATTTGGTAGAAGTGGTAATTGCTTACATTCGGAACAAAACATTTTCTTGTGGTAAAAAATGAATACCTCCCTGGGAATTTCCTCCAATTAGTTTTTCAGATAAGTAAGAGTCATTAGTTAGCGAGATTTGCGCCGGCTTTCCTAGGCTCCAGAGTGTGTGTGCGTGTGCGTGTTAATACTTAAAATGGAAGTGTAGTCACATCAAAGATCCACAAGATGAGAGGAAGAATTAATTGCAACCTTGGGAAAGTGAGACAGAGCTGTATGTGGTAGTTTGCGCTTAGTCTCTTGTCTCCATCCGTCCAGTCCCTTTCTCTTTCATCCCCTCTTTCCTTCTTTCCCCCTCATTCCGTGTTTTGTCAGGAACGTTTATCCTGAGCTTTAAGCCGCCTCGTAGATGCCTCTGAGTGATGTTAATTACAACCGTTACCACAATTCATGCTGAGTGTCAATTTTCATCCCTATAGATGCTCTCTCCATTTTCTCACCAGTTGAGTATTCATTTGCTCTGAATAATACCGAGCTTATCAAAGTCAATCAGCTGTGAAACTCATTTTCGGATGGAAAATTTGAGGCTATTCTGACTTAATTTGGTAAAGACTGCTTTATTTGCCCGTTCATAGAGCCCAGAAATTTGTTGGTTGGGCCCGTGACAGCAGAACACTTTGTTTTTGATAGTTTCTGAGCAGATCGTTAACTGAAAATAAGGAACTCGTGAGAGGCTTGACTGAAGCACTCTAGCAGAAAGGCAGTTCCAGATGGCCGAGCGCTGGTCGAGAAAGCAGATGTGCTTAAATAGGAACACACACACATCACGCTGTTCCACTTCTTCAAATGGAGCATAGAAGGCTGTCATATATCACTAAAACACATATACTGGTGCATTCATGCGGCAAAACACGCATTCACACTCCTTCTCTCTGTCTATTGATCTGGCTCAGTAACTCGGAAGTTAATGCCTTCCTGTGATGATGCTGCTGTTTTGAAAGTCCCACATTGCACGTAGTTGCCCCTCCACCACCTTATGTTCATTTTTATACAGTGTTTGTCAGCTGACAAAAATGACCTTTAAATGCACTTAGTATTTCACCATATTCATTCACTTTAGTTCATTTTACTCTGACAGAAATTTAATATTTAGTTAATGATGATGCAAAATGCGTGTGTAAATCAACATAGTTTTAAATATTTGTAAAAATGTAAATATTTATTCATCAAAACATCAGAAATCTATTGACATAAAAAAAAATCTGCTAAATGCATACATTAAAATATAATTTAATCCAATTACAAGTACTTATTTTTTGGAATATATATATATATATATTATATATTATATAAAACAGATTACATGTACTGCATATATATTAATTGGCTGATGACAGTTCTGATGTATTTTTTTAATCAATAAACCTTATTAACAAACATTTTCGTCAGTATTTGACAGCATTAACATTTGTTGGCCCCTGAACCTTTCTGTTGTCCTGAGGTCAAGATCACGACCCTTGCGCATCAGGTAGTGAACAGATCTGAATGACTACGCATTAAATAATAACAGGACAAATGCGTGCTCTACTGCATATTCGACATACATTATAATAACAAATCCATATCAAATACTTACATGCAGTTACATGCAGCCTCAATTTGCTATTTCGGGATAGCCGTGATTGATGAGCAATGTAGATTTGACTTATACTGTCATCGATGCACCTCAAAGAGGTCCGCATTCGTCTCTCGCCCTCCGTTGCTGTGGAAGCCTGCGGATCAGATGTGCGCTGTCAGACAAGGCCGGACTTAATGGATGGTGTCAGCAGAGGGGATCACTGCCATCTCCCTCCCTACTCATCCCTCCAACAAGCCTACAAAAACTGCACTCCATCTCCGGTGAAGCCAAGAGGCACTTCTGCAAGGAGTTTTTCTTGCTGCTCCAAACAGCTTGTCTGATTACAGGCTGATCAATACTTGGCCTCTTTCCCCCTCCTGGCAAGGGAAATGATGCGACACGAGAAGCTGTGACATTGACTGGGCCCTGGAGGGGGTGCCTGAGTATTGGTCTCAGAGAAATGGTCCTGCTATTAACTCAGCTGGCCTTCTCTGCTGTGTCATTGTTAAATGCTGGCAAGCAAGAGCGGCTCATATTAAACGCCTGACAAATGCCATCATAATTGCACTCTTCGATTTTAATCGATGAAATTAGTCTTTTTTTTTTAAGGCGTGCCGTTGTCAGAATGATTGCTGTGGAAATGAAATCCATCCGTTTACCCCGGCCCTCTTGTTATGCTCTCTAAGGTTCTGTCAATACAGTTTTCTCCAGTGATGTTTTGACCATAGCAAAATGGCTCTTCTGCTATTATGTCTGTCGTTAAGTTTTAGATATCTTGTTCTTTTTGTCAGTGTCTGCGTTCGCCTTCTTGTTACCCTATTAGGGTGCTGTCTCTCTAAAAAAGGCTTTGAAACCATAACCATTCACAATTCTCTCCAATATTCAGATTAGCGGTCAATCAATGAGCTCATTTACATGCACGCTTTTTCGCTCAACGTGTAAGGTCATGTAAACACCCTGAACTGTGTGCGTTTGGCAGATAAAGGTCATTAATTGTTGCAAAACCCAGTAGGCACTATTGCAAACATCTTTTTTTTTCTTCAAATATTCTTATTCAGTGTGCGTATGTCTGTTTACATTTGATATCAACTTTAAATAAAAAAAAAAAACTGACAATTTCAACATTTTATGCCAATTTTCGTATATACTGTGCTACCCAAAATTTGGAATAATTACGTTTTTTAATAAGTTTGTTTTCTCTTTATATAGTAAAAACTGTAACATTGTGACATGTTACAGTTAAAAATGAATGTTTTCTATTTTATTATATTTTAAAATGTAATTTATTTCTGTGATTACAAAGTTTTAAAATTTTTAAATTTTCAGCAGCCATTAGTGTAGTGTCACATGATCATGATCAAAAAATATTTTTGGAAATTGTGATTATATTACCATTATATTGTTTGGAAAAGTTTGGAAATGAAGCAAGCTTAAATTGACAGTAAAGGCATTTATAAAGTTACAAAATGATTATATTTCAACTAAATGCTGTACTTTTGCACTTTCTGTCCCTCAAAGAATCCTAAAACAATATAATGGTTTTCACAAACTGTTTTGTAAAGGACTGTGTGACTGAAGACTAATTGTTGCTGAGTTTATTTATTTTTACAACACGGAAAGGCATCTCCTAGGCAAACTAGGAGATTTACATATCATGACTGAGAATTTACCTGCTGAAAATTCAACTTAGCATTCACAGAAATAAATTACATATAGAAATATATTAAAATACAAAAAAGATCTTTAAAATAACAATATGCGGAATATATTTTTTTGACTGTAAAAATGTAATCATCTTAATAATTTCAAACCTTTGACCAGCAGTGTAGTTATTAAGAGTTATTAGTGGGGACATTTGATTTACATACAAATTGGCAACTTGTAAAATACATACGATTTAGCAAACTCTTATTAATTTGTACGAATTAGCCACATCGTAAAAAATGTACAAATTGCCGTTAGACTGGGCTGGCCTGTCCTATTGGCCAGAATTATTGTGTTTTGTTGTAAACACACTCACAGTGGCTTTCTCAATAAAGATTCTGAATCATTTACATTTCCCCCTACCAGTCTTGAATATTGGGTTGCATCCTTGCTCGTACTTCATTGATTTCTGATAGTTTACACTAGAGTCAGACACTATAGAGTGTCGGCCCACTTTGGAGTTATTTTGGCTGATACTGCAGAGGTGAGATCATTGATATGATGTTTCCTTTGACACAGTGGACAATGCCCCTCACCTGGCCCTCTGTGTGGGTCACACCGCTTATCACCCCATCAGAGACGGCCTGCTAGCTTTTAAACCTCTGTTATTTAGGGCTGAGCCAGCATATCGCTCTCTCACTGTCTCTCCGAGGCCCTCCACTCCTATTGACCGCTTTTATAGTCTCCCCACCGTTTCCTTGTTTGAAACAATATAGCCGGGACTGTTGTTATTGATTCTACCGGATTGTGCCCTGGGTAAGTGCTCCTTTGAGCCTTGCTGCTAAATTAAGCCATCGTTCCAACAGCGGATGACAGCACTCCTTAGATCCTGGCTGCCTTCTAATGGCTCTGGTATTACTCATATGTTAATTGATTGGGCGGCGGAGGAGGAAGCCGGCAGCAAGGTGGAAATGACTCTGCTCAGCACAGAAGTCTGATGCAGACTTTTCAGAGAAATCAGTTACCTAGCCGAGTGACAATGAGGTCAATCAACTGCACAGAGAGAGGGAAAATTACTTGATGATTAAATTGATCGGAATTACTGAAGCATCATAATGGACTACCTGCCTCCCGCTACTATTTCAAGACTGACCCCTCTGTAACATTTACATCTCAGAGCACTGTAGCAAAAGATTGTTACATCTAGTAAGACTGAAAAATTCCTCAAGATTGACTTGATTATTGTTGCTTACTAGTGTACTATTACAAAGCTTTCACTACTCACAGGAACAGAAGACGTGCATCTCATTGTAGCCTTACAATTATGATATAGTTGTATTATGAATAATTAATAATGTGTTATATATTGTATCATGCCAACTAATTGGGAGTCCCCAACAACAGGTTGACATGCATACAAAGTTTAAAAAACACTTACATTTTCTTATGATATGCATTTATTTTTACCTTATTTGACTCGCAAACATTCATTCAACATGAATTTCTCCAAACCCCTCCAGTGATTGGTCGATTTCATTTAAAGCAGCATTTGTAAACTTTTAGTGCTACAAAAGCAGCACCTAGTGGCAAAGAATGAATCTGCATTTTCATTCAGACAAATGCGAAAAAAACCAATAATTTTAAAAACGACTCGACGAGTCGACGTTTTCTTTTAAGAGACAATAACTTCAAATACATTGCACTTCCAGATTTAAAGCTTTGCAGGATATTCTCATTTGCTTAGAGCTGTTACACACTGCTTGAAAGGAAATTTTGGAAAATCCGTAATAGGGGCACTTTAAAATCTATTTTTTTTTAATGTTTAAAAAATATTTTTATAGTAATTCTTAAATTGTATTTTTGTCTCATATGTGTTCATGTGAAGTTGTTAACAGAACAAGACAATAGACCTTTAGTATATCCATATTTAATTTCTGATAGGAAGGAAAATGAGGCTGTGAGGGATTGAACTCTTTTGAAAGTTGTGAGTTGTAATAATTACATGATTTTGGATCTTTATACAGTGCATGCCATTGTAAAGTCTATCCCTCAGACTTGTTTTCATCAATGTTACATTCAATATGGCATCTAATTAAGATCTAATTAAACCTAATTAAGATCTGTCAGCGCTTTGCTCACCATATAGAAACACTTTTAAATGATGATTTATGATTTTGAACAATTTAAAATCATGTAAATAACGGTAGTATTTACACAAAACTCTCAGTGGAATTTAGGGTCAAAAAGGTCACCTGAAAAGCCATACAAATTGCTTTCATTTTTCTGAACACCTCCTTCCCATCATGTCTTATTTGTCATCACCCTGCAGATGGGAGAAATGACACAAGGGGGCAATCGACAGGCTTCAGATCGCAGCTCAATGAGCCAAAACAGCCAGAGGAAATGTTTGCAGTTTAGGCGGTTAAATGCCGAAAAAACATCTGGCCTGTCACTGCATAATCCCAGACATAATCCAATTGGCTGCACTCAGCTGAGGGTGTTTTCAGGGTGTGTGTAGGGAACTGTTCAAGTCAGATATTACTCTTCTGCATATCTGAGAGGCTCGCCAGTGCTACTTCTTGTTAGTAATGTGTTTGCGGCCATATACGTTGGAAGCCGTGCTAAAAAAAATGTAACCCAAGTCACCCGCAGTAAATACCCCATTCATTCTCCGTCGTTCTCCTTGTCTTTCTCTTTTTCTTCCTCCCGCCTCCTCTCTTTCTCGCTGTGTCTTAGGCCTCATTTCCTTTCTTGTCCCATGGATGATTAGGAGCAGCCTGCAGCATTTATCATGGGCTGAGAGGAGGAGGATAGGACAGTTTGAGGCTGAAAAGCCACCAATCTATGGTGAAGTAAGAGAATATCATCTTAACCCATTTGATCTCCACACCTACAGATACATGAGGATTTTAAGGAATATAGAGAATGCAAAATGAGTATGAACCTGCTCTTTGTATAACAGAAATTACTCTCTGATGGACTTACTTAGAGTAGAATAGAATAGACATCTTATTTAATATGACATGAAAGAAAATGAGTCTGTGAGGGACAGAAATATAGCACATTCAAACGTCTTATTTAATCCAAAACTCATATTATGTTGACATTGACTTTAATGTTTTGCTGTTTGATGTCCTTAATGATATGTGGGCGAAAGTCATTATGATTAATTAGCTCTTATTTTTTCTTAAAATTATTTGAATAATTTCCCTTAAGTAACTCAAAGCCCACCAAGCTGATATGTCATAATGCCAGCATCTCTCTGTTTTTGTCACTCCACAAATGATCAACTTTTCTCCGAAATGTGACTGCTTTCCACTCTAGTGGCATTTTGTCAATTTGACCTGGATCTCTACAGTTTGCATGCAGGAATTATTATTTTTATTTTGTTAAATTCATGTCCTCGGTCTAAAAGATGCTAAACATTAGCAACGTTTTACTATTTCTTCATAACTGAGAATGTGTAATCAGTGTTTATATTTCATAGAATTCGGGGGAACTCATGAATTATGAAGCTGATATCAGTTTTAAGTGTGTCATTTGATGTTAAGACCCCAAACAAAGCATTTTTGCTTCTGTCAAATTAAAAATGGCATATAGTCTGACCAAAGTCTATTAACTTACTGTTGCTAATGCTGTATTCTCTTTCAGCCAGAGGTGACCATGTGATACTGTGATGGTATTTTGTACATTGAGCTAATTTGCTAATGGAAGGGCCTCGTTTTGCTAGTCGCTAATGAATATTAATCACTGCTAGTTACACGAGGCATGGTTAATTTGGCTAGCTGTGCAAGGGCACCATTTTCTGTTTATGTGTCTTTATGTGTGTGTCCAACCTGCTATTCACCAACCTCCACAGACCACCCCCCCACCACTGGCTTGCTGCCAGGCAGAAGCATTATTATGATCATCAGTCAGAGAGAGGGGCGGCTAAATGTCATTATTGCATGCTGCAAGTGCCTCTCGGGAATCTGAGGCTGCCCGTTTAATTTCTCTAACAGCCTGAGAAAATGTTTCTTTGCATCAGTACTCTGGTCCGTGGCAAAAAAAAAAAAAAACATCTATCAGCCACCACGCAATTAACGACATAGATCATTTACATAGTCACACAGCTAATTTTCATAATGTTCCCTTTATTATCAGAGGAAGAAATTAACCCAGGAATTTATTTACATATCCACTGCAAACGGTAACAGTGCGCTAATTGGCTGTTAGATGATTAATAGGCTTACAGCAGATGCTAATGAATCATGCACTCACTGTTCTGAAGGTGCTCTTGCAGTGTGTTTGTGTTTTGGCAGCTTAATTAGTCTGATAATTATGTACTTGTTGCGTTTGCTTTCAAGCAAATACAATCAAACATTGAAAAGATTAAAGTGGATTGTATTAGTGAGAGCAAGTGTTAGCTCTAGCACTTAACGACCCGGGCTAGACAATCATAGATTTTTGTTGCTGCTTTAAGTTACTACTTGGAAAAAAACGAGTGATGATTTCTGGGCAAGGTGGATTTGTGAACCAAAAATAGACATGCACAATCTTTCAACGCTTGAATCTAAGGGAATATTGACAAATTGTAGCACGCAACTCAGTTTGACTGACAGTTTGAGACTTAATTAGGCAAATGAGACCGTCTGGCATATAATTCAATGAAAACATCTGTTTCCATTTCTAATTCAATTTCAGGGAATTTATTTGCGCTGAATGGTTTTAAGATGATGTTTTTTTTCAAAGTCTTGTCAGAATTTTGAGGAATGTTGCTCTATACTTTAAGTGAACTCGGAATGTTTACTTCATATGTAATGTATATATATAGAGAGAGTGAGAGAGAGACACACACTCAAATAAATAAACTCTTTGATTTATCAAAAACAAAGTATAAATAATGCACATGTGTATCTTTAACAATAAGATGTGATAATCCATAATGATACTGACCCAAATTGGCTTAATTCGATATGAACATCTTTGAAAATAATAATAAAATGCATTTCAGTGAATAAGTCAAATAGAGTGTTACATATATTAATGTAGTTTTTATTAATATTTTAAGTAAGTGTTTAGTTTTTATAGATTCCATTTTCATTATAATTTAAACCTTGACTATGAAGATTTGTGTGGATTAATATAATAGTTTTTTTCCATTAAAATATGTTTTACATGTTGATGTTGTTTGAAGTAATGAAAATATTTCTTTGTGCTTATAACAATAATAACCCTTGAATCATCTTCATTAATAGTAATGAGTAATCAAGGATAATTGCATCCAAAATACATAATATATGTTTGTGTACTGTGTGTGTGTATATATATATATATAGAAAATATTTATGTGTATACATTTATATATTTATATTCCTTTTATATTTTATATATTTAATACATAAACTTTTTTTTCTTAAATATGTGCATGAATGTGAGTCACATACAGTGGGTATGGAAAGTATTCAGACCCCCTCTTTCTTATATTGCAGCCATTTGGTAAAAAAAATTTTTTTTCCTCACTAATGTACACACCCCATAATGACACAGAATTGTTTTATTTATTAAAATTATTAAAAAATATTTTTTTATTAAAAAAGAAAAACTGAAATATACTGAAATAAAATACATGGTCCTAAGTATTCAGATAGCTGTGATGCTCATATATTTAACTCAGGTGCTGTCCATTTCTTCTGATCATCCTTGAGATGGTTCTACACCTTCATTTGCGTCCAGCTGTGTTTGCCACACACCTGTCTATATAAGACCTTACAGCTCACACTGCATGTCAGAGCAAATGAGAATCATGAGGTCAAAGGAGCTGCCTGAAGAGCTCAGAGACAGAATTGTGGCAAGGCACAGATCTGGCCAAGGTTGCATGGTACACACACATATATTATGTAAACAAAAACTTATATTTTGGATGCGATCATTTGACAGCACTAAAAATAACTCACAATAGTTCTCACAATCGTGCTCTGGTTTTGCTGTATCTTTTTAATTGAGAATTGAACTACACTGACTATACACTGAATAGAAAAGTGTCTGAAACACTAGCCTACATAAATGTTATTTTGGATAAATTAATAGGTATTTTGTTTTTTAGATATTGTAACCAAAGTGACACAGTTACTCTCCTAATTCAGACATTATATCAGTGTGTTTATACTGTTGAACTCTTCAATTCTGTCCCTGTAACAGTACCCAACTGCATTCTGCATATTAACAGGCCTTAGATATAAGCAGATCAAGAGAAACCCCCAGTGAAATCGTCTAGGACTGCAGAGGTGCATTGCCCTGTAATTAAACGAGTCCAGTAAGTCCATTGCCTCTGCACAATATCCTATAATAAAACTCCCAAATCGGCTCTAGCTGGAGAACCATTAGAAAGCATTGCTTATGAATATTTGATGCAAATCCTCCTTTTTGTCTTGGACACAGCTTGAAGCAGGAATCTCATTGATCTGCTGTTATAATCACAGATTAAAAAGAGCTCTCCCCAAACCATTCGCTGATTAAAGGCCTGTTTACATGCCATGCTCGCACACCACTGCTGCCTTTTTCATAGGCCTTGAACAGGCCCCCATAGGCTGAACTGTGCAGCTAAAACCGACTGAAACTAATGGGCCCCTCACTGGCTGCTGAGAGCAGGGTGTCTTTTAGATTTGTGTTTCAACTCGTTAGTTTCTAGATTTGGCTGGAGTCTACAAAATGTCCCTTATGAAATATTAAATTCAGCAAATCCTCTAGGAACTCGGCTAAAAAGGGAGTTATATCACTTTGTCTCTGCGGATCATTTCGCCGCAGTGACTTGTGTGCTCTGACCGCATCATCACCAGAAAATGGTAGTTCCAACCTTAAAGCCTTTATGGAGAAAAAAAAAAGCTATGTGCGGTTTTGTGTGTCTCTAAAGGAGCAAGAGAAACTTGGTTCTGACACAAGAGTTTCTTAACCTACTTTTCAACAATCATTAAGTATTTCCACTGAAATCTACTTGAACTCATGATGTGTTTTTGACTGCATTAGATGATTCTGCCACAAGGACAAGCTGGGGAACCTCTTTAGTTTCCGTTCTCTCATTCCCTGGCTTCATGAGACTGTTTAAACAATTCACAATTCTCATTTATAACCTCCACTTTGTATTACAGATATATTTGCCAAACATTAAAATTTTAAGTTATCAAATAACATCACATAATGACACAGCAGCTAAACTCATACTTAACCTTTCTGTTGGTAATCCTGGATTAAGCATTGACCGATTCTTTCTGCCAAAAGCAGTTACATTCAGGATTGACTCTTGGGTCATTTCTAAATATTACTTTTTGTGCTGTTATAAATAGATGTAATACCTCAAATACACAGGTAATGTTGTTTTTTGTTATTTGTAGGGGTGGGACGAGACACTTATCCCACGAGACAAGATGAGACGAGACGCTGGGTTCACGTGAACGAGATAAGACCAGATGTTTAGAGTTTTTCAAAGAAATCCTAAATGCTAAAAAAATATTCGTGAATATAATTCTGTTGAATTTTATTCAACAGAAACATTCCAAAAAAATGTAGGTGCATTTTGTAATCAACTTTTTGAAATTAAACAAAACACGTGAACACTGCAAAATATTTTGCCAGAAACTGACAAGCGAGTAATTAACAATAAATAACAAAAAAAATTAATTGTATAAATAAATATAAACAATTAACGCAAATATTCTTTTAAAAGAAGGGTAAGCGATTTTTCAAAAAAGCTTCAGAAAACAGAGATGCAGATAAAGGGACTGAACCCGCCCCATTCCTACTCTGATTGGTTCGATCATCTATCATAGGCATACGGACGGATTATGCTGTTTAAAAGCTATAAACTCTGTGCAGTTTCACAAAGCTTTCATTATAATGTATAGAAGAACCAAAAAAACATTATCCTGTAACTCCCTGAATGTCCCTGAAATGATTGTTTTGCTAAATTAAGCTGGTATATTGTCTAACACACGAACAAAACACTACATTGGTTGATTATTATATAGGAATTATGAATTAAATGTTTTTTTGAAGATGTAATAAAATATGCTCCGAAGTATTCATACTAATTATCAGATGGAGCTGTTTAAGCTCATATTTGTGTGGAATTAGACACATCTCTTTAATTGGAGAGTATTGGACATAGTGCACAGCTTTAACAACTCATGTGATTTGCTCATAAATCCATGCACTACTGTTTTACACCAACTCCAATACACCAGCATTTTCTATCATATATGCCTATGAAAGATGACCAAGCCAAATCCCAGGTTCAGTCCCGCCTTGATCTGCAGGCTGGAGACAGGTGTACTTGGTGCATTGCTCAGGAAAGTGTAGTATGCCCGGGCCTTATGTCTGCCTACACTGGACACGATAAAGCTAAAACCATTTGGAATTTGTGTCAGCACGTCATAAACTGAACGCGGCAGCAGTTCTCAGCCAAACAAAAGGTAATTTGGCAAACAAAAGGTGATTTTTTTCAAGAATTTTTGCTGTTTTCATTATATTAATGATTGAGGATTGGTACTTTCAATATCCAAAATAGGGCTTTTTACTCTGCACTCAACTCAGGTTATTGTCATTCTAAACCCGACTTTTAACCCCCGGGGGAGAGAAATGTTTCACACTTGTAATATGGAAACTAGTGCTGTCAAATGATTAATCGCGATTAATCGCATCCAAAATAAAAGTTTTTCTTTACATAATATATGCGTTTATGCTGT
>JAUCMS010000034.1:4248538-4290382 GCA_032357445.1 Enteromius radiatus | reverse complement strand
TATATCTAAATATATTTAATATATAAACATAACGTATTTTCATTAAATATATACATGCATGTGTTTGTATTTATATATACTTAATAAATATACACAGTATATATAAATATATTATGTAAAGAAAAACTTTTATTTTGGATGCGATTAATCGCGATTAATCGTTTGACAGCTCTAATGGAAACATGATTAACTTGACTTTTTAGCAAGTTTATGAAACCCAGCTCAAGAGTAAGGTTAAATGTATAGTTTACCCAAAATGTTTTATTTACTCACCCTCAAGCCATCCTAGGTGAATGCGACTTTCTTCTTTCAGACAAATACAATTGGAATTGCATTCATCCTGGTTCTTCCAAGCTTTATAATAGCAGTGAATGTTAGTTGAGATTTTGAAGCTCAAAAAAGTGCATCCATCACAAAAAGTACTCCATGTGGTTCTGGGGGGTTAATAAATGCCTTCTGAAGTGAAGTGATGGGTTTTTAAGAAAAATATCCATATTTAAAAGAGTATAAATCATAATGTCTAGCTCTATGCATGTTCACTAGAGAGTGGTGTTTCAGCGGATGATGCAGGATCTAGGTGTAGCATAAGTATGAAATGAGGATTTGTAAAGAAAAAGTTTGATATAAGCCAAAAGGACATTGGTTTTTCTTTGCTGTGAACAAAACTTGGTTCTTGTGATATTAGCATATTCACACTGTAACTGCTGCGCACATCCTAAGTCATCCGCTGGAACGTCACTCTCTTTACATGTATACAACAGTTACAATATGGATATTTGTCTAACACAAGCACATTGAGTGGAGCACTTTTAATGATGGCTAGATGCATTTTTGGGCTTCCAAATTCCAGCCACCAATCCCTTCCTTTAAAAAGCTTGGAAGAGTTAGGACAGTTTGTAATATAACCCTGACTGTATTTATCTGAAAGAAGAGAGTCACATACAGCTAGGATAACTTGACAGAGAGTAAATCATGTGCTAAATAAATGTGCAATAACCCAGGGTTTAGCATGAAACAAGATAACCCAGGACTTTGTTTACCTGGGGTTTAGAGTAAGTGTAAAAAGCCCTAATGAGTCACATGAAATATTCAAGTTGTCCATGCATATTTTTCATCAGTGTAGATGTAATTCAGCCATTTGATATAGAAGCTAAAAAGAGAGTGATGTAGATTTATCTGGCTTCTCGTTTCACAGTGTTGCTGTCTGCAGAAAGATGGATGGCAGCAGGTTGAGGGGCCCTTAGCAGTGTTCGGTGTGTATGCCATCAGATTACAGGCTTCTGGGAGCCCAGTGCTCCCCGTGTTCACGTCAAGAAGGGGCTTGAAGCATAGCAATTATGGAGAAATCACATAACGTATGGTGCGACTCTTACCTTCACTTGTCATCCTGACCGCGTCTCATTTGCACAGCCTCTCGTCTCAAGTGGCAATGAAAAATTGCTATAATATAAAAGATTACATAATAAGCTATTTGCATCTCCCCGAGTGTATTTGTGAGTTTCCCTTAAGCGTAGTGTAGTGCAGCCGAGCTCTTGTTCAGCTTAGCTGCTTCATGTCTAGAGCTGAGACAGAATGGGGCTGCGGGTCAAAAGATCAGCAATCAAATCAGTGTAGTGTTGGGCTGTGGAGAGTACTTGAGTGACAGCTGTCACAGGGTGCATCCAAAATCACACATTATAAACTCTCTGCCTTCCTGGATGAGCTCTTGTGGTGACGCATGCGATAGTGACTTCAAAATAAGGGCAAGTTGATGAGAGGCTTTGGGACAAGTGAATTAGCATAGCTCAGGATGCGTGCTCTGTGGAGATTCGTGTACACTTGAGTTGCCCGCTCACACACTGTCCTTCTAACCTTCACTTTGTGGCTATACGATCAGTGCACATTTAACGCTTGCCTGGGTTTTAAGCCACGCTGAAAGTGCCAGAGAATTAAAGCACCGCTTTCGTTAGTGAGCATGTTCTGCCTTTGGGGACGGTCCAGCTTTGTAAGATCTGATTTCCCAGCTTGTCAACATTGATTATGCACTGTTGTGTTTGAAGAAACACAGTTTTCCCCCAATCTCTTTTAAAGGGCTTGTGGGAGCAGATATGTCTTTGAACCACATGACTCTAAAAGAGTAAAGGCCATTGCACACCGAGTCTGAAAATTTTGCATGTTAAAAAATAAATACGTCCTTATGTTGTGTCAATCATGTTTACACACTGCATCCGTAACTTTCATCAGTCATAAAAAAATTTGGATCAGGTTTGATTTTCTGCGTTCTCTCATTAGTAGCATGCATTTTGATAGGAATGTGCAATGACCTCAAGTCAGAACGTGCCCTTCTGAATAATGATTTTTAGATTGAATAAATATTAGTGCTTGAAAATGACTAATTCGCGATTAATTGTATCCAAAATAAAAAAAATTATTTATAAAATATATGTGTGAAAATATTTAAAGGTATGTTTGCGTGTATGCGTTTTTATTCATGTAATTTGTATTATACGTAAATATATTTAATATAGAATCAAAAAAATGCTTCTTAAATATACATATAATAAATAAATACACTGCATACACACATATATATTGTGTACACAAAAACATTTATTATTTATGTGATTAATCATTGCCCAGCCCTAATAAATATTGCTAGTAATGAGCTTTAGCATTTTAATTATTTTGGATTATAGTTGGTTTAGTTTTTCCTAAAAATGTGAGGAACACATTGCTTCTCAATGCAGCATTTCTACTATAATATTTTCTGTTGCTATTTTAATCAGGTGAGTCACATTTATGTATTTTGTTGTTGTTGTTTTGTCCCATTCATCATCTTCCCAGCATGAATAAATATTTCTGGATTGTTTGACTGTTGGCTGGTTTTATTCACACAGTTTTTGTAGATTTTTCTGTCATGTTTAGTAACTTGTTGTCTTGTGATGTCAGGATGAGTTTGCTTCTGTTACTCAAAATGATCAGTTTGCTGATTATTACATAAATTTAACAGGTTTTCAGGTCTGTGTGTAGCAAGTCCAAGGTGTGTAATGTGTTTATTGCAGTGTTTATGTTTTTATTAGTATAAATCAATAAGCACTTTGCTCACCATGTGGTTTTCCCAAGTACATCATACATACTGAGCATTGCACAATGTGAGTATAAGGTGAGTTTTTTAAAGTGATGCAGCATAAACAAACAAAAACTGACAACTGATACAATGCAGGCAAATGGCAAAGTTAGAAATAAAAAATAAAAAACATAATTCCCACTTTTCTTGCATCCTTCACCTGTCTCAGAATTCTAAAATGTAATAATTTAATAAATCTGAATGACATTAAATATTAAACTGTTGAAAGCACTGGCTGATGTTGAATAGATGTGGATAGCAAAATTCTGCCCCGGTCATAACAGTGTCTGTCAGTTAGCACTCAAACGCAGCTGGTTCTTGCCAATTTGTTTACAGTACTGGAAGGAAACATCCCTGTGCCGTCAATCAAACTGGTGGTGATGTCATTATATCCGCTGTGAGGGAGTGAGGGCTGACTGATGAAGTGGGTCTATCCTTGTGGACCACAGTGGCCTTGCCAAAGATAGGAGTCTTTTTTTAATAGATAATAATCAGTAACAGAACCAGCAATGCCAGACATAATATGTGGCATAAACTGTAAAATCTAATGATGTATAAATGAAATGAAAAATGAAAGTCAGTGGTCAAAAAATGGCCAACACTTTGGGTGGACTGTACTTTTAAAAGCATACAAATATGTTTGGGGATATTGTATCCATTTAATATTGGATGAAACAAAATAACCAAATACAATGTAAAAGTTTATAATTTTACAATAGGGATAATGCGTTATGGGTCAGGTTAAAAGCCTGGACCGAGCTCTGGTGCGATCACAATCATCCTTTTACATTAAGAGTAATTTCAGCACAGGTTAAGGTACCGATCAATGGAGAGAATGAGAGTCAGGGGCCCCTCTTGCACTCTGACTCTGTTGAATATTGATTGTCTCTCTGTCTGCCCGCCTCTGCTACTGAGCCATGGAATTGCTCTCTTCTCATTCTCCGGCACTTGTGCCTTCCCTCGCTGACGGACAGCCGATTCATAAGCCGTTCCCACTGAAGAGTAACATTTCTCATTTTGCATCTGATTTCTCCCTAACAAGGCGATTGCACCATTGCATTCGAATGAGGAGATAATGAAAAATGTTATGAATATTTCAACGGCGTGACAAAAGAGAAGTTTGTTCGATGGCTCTGTCCTCTGATCAATCCCCACCGGACCAAACAGGCTTAATATGAGCGAACAAGCGATCCGACTGTGATGTGAATGTATAATGTTAGGTTTTTTAATAACTGCGGAGTGGCCTCAGGGCCTGTCTGCAAAATGGTTGGTGCACTTTGGTATTTGTGCATTTCATTTCTGTTGAATCATTAATGTTTCTCTAGGCTAACAGCTCCTCTGGCAGCAGCAGTGGGATCGAAGACAGGCTGAACTAAATGCCTGCATTCAGCGGTGCTCCATCAAAGGCATCAAGCCTTTTTATTTATCACATAAATGCATATGTTCTATTCTCAGGATGATGCTTCTTTGTTGCAGGTCAGGTGAGGGCAGACAGAGCAGGCCCCACTGTGACCTTTGACCTCAACCTCGTGTTCTGTCATAATCGAAATTCGAGGTTGATTATTTCAGATGAATATGCACTTCAGTGGATGTGTATAATAATTTCTGTCATGGCCAACAAGATTCAATCTGATACAAAATAGTGTTTGTGCAGAGGCATTTACTTTATTACAATTAATTTTAAATGGATAATTAGATCAGTGTGCTTGACAGAGACTGTCAAGGATACCGAGAAAGCATCTTAATAGCAATCTTTCTTTTACTGTCGAGCTACGATTTTAAAAGGCAAGGTGCTGGTCCAGAGGTGAGGATAATTAAAGTCCAATTCTCTCTTTCACGTCTTACAATGATAGTAATTAATCTTGCACATCTTCAGACTGAATTGCCAAAGTGGTGTGTAAGAATGCTGAACTACTTAGCTTTTTCAGGTTGCCTTCACATAAGCTTTCCATTGATGTACGGTTTGGATCATAGGACAATATTCGACCAAGATAGAACTATTTGAAAATCTGAGGGTGCAAAAAAAAAAAAACCGAAATATTGAGAAAATCTCCTTAAGATGTGTCCAGATTAAATTCTTGGCAATACGTATTACTAATCAAGAATGAATATGAAATGAAATTGATATATATTTACAGTAGGAAATTTACAAAATATCTTCATGAACCATGACCTGTACTTAATATCCTATCGATAAAAAAAAAATCAATAAATTTGATTTATACAGTTTTTGGCTTTTGCTACAAATATATCCATGCTACTTATGACTGGTTTTGTGGTTCAAGGTCACATTTATTATTTTCTTCTGTAGAACACAAAAGAAGATATAAAATGTATTACTTTATTAGTTTATATGATGAAAGTCAATAGTATCCAAAGCTGTTTTGGACTCCATTGACTTTCATTGTGTGGGCAAACATTTTTCAAAATACCTTTTTTTTGTGCTCCTTTATAAAAAAGATGACAGGATTTTCATTTTTGGATGAACTACCACTTTAAGGAATTTAAATCAAGGGCCATTTGTTTGAAAATCGCAACGAATTCAGGATTATTCATTATTGGCTGCCGAGCACTGCAGGGAGGGCAGTTTATGTGCAAACTATAGAACATTTGAATGTAAACGGCGGTGTACTTTACCCATCTAAAGCCCTGATTTACATTGCATCCTAAGCAGCCTTTGTGAGCCCAGTGAGGTGTGAAGAGATGTAATGAAACAGAGCCTCTGTTTATGAGAGGAACATTCATATTCATTAGCAGTCAGTCATTAGCATACGATGCCTGTGACGAAGCCTGATGCATGTTTTATGAGCACGGTTAATGGTACATTGACAGCGCAATAAAAACGAAGGGAAAGTGTGTGTGTGTGAGAGAGAAGCTTCCCCAGGAAAGCCACAGGGCGCTGGGCGGGTTATTGATTCTCCCCTGTGTCCTATTGATCTCTGATGTTTTCATCTCACAAAGGCCCTGCTAAGCTGCCGTGTATCTGAGAGACACACTGACAGCGCAGCCCATTGACTCTGGCTATCAATAGCCGCGGAGCTGGATATCATTAAATCCTCATCATTGTGTTTTTATCCTCCACACACCACTGACTGCCTCTGGTGACCTCTAAATGAAGCTGCACGTTGCACGGGTCGACACCGCCTGGCACAGAGGGCAAGCCGGTGGCACCTCTATTAAAGCAGTCTCTTCTGACATGGTAATTGTAGCAGTATGTTTTAGCGATAGGTTTTCAAGATTTTGCACATAAATTAGAATTCTATTCACAAAATGGAACCAGTCACATTTTGCATGTTATGAACAATAGTTAATGCAATAGTTAACATGAATCAACAGTCCGGCCTCTCAAGACGATTTATTTTGTTTGGTTTTGGGTTTTTTTGCTGGCAAAGTAGATTTTCTTTAAAAACATGTTGCTGTTTTAATGGATGATATCTATGTATCGTTAAATCTATCTATGTATCTATATCTATATATTATTAAATGTTAGATTTTACATTTTTTCACATTATTTCTTTACAATACAAAAATTTGCAACAAACAAACAAAAATAAATAAACAAACAAATAAATAAAAACACTGGCCATGGGCCAACAGGCTGTCTTTAAAGTTTAACGTTATGTTAAATGCCTTTGAAAGACTAATAATAAGATTAATCATAATTGATATTACTTATTATTTTTATTATTACTTGACTTGAATATGTTTACATTAGTTAATGCATTAAAGTAATGTTAACTTACTATGAACGATAATTTATTTTTAATAATTAAATGCTATAAAAGGTGATAGCTGATAGCACTTAATGTAATAACATGATTTTTTTTACCTTTTATATGAAGGCATTATAAAATATACTTTTAAATAGTTATTAAAAATATTAATTTTATATATATAAAAAATTATATTTTTAAATGTATTTTTTAAATATTAAAAAAAGTCTTTAGGACAAGCACCAATTTTCTTAAAAATAAGCAGATAAATAAATCTAGCCTTTCTTTACAGTAGTGAATATGACAAATGGAAATCTTTTGCTTTTTGCTAGCAGCATAATTGTTCAAATTTTTTTACTGCAATTTATAAGTCTAGACTGCATGAGTAACTAATAACGAGTTATTAAAATGCAGAATATTCCATAATTTGAAGTAGATAGGCACATCCCTATTGCATAATGCATGCAGGGAGAGATCAAAGGGAAGTCATGTGTGAGACATGGTGAGATTGTCTCCTGTTGCTAACAGCCCCCGTGTAATGGTTTCTCTGGCTTTTTAATGGAGGTTTTGCTCTCCTACACTCCCCAGACTGTATACCTGGGGGGAGGGGGAGAGTTTAGCACCTGATGAGCAAGAAGCCCCCCCCTTTCTCTCTCTCTCTCTGGAGAGCACGGAGAGACTAGTCATCATGAAGCAATTCTTACAGGGACAAGAGACGTTGCCCCCTCTATCACGCCTCATGGGGATGGAGGGGTGACAGCGGGGGCAAGGACGGATGTTGCAGGGATCAATAGAGCTGGAGGGGGTGGGAGGAAGTGCTGGGATGGCAAGGACAGGTGTGGGGGGTTGTTCTAATGCCATGCTCCATTAGAGACTGGAGACTCTCGTGGCTCACTAGCAGACAGCCTGATAAACAGCCTGGGCTCTGATAATAGTCTGTCTGATCAATAGCCTGTCCTCCCTCTCTGTTCCCTGGGGGGGAGGCATGGGAGAGGGGCAGGACTGGCTGATGACCCTGGGGTCAAAGGTCGTGGATGCTTAAGGAGTGGAGGTGAGAGGGAGGAGTCAGTCATAAACATTGCTCCAGGCCTGTTTCTCATCACACCACAGCTCTAATCACGTTTTCTTAATGTCTCTGCATCTCTCCCATATCCTTTTCCCTCTACACAATCATCTGTCCTTGTTATTATTGCTTCGCCCCTTTCAGCTTATTGATCATGTGATGAAGAGTCTTCTAGAGGAACAAGAAGAGTCATCGTGGCTCCACTGATCTAATGGTTTTCATTTTGCCGCTGTGGATCTTATGGCACAGGTTATTGATGGATGTTCTCAGCTCCTCAGTCACTCCATCTATTTAGTTTATTTCCAGCGCAGTTGTTGGTTTTTTGCGTTTTATCCCTATCCACCTGAGCCAAAATTCAAAGTTTACAGATAATCCACATTTAGACCACTTTAATGCAGCATGGAGTACATCCATTAAAATGAAGTATTTAATTTTATGCACATTTTTAATCAAATTGTCAATGGTATTGTGTATGAAGCAGATACAAATGTATCATTTCAGGGCTAAATGGTAGTTTTGCCAAAAAGGGCATGCAGTTTTACTACAAGTAAAGTTCATTTGACCAGCTAACATGTTTAGTATCACCACCACAAAAGAATAATTGATTTGTATTTAGCAGTGCATTTTGGGATTAAATATTTATTTATTTTAAGTATACATTTCCATATTTGTGCACTTAATAAAAATACTCTGGAATTGTATCTTTAGTATACTAAACTGGCATACTTAAAATATACTAAATTAGTGTACTTTATTTTTTGCAGAAGTAGTGCTAAGGTCCAACTAAAGAAATGTATTTCAGTATATTTATAGACCGATTATATTAAAAGATCATACATTCCAAATCAAAAGTGACATTAAACATATTTTAGGCTTAATATTAAGAAATGTGCATTGTACACAAGCAGTAATAACCAATAAAGTTGAATTATAATTTTTTATATCGGTAAGTAGAGTGATACGTCATAAATATATTTGTAGATTTAAACTATACTTATTATGAAATAAGTGAAAATTTATAAAATATATAATTTTATAATATAATTAGTTGTATCCTTAACAAAAATAAATCAATATTCGACAAGTTAGAAAATATACAAATAGAATGCAATTGAATATGAATAGAAGTCATAAACACATGGCGCATAAATTGATTCAGTCTCAAACTGGACCTTATTTTTCAGTTCTATACTCTGAGTTTCAATTAAAAACCAGTTTTAAAGATGTAATCCTTTGCCTAACATCCATAGATGTGTGAAATAAATTGATTTGTTTACAGAAGTCATGAAGGTCAGGTTGCATTTTCTCAAAATACTCAATTTTGCATTCTATATCAATCTATGTGGGCACTAGTTTCAAAACAAACAAAATTCATAAAAGGCATTGTTTTTTTGTTTTTAATAAAGATTTTATGAACTATCTGAACTGCTGGTAAACTCCAACAGAGTTTATAATTAGATGTTTTTATGTAGGTTTCATAAAGGTCAGTCGTTTGGTGGTTTTCAATTTAATCAGGCATGCTCAGCTCAAACGTTGCGCGCGCTCGAACTGGCAAGCGATTTCAAACCAAAGATGCACTTTAGTGGCCTCGCTTAGTCTCTGGAAAATTATTTCTCTCGTTTAATCGATTTGATGATGTTTTAGCATGCATGTTCAAAGAGGATGTCATATGTGGCACAGCAGTGCTCACCCCGCTGCTTGTTTTACACGGGCCGGATGGAAAAAAAAGTGAGTCAAAGAGGCCAGCACTTGTATCAAGTCATGTTGTGGTGTGTCAAAGTCATGAGTTTAGCAGAACTAACGAGGTTAAAAGAACAAGTTCCCTTTCTTGAGGGCAGAGTGTGGGAGGAAGTTAAATCTCCAGAGCGCGAGTTTGCAGCCTTGCACTATAACTCAGAACAGGAGGCGGAAAAAGCGCTAGCTCGCACAAGTACACAAGCTCGTGTTGTCGCTGAATGAGTTGCGACCGCAAGACTGTTTTTAAAGTCCCCCCCTTTTTCCCCTTCTATCGCAATGCGCCGCTGTTATCTCTGAGTGACAGTTGTGGCTTGAACGGTGGCGATATATCCTGACTGAGAAAGTGAGACACCATATCTTGAGAGAGAGAGAGAGAGAGAGAAAAAACAAGCCCACAGACCATAAACCACATGCGAGCAGCCTCTGTACTGCAGCGCGCCTCAACTTCAAACGCTAACAAGTTGGAATAACATTTTGCTTGGGGAGGCTTCTGCTGGCGGTGGTGGCAAGCTGGTTTAAAAGAAGCCAGATTTATTACATGGCTTGTAGACCTCAGATGCAAGCGAAACCACGTTGCATAAATAGCGGGGGTTGGGGGCGAGGGTGTCGCTGGTGGAGTTCCTGATTGCTCGACGCAGACCCTCAGTTTTTCACTTCCATTTCCCTGCATCTTTTTTGTTTGCTCTATATTAGGCCGGTCCTCTTGGGAGAAGGTGAACGCTTTCATTTCGAGCTGCGCGCGAAAGCATAAAGGCACGCTTTACCGGCGCATCCGACGAGAGAGAAAGAGTTCCAGGCGCGTCTGACTCTTTCTGAATATGCTGACAGGGAGGTAAATTATGCCGAAGGGGGTACTGGATGTGTCAACTCTCTGTGGCTGGGGCGCAGCTAGTTCTGTGACAGCATGGGGCAGAGTGCTAGGCTCCACACTAAATTCCACTTACGCTAACTGGCAGGGCTGTCTGTTGTCATGGCAACAGCCAAAAATTTTCACAACTGACCTCCCAGCATTTCTTGCCAGAGTGTACCATTTACCACGCTTCACAGATTTCTATCTCTTTATCTCCTTTTATCTATGACTGTCTGTTCCTTAAGCTCACTCTCATTTCTCTCTCTCCACACCTCTTCCACTCGCACGGCTTCTCTGATGTGATAACAGGAAGTCGGAGCCAATGGGATCCAAACGTGTCCGTGCACACACACACACACATCGCAATCGTACCATTGCACGTAAGAGCTTGCTCTCTTCTGCACCCACATAAAAACCAAAGCAGCTAAACAGACAGCAGGGCCTAATGCGATAACTACTCGCACAAGTCTGAACAAAGTTGCGGCTTTGCTGGTGGGACAGCGACTCATGCACCATCTGAGATGCCTGCAATGCAGTACGAAGCGAGTGTGAAAAATGTAAGCTAGTTTAACCACACCACACTAAAGGAAGTGGCATGGAAAGTATGGTTGAGGGCTCTCGCTTGAGACGTAAATGCTGTTTGTTTTTGTTACAGAATAAGGTCAAGATCTGAGTGTGTTTTCGGTTCCTCTGTAATATGATTCTGATCTGTTTGTTTTTTTCCATCACTCAACAAAAGAGAGAAATCACACCGCAGAGACGAGTGTAGCTTTACCTTCACCTCGGGCTTTGATAGCAAGAACACTTCAGGTATTTGGAGATACATCCTTTTAGTGGATTGTGTATGTTGCAGTATGTACAATGTGACATTCTTGAGCCTTCGCCAAGTATCTCCGAAGCATATTTACACTTGAGAACCCGCATGCCAGCGTAGGTCAAAAACATTATAGACATCTCTATTTAGATTCTTTTCTAAGGATAAAAAAGTAGGTAGTGGCTGGAAAAAGGCAGCGGAGGCAGCTCAGACCACCCACCTTGTGACGGAAGTATAAATCGGGGCAGAGTGTGGTCTGGGTGAAATGAAGCCTCTAACCAGATAAGTCTGTGCTTTCATCAACCACATTAGAGGAACCTACATCTGCAGAACATTTCCGCCTTCATACAACTCAACAAAACTCTCCATTTAGACATCACAGAGTTGGAAATTAATGATTTTATTGATGGTGATAGGAAAATGAGCACATTTAGTTTAATGACCAAATGAACCCGGCTGATGTTTCTGGGTGTATTTCAGTATTAAGTCAGTTTGATTAGGTTTGGTACATTTCTGTTAGATCATGTTAGACAAATAATGGTAAAATTACAGCAATAGGGTTAAAAAATATATGTAAATCTTAAACTCTAAGGGCCGGTTTCCCGAACAGGGGTTAAGACTAGTCCTAAATTAAAATAAATCTTAAGAGCTGTCTAAACTGGAAAAGGCTTGCACTGAGATATCTTAAAATACATAATTGCCATTGTTTGGTCTTAAAATGCTCCCAGATAATGCATTTTTGTAAGACATGTTTTTAAAAATTCTTAAATGTCCTAAATTAGCAAAGGTTTAGTCCTGGCTTAATCTAATTCCTGTCCGGGAAACCGGCCCTTATTTCCATATATTTGAATTTGATCAAAATGTGCGCACAGGGGCAGGGTGGTACAAAAAAAACTATGCTACTGGATTTTTGTTGGTTTTCTTTATCAAAGGTAAAGGTTTGCATCAGCTGTTCAGTTTTAAAATCAGTTATATGCATATGCATATGATAGACACATATTTCTGTCATTTCTGTACACAGGTTTTCTGAAAACAACCTTTCATTGGTTGAACAAACGCTGTTTCATGTATATGAGGGACACATATGGAGAACATTGTGCACAAAAATGCAGACGGCAACCTTGTTTTGAAATGAACTGTGTAATTTCTCCACCACTAATAACTGTTTCCAAACAGGTTTCCTGAACACCGTCTGCCCACTCCAAACAAAAGTTGTTATCTGCCTAGTTGCCATTCTCAAATGATACCATAATATTTTGGGAACGCTTTTGTTGTATTAATACAGGAGAAAAATCTTAAAAGGATTGTTTCCATTGTACCCTTCTTTCTTGCTTTCTCCTTTTTTGAGAAAAAAAGACTATCTGCTAGGTTTTTCTAAAACTCTCCTGTCATGGGCAATCAATACACAGCCATGATTGTAGTGGTTAAGAGCTTCTCTGTTGACATGCTGAGACCTCTCCTATTCATATTCTTGAGTGGTCACACCACAGTGTTCACTGTATTGGATGAATGGCCAAAGTTCAACCCAAAGTGGGTTGAAGACGGCAGAGAGATGAATTATGGGAGCTTGATGTCTGTGTGGTTTTTATCCTTTTCGTATTTCATTGATTTACAGCAGCGAGGCAGGCTCATTGTCCCAGCCACTAAAAATAACAGAGAAGGAAAACAACAACAGTGACACGGCAGCAGTATTGATTTTAATGGCCGGCCGCAGCCTCCCAGCCGCCCCAGGGTGCTTTTTATCGAGAGCAGTAAAATAACAAAGGAGATGGGCTGGAAGTTTTCCATGTATACCAATCAGAGTTTATAAATTGCTCCATTACCTTCATTTCCCTTGGTTACTCTGGGAACATTAGCAATTATTTTCTCGCGGGCTTCGCCCATGAAACTAATAATCTGGTGATTTAGTGCCTTGTGGCATAGTGCACCCTCTCCTGCCTGCCTTAATCCATTCATCTTGCCACCTATCAGTTTGACTTTTGCGGGGACAAATTGCTTTTCTGAGTACATCCAGGAGAAAATGGGTCAATAGGTGTCGTCATGATCAGTCTGAAGGTAATTTCTCTTATAAAGTAAGCTATAGGCCTGGACGGAGGGTGGAAATTGTGTACGTGTTTCTAGTATAGATCATATACAAGCAGAGAGGCTTATACATTGTCTGTTTGTTTGTGTGATTATCTGAGAGTACGCTAGTGTGCAGGGCAGTGGCTTATTTTAGTTCTGTTAGTACAGTAGATGGATAGCAGGCTGCGGGAGCGGAGAGGGCAGCTGCGGTGTTGTGGCTGCAGCATGCTGTCCCATTAGCACACCCCTGGGGAGGGACAGACCTGGAGGACACAGAGACAAGCCTGGATTAGCTCATAAATCACAGCCCGGGGGACCTATGAGAGGCTGTGACATCATCATTTAGAGACAGGCGACTGCTCCACACAACCCAGCTCTCTGCACACTCTCTGTCTATCTATCTATCTATCTAGATTTGAATTAAGTTGCAAGCAAGAACAACAATTTAGTCATTTGAAATGCCTTGATGTTACAATGTTAATAGGCCTTCTCTATGTATCATGTTTTCAATCCATAAAGCCTATAAACGTTGTAATATTAAGACATTTAAAAAATTTAAACCAAATTACTGTTCTTGTTTGCTACTTAATTGCTACTGAATTGCTATACAGTACATACAGTACAAAAGTCTGTGTAGATTGTAAATATTTATTTTGGAAACTTTGAGGTGGATGTTTCAGTCAATTTTTTTTTTCTTTGACTAAGGGAGTTTGTCTTTAAAGTTTGTGTGCGGGATGTGTTTGTTTTTATGGAGGCCTCAAATTTGTCCAGTTCTCAGTCTGTAATAAGGCTTGTGGGTCTCCCTCCTTCACACAAACTCACACACATGGATCTGTGGTAAGAGAGTGATCCAGCGTTGGCTGACGGCCCTGACCTCAGCTCTTCCCAGGCTGGGTGGGATGGCGAGCGCTGCCAGGCCGCAGTTTTACCAAAATGGGCCGAGTGCTCAGACACCACAATGTGCATATATGTGTGTGTGTCCATAGCACAAGGGGATGTGGTTGTTCCACCAATGACCCTGTTATACCATTGCCACATACCAGGTTGGCCCACCCAGGAGCTCCTGAATACCAGTAACCCAATTACCCGCCCAGCACCTGGCAGCGCCACTGCAGCGGCTTGGTACGTGGCTGTGCATCAAAGGTAAAGGGCTTGAGCAAATGTGGTGCTTTCTGTCCACTGTAATTCATGTCACCTCCAAGGCCTCTGCACTCACCGTAACAGCAGCACAGTGCTGTGGGATGAAGGCTCTGTGTATAATAGGAGTCGACACCCCGCTCTTATACCCATTGGCTGGGGGGTGATGGAGTGGGTACCGCAGACCCAGATCTCTCATCGAGCCGTCTGAAGGCGCTGGGGGCAGAAACTGTGTGTCACCCAGGCACGGCTCACCACTCTCTCTCTTCCCTCTCCCTACGGGTGCTGCCCTTTGTCCCTGTCATATTCTGTTGATAGAATCTCTCAGACTAAACTGTACATTTGCACAGGATCTAAGGCTGAGATAAGATTCCTCGAGGGTCTGACTTATCTGGAGGTATCAAAGGGGAAAAAGCAGGAGTCGAGCTAACTTATCTTCCCTCTGTGTCCCACCAGGCCTGCTGTTTTGTCTGACCATAAATGCGGATTTTGTATAAAAACAAGGAAAAAAGAGCTTGATATAAATATTAACAGCTGTTGCAAGTTTACTGCACTGCACATTCCCACATGTAAAATTGTCTGTGCAATGTTTTCTGTGTGTTTGCAATGCGCGCAGATGAGAGACGAGAATGTCTGTCTGCCTCTGGGTTTGCAAGAGCTACTTTTTACAGCTTCCTACCATATGAAGTATCAAAACAGAGTCTGAGCAGGAATGAAAATAAGACATCAGAGTTTAAGTAGCAACAGCACGCTCATCTGAATATATCCTGTGATCCTGATTCCTGTGGAATCATTATAATAGTCTATGTGTTACAGCCGAATCAATTGCCTAGCCATAGACATTGCACACAAGTAACCGCAGGGGCCCAGGCACCACTCAGCACTACCGCAGTCCCAAATACAGGGTAGTCGGCTCCACGCTAAACCCCATGTTAAGCGGCTTCCTGACCTCAGCGCTAGGGGTCAGAAGCGGGGAAAAAACATCACACAAGAGCCACAATTACAGCCCTCAGACATGAAAAGTGTCTCTTTTTATTCCCTGACAGGGCTCCCGTTGTTAATGGCTGGGTCTGCATGCTGCGTAAACAAACAGGCAAGCCGATGCCCGGCCGCGTCTGTACTGGCTGCCAGCAGCAGCGGCAGTGGTTTCAGTGGTGGGGGCCAATTACAGGATGCAGCATGGGCTGTGGCTGAGATGCCACACAGTTCAGTCCACTTTGGGCTTCCGTCATTGTAAAGTGCTGTCTATCTGTCTCTGTTTTTCCCTGACCCTCAGTCTCACTTTCTCTCACTTCCTATTTCTTCATGTCTCTGTTTAAAAGTGATTCTTGCTAAGGGAAACATCTCTTGCTGCATTTACACACAGCCAAATAATCTGTTAATAACCACATTGATTGCTCAATCAAACTGAAAAGCTTTCATTTTAATACCCGTCGATCTGATTGAAAGAAGTGGGTTTACATAATAATATCAACAGAATTTGAATTCTCAACCGGATTCGAAAGCGTGCTGACTAGGCATTGAACAGAATTTTTGTAATATACAAATATTTTGTAAAATACATGTAATAAACATCTAAATGATTGTGTGAATTGGATTGCAATGTCAGAACTCATGTAAACAGAATTATTATATATTAGATTCATTTGGACTGAAAATAAGTGCATGTAAACATGATTATAATCACTGATAAATAAATAAAAATAAATAAATAATAATAAAAAAAACTCTAATCCCAAGTATTAAACTTGTGCATATTAATTGTTCTACATGGCTTATGCCCTAATTAAACTGAGAATTGTGATGTTATTTTTGCATTTATTTTTGATAAATCATTTTTAATGATTATAGCTGGTTGAGGTTTGGATGTTGTTGTTTTTTTTAACTTTGAGGCTAGTGAACAATCACATAGCAACACTCTAGCAACCAATCTAAATACTAAACCATCATAGAGCCAAATGTTGCAAAGCAAACAGCACTCATACTTTCTTCAGGAAACTGGTTTTGCATGATGTTTCTCTTTCTCTCCTTGCTGCCGTCTAAGTCTATATCATAGTATTTTGGAAGAGCCTTTAGGCCTTCCACAGATTCAAATCAACTGTCTTCTGGTTTAGGAACTGTGTGTTGTACATTTGTTATGCAGATATGGTCCCTGAAGGAATGACTGTCGTTATGCTGATAAAGTCCATGGAGGACTGACTGTGTTACCATCATTTGAAAAATGATACTAATATACAATATCTTTAGTGCCTAAAACATAATACTCAAGAGCTGGGAATTATCCTGCTGAACTTATCTTATCCTTTACAAATGCAGCACAAACTAAGCTTTCAAACCTGCCATTAAAACTGCTGAATTAGGTGGATTTTGAACTCCATATCCACAATCCTTTATATACAGATGACGTTACTCTTAATCTTAGTGGAACATTGACAATGAAGAGTTATATATTAGCCCAAGCCAAATTACACTTTACATTAAGCCATCATTAAACCCTGAAACAACCAAAAAGAAAGTAAAAGCAAGAGTATTGTTTTATATGAAAGTTTACAAGGTACAAGAGTCCAGAGTCCATGTTGTCGTTTGGTGTTCCTTGTGAAGCTAAATGTTAGTCAACTCTTAAATACTTAAAGAGCCTGTGTAATGTTTCAAAAATACATTAAAGGAGTAATATTAATATTTAATATTGATATTTTTTATTCCTTTGATGACAAACTTTTTATCAGCTGAGTCTTTAGTGTTGCTGATAACAGTTGTGCTGCCTTATATTTATGTGAAAGCTCAGCTTTTCTTCAAGATTCTTTAATGAATAGAAAGTTCAGAAAAACAGCACTAACCTTTACATTACACCTTTACTGTCATTTTGGAAAAGTTTAATGCATCGTTGCTGAATGAAAACATTAAAATGTTACTCCTATTGTATAAATACATAAAAAAAATAATATTTGTTCATGTTCCATGCAGTCTTAATGAAGGCAGGCAAGTTATTTATGGTTATAATCCAAAGTCAAGTAAAGAATATGTCTTTTAAAGCCTCTCAACTTTTAGTTTACTTTTTTGAGTGGCTTAATGACGGCTTAAATAGGCCTCCTCACAGCACCTAGGAAAATGTTTGATGTTAGTTAGGAGTCGACAAAAATGAAAATGAAAACACAGGACAAATTGAATGGAGAAGATTACAGCAAATACAGCCCTTCCATTAGACAAGCACACACAAACATCCGTACGCTTACACACACCATTCCCCCAGCGGCCTCTGAAATAGAGAGAGAAGTGCAGCTGGTGCACCTGCCTGTGTTTGTCTCTTCTCCCCTCCTAAGCTCTGCTAATGAGGGGGATTTTAATTACTGATAGCGTGTCCCTATCCCTCCGCTAACTGTACTCGGCTTCATTAACCGCCATCAACAGGAGAGTGCTGAACATAAACACAGCTCATTAATGCTGCCTATCCTCCCGCTCAACTCGCCTCATTTTTCTCTTTCTCACACGTTCTCCCTCCCTCTCGCGCTTTTCTCTCGTTCTCCTCAGTGGCATTCCTATGGGATGAGAGGTCACAGTCCAGGTCAGCCCTCACTTAGATTAAGATGCAGGGCGCTGAGAAAGTGATGTTTTGTGTTTGTGCAAGGACTATTTCAGGGAGTTCTCGGGGTAGGTCAATATTTGTCCCTGTAGAGGTCACGTGACTGTATAATCTCCACAGGAGAGATTCACCTTGATATAGAAATGCTGGCTGTTGTTGTTGCTGAATTATCTTATGAAATGTCACAGAGCAGTTTGAGAAGCAAGTGAGCAGAGAGCACCCAGCGAGTCCCCGTGGCACGTCAGATAATATGGATTAATCTGCCTTTCACACTCCAGATACAGCAACAGCATGAGTAGGCCCGGTCCCGCTCCCCCTCTCTCCTCGCTCTGGACTGTTCATTGGACCTGAAAATGTATTTTCACATCTCAGCCATACAGAGAGGGAGGGAGAGAGGGAGGAAGAGTGCTTGGGCAGACCTCTCAGATACAAGAAGCACACAAGAACTGTGTTTTACTTTCTCTCATCTTTCTCTTCATCTGTGTACACACTCACACACAATGCCTTTACACTTTACCAGTCTGACAGACACCCCACACTGAGTGGGTAGCTGCTAAACATCACAATTTCCTTTGTATTCTCACCCAGGAAGTTAGTCTTAGAACTGTGTCACAATGACAGTAGCAACAACATACTAATGACTGACACATGACATGCAAAGAGAAAATGACACAATACACTCACACACTATTTATATTATGTGTATATATGTATGTATACTATACTGTATATACAGTAGTGTGCAAAAGTCTTAGGCCACTAGTATTTTCACCAACAAAAATGGTTTTAAGTCAGTTATTTCTATGTTTTGCAGTAGTGTGTCAGTTGGAAATATCAGTTTACATTTCCAAACTGTACATGTATGCGTTATATATTACTACAATATATATTGTATTTGAGTACATAGTTTATAATATTTACATAGTCATAATATATACCGTATATGCATGTGTTAACCATATGACAATAACAACTTACTAATCACATTTTGTTCATGACATACATTTTCAAGAATTACACACTTACACAGGTTCACCTGAACTATGCTCACAATCAGAGACAGTTCTGTCATGTCAATTAAACCATGTTTTACACTTATGTAAATGCTAGTATTTTTTACTTTTTGTATATGGAATGTGTATTGCTTTGTAATACGTTACAATGTATAAGGAGGAAAAAAATTGAAAATGTTTGGCTTGCATAACATTTGAAAACGTGTAACGCTTGTATTGATTACCTTGGCATCATTCACGGTCCAGATTGTTAGGTAAACTGATTTAAGCTCAGTGAAGAAATCTCAGCGATAAGCCTTATGGAATATATATGGCCTTGCGTGATAGCATCGCTCCAGTAAAACCAGTCCTGGCTCTGGGATCAATGATTAATGTTGCTACAAAGAGGGACCGTTTATGACATCATTTTCCCCTCTGGAACATGAAATGTGTCAGATGTAAATGCAATCATTTGCCATTCTAATTACTCTCTAACCAATCTCTTTCTCCATCTCACTGGCAGAGTGATACATTGCACCAGCGTTCGCACGCCGGCACAGTCATTAGGCAAAAGTGGCGGCAATATCACAGGCCTGGAATGTCGGCCCACGTTTTTGGAGCTGCATGGAAATGTTTTGGACCACAGCTCCGATTCCTGCCCGCCACACGTCATCAAAGCCTTTAATGTTGGCTGGCTTAGGCGTGCACACTGTAGCAGGTACACTGTGCTCTTTGTTTACCCTCTTCTCTTACCAATCTGGTGCACAGATGGCTAACAATTATTTCTCTGTGTGCTCATTGCTGCTGGCAAACTACCAGCGTGCTCTGAGATTGGTGTAATCTTTTATTATTTATGATTGTCTTAGATTTCTGGATCAGTATTTGAGCACAATCTGTTGAATAGCTGAGAGGCGCGAGTGAACGGGGGAGGCGGAGGAGTAAAATTGAGTGTAAACAGAGCCGAGAGAAGTGGAGGAGCTACCGTAATGAAGCTGTGATATTGGGGCCGTTTAAACGCGAGACACACTCCTGAATTCAGCTGAATTTAATCCCATTACCACACGCTAAATATACAATTTGTTTTAAGCTTGCCATCGGTTGTGTGTATGTTAATAAGCGGCATGCTGCAGGCGCTTTCAGGGAGACTTTTGGAGGGCACAGGCTAATAATTAGATTTCAAAAAGGAAGTCAATTTAAATCCTCATTTGAAGGAAAAATAAGAGGCTTAGTTTCACACTGTAGCACCACATTAATTTGCATGGCTTCTGTTCGCTCTTATAAGATTCCTAGTGTCGCATGATATCGCCAATCTTAAATTAGCAAACATAATGACCTCATTCCAGAGATATCAACGCTGCTGTGAGGAATCGTTCTTTGTTTTTGTTTGTAAAATGGCAGCCTGGTAAGTGAACCTATAGGTCTCAGACCAGTGATCAGTGTCATTTCCAGCTGATTGTTTTGCAGGCCCACCGGTGAGATCAGAAGTGCTCCGCTTCACGGATCTTCTCGTCCCGGTGAGCGATCTCTCGCAGAGAGGCCAGAGTTCCAGCTAGAGGCTCGCTCTTAACACCGGGCCTCATCTTCTGTCAGAAATCCCACTCTATCCATCGATCTGTTGTTCCTCGTAAAAGACATCTCTCTCCCTTACCCTGCCTCTTTTCTCGCTCTCTCGCTTCTCTATTATTCTTTGACTCTAGTCGTCCTTCTCATTTTTCTGCTCCTCTCTCACCGTATCACTCTATTACATTCCCTCCCTATCTTTCTCTCTCATTTTCAACTTAATAATGGAATGGAGTCCCCCTCGGAGGCGGCACGGCACCGCAGATGGAGGAGTAATTTTTTTAGGGAGCATGTGTCAGTCAGCAGCTATAGGAGTGCTTGTGCACAGGCAATTTTGCCTGGAGGAGCAGGGCTTTATTGCTTTTGTGGCAGGAAATAAGAAAAGAGACTCTCCATGGTGTGGAAGTCATGAAATTACAGTATCTCGGAAGAAAATGAATAGGGGCCGTGTGAAGTAAGCGCCAGCCTTTGTTCTGTGAAAGCAGCATGCACTGACTGCCTGAGCCTGTCCGAACGGCACCGTTTTCCTTCTTATCAAACCAAGTACATGGCCACACCTGATGGAAATCAGGTGCGGGACAGGAACAAATGCTGAATTCAGTTTTTACACAGAAAGAGTGAAAATTAGATTTTTGATTTTGTGCGATTATGAAATGCAAAAAGTTACTGCCCCTTTTAGTTTTGACAATACATTGACATTATAGCACAGGTTCTTTACAATATTGCAATATTTGTGAGATCTAGGGTTGGAAACCAAATTATTTTTAATGTCTAACCTCAAAACAGTTTTGGCATGTTGATTCTTCCTCCAGCGCTTCACTAAAATACACTGTTTCCTTCATTACTATTCAGCGAGAAACACACAGTGAGTTTGTTTCGCAAATGAATCATAAACATACAGCACAATCAGCTTGGTTCTTTAACAAATGACTCTAACGAGAAATTCTTGTTGTTTGCATTTATTATATTGTAATCTCAGCATTTTACAACAGAATTGCATTTCTGATATAGAATAATTTCTTTCTTAAAATCTAAAGAACCACCAACAAAATAGTTAAGAGACCAAATTCGTTAAATTCCTCAGTTCCCACTCCAAGATCTGTCCAAGCTTTCTTCTGTTTTTTTCCACAAGTATGGTTTGGCAGATCCTCTACACAGAGGTTCTCTGGTCTCTGGAGCATGGGGTGCAATTTTTATTATTGTCATATCTGCATTCTGTGCTTGTAATACATCTCTATAATCACACAACACCACTGTTGGCCAGACAAGTGATAACTTAATCTGCCTTCTAATCCTTCTCAAAGCATTCACTTGCGCTGAAAGCCTTTTTTTTTTTTTTTTTAAACAAATGACCAAATTCCTAAATATTACTTTAATGCATTACTTTGCATAATCGGTTTTGATGTGAATTATCTGCCTGCAATTGGCAACATGTTGCATCCAGGGTCAGGTTGACTGGACAGCCATCCTTTCATTTCATTACAAGTCAATTAGAAGAGTGAACTGCCAGACTGTATTTTGTAAAATATGAGTCATCATACCAGCGTACGTTGTTGTGTTTCTTTTGCTGTGGATTGCACTTTTCATACTTGTTCCCATGGCAACTATGTACTGCACCTTTACAAAGAGATTATGTTTTGACTAAAGCATTCCTAATTCCAGCTTTAAAAAATTTATATAATTTGGTTTTTTTTTATTAAGTTGCACAGATGAAATAATAATCGATTTTGATTGAACGGTAGCATCTCAGTGAGAGCGTGCAAGCATGGCGGCATTCAGTGCATATGACATTCTGGAAGTGAGTAACAAGCACGTAGGAGATAACAACTTGGCATGTAGACAGCGCTCGAAACCTGCGGTGAGTCTCCTGGCATGGAAAAGCATCCAGCGACAGAGCGGTTATGAGAGCAGACAGCACGCTAAAGCTGTTTGTTGCATGGGGGAAGCAAACAAGCTGCGCCTGCATCTTCGTTCAGCATTAGAAAGTATTTGATGGACATGGGGTCTGGAGCCTTCATGCCGCCCCCTAAAGTCTAGAGTCCACCAGTCTGGCACGAGAATATAACAGCCCCGCTGTTCCATGCTTACATATTGAAGCTCCCTGCTATGGTTTCTGGCACACTGATGACATGATGACCCAGTCAACCACCTGCAGCGCGCCTCGAGGGTGGTGTTCTCAGCTGCAGACAGACGACTCCCTCCTTCTATCTGCTCAGACAAGTCTCCCCGTGATTGACCCACAATCCACTGGGCTTTCAGTTCCCATGGCAACAGATCTCCATGCAGTCTTGAAGTGATCTACAAAATAATGCACATCAACGTTCCTGTAATATGCTCCGCTGTCTCTCTTTCCAGCAGCTTGGTGCTCGCAGACGTGCGCGCACACGCTGGAAATCTGTCAGACAATTAGTTTTGCTTAGATTCATCACAGAACTGTCAGGCACGAAGCTTACATCAATCACACTCCATTGATTTTATCTAACTGCTACCGCAAGAAACGAGACCTTCGCAGATGTACAACAGATAGTGTTGATTTGTGTGAAAATACAGGAGAGGCAGAATCTAATTAGAATCGGATTAATCTTTTAGGGGGGTTTATCCCCCCCCCCCACCCTCACATGGGCATAAACTGACAATGATGTTTCCAACTGAGTGGGGGAGGCGTGTGAAAAACAGCTTCCGCTATCTTTAAGATGCTGATGGCATCATCTTGTGAGGTGTGGTGGGTTTACACCTTGATTATGGCCCATTGTGCTCATCATCCTTTGGGGACAATTTGAGCTAGGCTTTACGAGCTTGTCGAAAAATAGTGAGAATCTGCAGTGGGGTGGTTTTAGGGGGGGACAGTGGCGAGCGAGAGGGCCTTGTTGATCAGTGTGGAATAATAATGACACAATACCCCATTAAAATCTCCCTCCCAGTGACTAATCCCTCTCTGCTTTAATGAGAGCGAACGAATCCAGCAGAGACACGGAGCGGTTCGTGCTCTGGGAGTTCAAAGGAAAGGCTCTGGGAACTTTAGCGGCTCATTGTGAAATTGATGTAAATGCCGAAGTAAGTGTCGCTAGCAATTATCTAACGGCATTGCTCCGGCCTGGAGTGAGATGTGACTAGAGCGCGGATAACAGAGGGCCCTTTTGCCGTTTCAACCACGGGTTTGACGCTAACAAGAGAGCGGAGGGGGTCGCGCCATGTTTACAACAACAGCGAAATCCCTCCATAGGAGAAAAAAAATGCATTCTCAAGTGTCATCATCTCGCTGGTTTGCGGTTAACCTAAAGCTACGTGATGCTGTGTATTAATGGATTGCTAATCAACAATGGCACAAGAGAGGCTTTCAGTAGCTTTTTGTAGCTAAGAATGCCTGACAGGAGGTCAGACTTCAAGGGTTTGATATCACACAGTCTGCCAGCCTGAGCGGAATAAATGATGGCCGTTACCATTATGGAGGAGGAGAGGCTTTGTAAATGGGAGCATACAAGCCTCTTGACAGATGAGTCAGTCGCTGCGCACAATAGTCATTAATGCGGCTGTGTTCTCAAAACGGGACTCATTGTAGCATTTTATTGTCACAGGCTGAATAGCATTAACCCTTGCTCTGAGGATATGAATATACTCTCAACAGATCCTCCAAATGAGGAAAAAATGACCATCTGACTGGTAGTGAAATATTAGCAGGCCGGAGGGAGGGAGGGAGGGAGTGTGTGCGTGAGGCGTTTCTTTGGCCGTTAGGCCTCTTCTAAAGCCAGTGTAGACAGGGCTATTGATTTTTACGACAACACAGTGAGAAGGTCATTGTGGTTGAGAGGTTTTGGGGGATCTTTACTGTTCATTCTGCTAGCGTTTTACCCTTGGCGGTTCCAGAAAATTGCAGAGGCAGCTGTACCTTTCAGACACTTGTGTGTAACGAGATATTGGCTTGAAGTGATATCAACACACTGAGGAATGAGACGAATTGCATTTATTAGTGAGTGACAAACAGATTATGATATAAAATAAGATGACGACTCTTTAAAAAGACATTATTTTTAAGTATAAAATCATTTGAAATCATTATATATGATTATTTTTAAGTATAAAATAATCTGAATGCAATGGTGCGGTCACATATGTCAATGCTCAAGCAAAATCCAGACGTTTCAGTACAAATCTGTATGATCGTGAGTTTCGCAATGTGAAATCAGTGTTTCATACATCCCTACCCTACTGACAGTGTATAAATAGCTTTTTTAGCACACAAAATTTAGCTGAAATGCTAATGCGACTGTACTGTAAGATTGTGTCATTTTCATTTGTATACAGTGCAATGCAGAGACAATGCATTTCCGTTTGCATGCAGCGCAAAGTGCTAATGCCTGTACTTGAGGCTTTAAGATATCAATGAGTGGCTGTTGATGTCAGAGAATTAGAATTTCAGAGTAGTAATTGGCTCTGTTTCCCCGCTGCTGGCTGCATTCAGCCTGGACCGGAGCCTCTGCCAACGGCTCCATCCCTTTTTGTTTGGCGACACTGTTCATGTCTGCATTTGTCCCTTTTGATAAGGCCTTTCATCCTGTTTGCATTGATTACAGCCTGACGAGTCACCCTGATACACTGTGGGCCATTCAATTCCCTTCACCACACACTGGGCCCATTGTGGGCTTGGAATGCTTGTGTGTGTGTGATTGCACTCTCTGTTCTCTTGGCTTTTTAGGTACCAAAGTACAAGCATGTCAGTGCCCTGGAGACAGCGCTGCAGCACAATACTCACTCATCACGGAAATAAACCCCCCATTTTATGCTCCATGAGCGGGAACCCTCCGATTGAACATGGTGGAGAGTGTGGTGCATTACTCATTTATGGGCTGAGAGTTTAGTTTACATTTCACCCTTGCTTTTTATGTGCGTCACATTAATGACCACATACTGAGCAATCTGCATAAGGCACCAATCGGATGGTGATGGATGCTGGTGCAGTTTCAACAATTTATCTGTGCCTCGTTTTCAGCGTACAAACATTAATGGGGCTCACAAGATGTATAGCCTCCTTATGAACTGGCATTATACTGTATGTTTAACAACGGCTGAGCCAGAACAGGAAAGAGCCATCAATAATGGGAAGAGGGAGAAACATCAAAACACACAAGACGACCTGAATAACTGGAATCTGTGCACACATTGTTACTCAAACGACTGAGCGCGGCCAGCTTGTTTTCAGTCATGTGTTTAGGTTGTGTGTGTACGTGTGGGAACCGGGCAGCAGTTCAGGTTGAGAGCAGGGCGGGTGATCCTTGTTCTGTGAAGAATTAAAAGCACCTCTGCAAATAGTGGCATGTGTAAATTCTGGGGGGTGGGAGTTTCACAGTGGCTGGGGTTTCCGTGTAAATAAACAGTGAGGAGGTCTGTGTGGGTGGAGGGGCCCTGGCCTTCTCCCTGGGGTTAGGCCTAGTCTTTTGTTGCTCTAAATCCAAGCACTTTCTATTGAGCGGGATAGGGGGTTGCCTGGGAGGGATTAGTCTGCCAGTTCTGACACCCACACACACATACATTTTGCTTCTTTTTCAGTCGAAAAGAACAGCGCTGATAAGCACCTCCATTTTTTTTTATTAAAAGGATGGACAGAATCAAGAGTATCAGTCACAGGCCAACCACAGAACATGACGTGTGTCTCTATGCATGACACCCCCAATTCAAAACCAAAACCACAGTCCATAAATACTAAAGACTTCACATCACTGAGCTGTAAGTAGTCCCAGACCTGGAATAAACATTAAGAAAATTCATGGTGCATTGCAATTTTTATTCTTTGAGAAAAAAAAAAAAGAAAATACTACAAAAAGACCACCCTGGTGTTTATATGTTGTAGATTGTGGTATTTTGGTATGCATATTATATATAATATATATATATATATATATATATATATATATAAATCCAGGAACAAGTAAACATAAAAAATAGAAATAGAAAATAAGACAAATTCAATCATGTTTACACACACACACACACACACACACATATATATATATAACTTGTTTGTAAAAGTTTATAAAGCATTTTACTTTTTCATGCTTTATTCTTTTTTTAAAAAAAAAGAAAAGAAAATCCGTTATTATGATGCTATGTTGTCTGAAAAATGCTTTTAAAAGATATATGTTCCTGATTAAAACATCATAACTAGATGCAGATTTAATAATTATTAAGATCTCTTAGTTTATGGAAATGTAGATGACATTAATATGACTTTATTGGTATGTGGGTAACATGTGATTATGAGTGAAGGGATTTTTTTATGTTATTAAGTGTTTGCATGCTCCTTTGCTCCTTTGTTTTATGTAAGGCTCTCATTACCACGTGGTAGTAACAGATTGTTTGAACTGGAAAGAAAAGCCATTCGAAGCTAATTAAGCAGCCATTCCAGGCACTATTCACGGGCAGAAGAGCGAGAAGCACAGGCATTTGTCAGCGCTTGACCCCGCGTGGTATTGATTGACAACAAACCTTCTTGAATGACAGCCTTAACCTTTACTGTCCAATTGCAGTCGAGAGAATATGAATGCTGCTCGGTGATTGGCTGAGAAGCTGTAAAGCCGCAAAGGGATCCCACGTGGGTGCAACAGAAGAAACTGCACAGGATTGGGCGCTTCTTCTGAGTTCAGACATGGCCGTTGTTCACGGAGATCAAACCTGAACAATCATCGTATTCCCAACGCTAGCTATCTGTCCATCTTGATGATATGTCATATTCGTAAAGATGTACATGATGGGGTGCGAAATTATGTTAGGAACGGGACCATAAGCTTGAGAAATCTGGGGAAAAAAAGTCATTTTCTAAACACCGATTAAAACAGCATTATTTAAATAGGAAAATAATACAGTTTCACGAATAATTCCAAAATAGATCAAGGGAAATTATGACGTGTGGTATGTCAACTTCAAATTGTTGTTATTTAAAATAAAATGCAGAAGTAACACTACGAGAAAATGGTTAGCTTTAATATGTGCGTGTAGTCGCATCGTAATAATTTTATAGAATGTTGTCGTCTTAAAAACTTTAAGGTAGAATGCTAAGTTACTTTATGTAAGCATTTTACGTTTTAACCGACATAAATAATACACAATCTTCAATTTAATACAATATGTCGTTGTTTTTCTGCTTAGAGCGACGTCTGTGTCTATACTGTGATTGCATTAGATCTCCAAACAAAGACATTCACTGTGACATCGGACCACTTTGTTCAAAAATACCTAGAAATGTTCAGAGGCTGCATTACGAGCTACCTGTTCTGATCTAAAATGGCGAGCATGATGTCATACATCAGGATGCAGTCCCCACGTGGGGACACGGGCATCCGATTGGCCGGTAGGCCAAAACTGTCCGCTCTCTCATCTGATTGGCTAGCAGGAGGTGCTCTCGCAGTGGCTCAGCCCTCGTGTCAGTAGACTGTCTGTGTGTGGCACAGGGTTGCATTGCTGGACGAAGGGGAAATGCGCGAGAGGCGAAGAAGTACAACGTTACACTTTTAAACGTTCCAAACCTCTTCAAAATCGGAAGTACATTTTTGCCAGTGTTTTCTGGGGATTACACATTTTTTTTCGCGCCGTGGAGTTTGGCGTCTTTTAATTTATTTGCCTCGGAGTCGGAGAAGCTGATTCTCGCCGAGTCGCTTCTTGTGATAGAGCGAACGAGCGAGCACACGAGAGATGTTCGCCACCGTTTGCGTACACCAGGAACCATATCTTTCCCTCAGATATTGAAGCGGTGATTAACATTTCAGAAGTTACTGGATTCGGCGGTTCGGACGCACAAAGACAGGTACAGTGGGCTAGCAGGTTAGCTAACGACAATAGCTTGTTATCCAACCAACCAATACTTGAAACGCTTCTCACACTGACTGAGCTCCTCACTTATCACTTTGTCGACTCCTTTACGATCTTCTTATTCGGTTTCTTCCAAGTAATGTGAAGTGCTACATGAGCTCCTGTCAAAGTATCACTTGCCAAACAAAGACAAACGCCAAATTTCTTCCTAATTATCATGTTTTTCTTTTATAGTAGAGAAGCTGTCGTTTCGCTCGAGCGCTCCGCATGTAGCTTTTTTTTCTCTGACACAATGAACCGAGTTGTTTTTGAAAGTGCAGGTGAAAATGCGTTATTAACGCTTTTGTAGAGTTCTTAACCACAAGTTTAAATTTCCAACCGTCAGTTTGAATGTAACGGTCTCCTCCTCGTCTGTGTTTATTTTTCATTGTTTGGGTTCCAGCGGCAGAGGTCTGAGAGGATTTTTGCCCCCAGCGTCCAGTGGGCTTCGTGTCCGGCTGATTTTTACAGTACAGTGGCGTGCCAGTGGACACCCCCCACCAAATAGACCTCCAATAAATAAAGGATACATTTCAAGATGTATCCACAGGGCCGGCATCCGGTAAGTGCATCTTGAACTGATATGGAACATAATTGCTACATCTGCATCAGTTTAGCTGGAGAGCAAGGGCAGAGCCGCCCGTCCATGACGAACGACATCCTAATGTGCATGATGTGCACCTTCATTTGATTTGCTAAGCCCTGGTGCCTGTGATAATGCTTTGAAGTGAAAGAACAGGGCGGTTGGAAGCACAATCAAGTGGGGTAAAAACCCCTAACGCCTCTTGTCAATAAAGTAGTTGACATTGAATGGTAAAGAAGTAGTCTTTGTTCTGTTGTACATTTTTGTGTTTTTCACAAGCACCTGGTTTGAGAGAGAGCTAGGCTGAAAACAACAGCATTTTTTACAGGCGCAGTTTGGCACGCTCAGACCCATCCAAGCGAGGCGACCCCATTTCTCCCGCCGGTGTTTATATGAGGCACTAAAACGGCGGACCCAGAACTGTAAAGATTCCCCCGCCTCTTTTGTCAGAATGCTACTGGTGCTCCAGCTATCTCCCAGATGTCACTGTAGCGTGGATGTCACCCCAGCCCTCATTCAGGCTGAAATATTAGAGCTTCTCTCCCAGGGCCAGAATGCATTAGAGCCTCGCTCTGCAGTCGGTGGAAAACAAATTTGGTTCTCTGAGGATGTAATTGAGTTTGATTGATGTGATGGCTGTCTTTCAGGCGCCCCACCAGCCTGGTCAGCCAGGCTTCAAATTCACAGTGGCGGAGTCCTGTGACAGGATCAAAGACGAATTTCAGTTCCTGCAAGCCCAGTATCACAGGTAATAATTTAGAGTTATATGCCTGTAAAGCAGCTTGTACAATTACCGCTTCGCCTAATTGTGTTTCACAGGCGAGGGGAGGAGAACTAAATCTAATTCATGTTTAAAAAAAAATGTGTGTGTGGTTAAAAAAAAATAGTTTGGTCATATGAGGTAGAGATGCATGATGCATTTGCACCATATCTGTAATGTTATGGATACTTAATTGTTTTACAATTACTGTAAATAATTATTGTAAGTGTTTCCTTTTAAACAAGGACTTAAATTTAAGTTTTTATTTTATGTTTTTCCTGTAGTAAAGTTGCTTTTTTATTATGCCTGAATTCTCTTTTGCGTTACAAAATCTGAATTTTTAGTGATTTGACTAAATTGTTTTAATATTGGCCGTGAAAATTATGTCTCATGTATAAAAACGAGTAAAAAAAAAGTTATTGTATTTGATAATGTAAAAACAATATATAATAATAAATACATATGTATTTTATCATTCAGAATTTTAATTTTGTGTGTTAAATTTGATTTCACTATTCATAACAACCCCCTGTCAAATGTGACTGTTTGTTTAGCTTCATGTTTGCAGTGTGGATTATTTTTGTGTGTGTGTAAGCAGTATAAACGCATGTCTGTTCAGTAACTGATGTGTTTTGTTTTCCTCACAGTCTTAAAGTGGAGTACGACAAACTGGCCAATGAGAAGACAGAGATGCAGCGCCATTATGTCATGGTAAGATTAGCCAATATGTAAGCTGCCATTAGCTAGTAGCTGGGGTGAAGGTAGATGCCTTGTTGTGTGTCTCTCTGTATGTGTGTGTTTTAGAATGTGTTTGTGAAACCCCCTCTGGTGCTTTTAGTTCAGCCTCCTGCTTTATTAAAGGGCCCTGACTGACTGCTCTTAGCCTCGGGCCCTTTCATACACCAACCCTTAGCCGTAGGGGTCAATGACCACAGCATTGTACCCTCTTCTCTTCCCCCTCTGTTCTCCCCCTTCTCTCTACCTCCCTCTGTGTGTGGATCTGATTATTCTCCAAGGAGACGCTGCTCTCAGACAAATGCATGGCCGTAAATTGGGTGAGGGGTGATGGAGGAGTGCCAGAGGCGTCTGTGGGAAAATACTGGATTGCAGCACAAATCCAAAGTCTCTGCAGCCTTCTGTCTTTGATGACCAGATTTTGCACACAAACAAACGGCTACATAAATTCAGTGTTAATCTTAATCATGGGCTTAATCATTTACACAACACCAAAGCCCTAAATTTAATCGTAGACATTCAAGAGATCAAAACAGCCTCATGTTAGGATTTATGATAGGGAGAGGAAAAACAAAGCTTTTCGTGGTGTAACTAAACAAGGTTAAACTGTGGAAGTGTATTCTCTTATCTTGTGTAAACACGCTAGCAATGACTTTAACCAATACCCAGGGACGCTAGTTAAACATTCCATTCACAGGAAAAAGCATGTCAGTCAGAAAGGAGGAGGAGAGGTTAGGTAAACACAGTGTACAATCCCCACGCTGACTGTTTGAGTTGATAGTGTCAGAATCTAGACTAGCAGGACTGCACTGAGATCAGGGTCTTTTTAATCTTATTTTTTATGATTATTACAATTGTTAAAAAAATGTGCTTGTTTATTTAGGAATGAAAATGTTTTATTTAAAAAAAAGATAGATATACACACATGTCTAATAATAGCTCTTTATCAGAAATCGGCATCATCATTATTATAGTAAACGACTAAGATTTATTGAATTTTAGTTGGTCAAACTGTGTGGGATCTCTGACCTAAAATCCATCTGGGATTTCCATTGTGTGCTTTCATCAGTATCATACAAAGGAGAAGCTGTGCAGATATGAGACACTGTTATGGGACATGATTTTGAAGTATGCATCAAAAGCCTGTTCTCCTCTTTTTCCCCTCATGTTTCACTAGAATCTGACTTTCTTTTCCCTACTCTGTGATGTGAGGTGAAAATGTTTGATGTGGCTCAGATTGAATAAAAAAAAAAAACCTGAGTATTTTTCATTTCTTTTTCTTTCAGTACTATGAGATGTCCTATGGGCTGAACATTGAAATGCACAAACAGGTATGTAGCCCTTTGATCCCTGTTCACACAATTTCTGAGTCACAGAGGATCTGTGCGCTGTGTGTGTAGATGTCAATCAATGCAGTCACACTGGTGTGTTAGGAGACAAGTGAAGTGCACTCTGTAGAGATGATGAGAGAGACTGTGGACTGTGTTCTTTTGAGCAGCAGTTAGAATCAGCCTAGAAGACAGGACATTACAAGTGTATACACACACACACAAACAGAGTCAAGTCTCATTTCCTGCTTGTGCTGAGTAGAGTGTGGTCAGACAGCTTTGATAAGATTAAAGTCAGGACTTTGGCAGGAGGGGCTGTGTGATTTAATGACTAAAGGGAGCAGAGTCTGAGGAGTCCCTGTTATGTCAGCACATTTAAGACACCCTTTATAAATTAACACTAAGGGGAAAATAGAACGCTGTAAATGCATCCCTTCCAATCAATTTTTACCCTACATTTTCTCTAGGGCTGCAACTAACATACATTTTTGATAATCGATTAATTGGTCGTTTATCTCTTTGATATAATCGGATATTCCATGTCTTTTCCAATAAGTGCTGCAAGCCAGCAACATTGGCACATGAAACTATATGACCTGTTATGACCCTCTTTGAAGCGACTGGGCAAACTGTGTTGTGACCTTTTTTTCTGAATCTGCCATTTTTCTTTTTTTTTCCCCAAGAAATATTTTTGACATCAGTTAGCATAAGAACTGACTAATTGACTATTTTTATATTATGTCAACTATTATACTACTCTGCATAATTTTTGCTGAGTAAAATTCAATAGTTTTTCTTTTCTTTTATTAATTCCGGAGTGCTGATTACATAAATAGTTCTGCTGTTTTGATGAAATATGCTGAAATATGATTTTTGACAACCATTATAAGGTAAAGAAGTTTTTTATGAAACACGACATGAAAATGTTTTCTTCTACATCTGTGGGTGTTTTACTACATCCAAAAATTATTATATATATTATACTATAATTATTAATTTATAAACTTGGGTTTGTATAATTTTCTTGAAAATCAAAGAGCATTTGATCATATTTGCAGATTGTAAGTTAAATTATACATGTAAATACTAATTTTCTTATTTGGCTGTTTTTGTTTGTTGGCTAAGTGTATTGTAAAATCCCCATTCTTTGTGAAAAACTGTACGTGAGGAAAAGTTTTTGTCAATATTTGTAAAATCAGCTTTAGATAATATTAGTCAAATAATATCTTGTAAATAAGCATTTATTTTAATTTTTTTTGTCCACCTTGCGTTTAATTGTCCTTAAAATTTAGGTTTCTCTTCCACCATATTTACAAAGACCAATCTGATATATTCTGACAATATTGTGACATATCACACAATTCCTGTCCCCCAGTTAATAATGAGATTGCGCTGCACACCAGATGTAGTTAGGCCACCTCAGAGACAGCCCAGATCCCTCAGCCTGCTCCCCTTCTCCACCTTATGAAGGTTAATGGCATCAGGGAGGAGCTGGTGGATGGCGATCCATCAGTGTCCACAGTGTTAGTCTCTGCACTCCTCTGTCTGTCAGGCCCCTTGCCCCTGCGATGCCTCCTGTTAACCACTTATCTCCCAACTGGCAGCTGAGGGACATAGGAGTGAAAGAATAGGGTAGAGGGTGGGAGGGCTGGCCTTGTGTAAACAGGTTAATCGACTGATCCATTTTAGCACCTTGACTTTTATCAGGAACCGCCACAGAGCCCATGGATGCACTGTTGAATAATTCATTCGACGTTGCCTCTAACCTGCTAAAGAGGAGGGATGTAATAGTGTTCGTAAGCAAACACGCAGATCCCACCCTTTCATCCAGGTCTGTTGATCCGGGCTAAACTGAACCCAGGAGCAAATGCCAGGCGGGAGTGGTTAACCAACCGAGTTAGCGAAGATTTGCTGGATCCGCACCCCATTATTCTCAGAGCTGAGGGTTTAATTCCAACCATCAGGCAATCCGTTTCCTCTTCCATTTGGCCGTCTCTGGGCGCTTTGTATTTTAAACAGTCGCGGTGTAATGCGGATTTCGGGATGCACGCTTGCATCTGATACCTGCAGACAGCCATAGCAAGGGAGGAAATGCAGCTGTAATGGCAGCTGCTCCACATCAATAAGCCACTGTGATGACTGAGGCGCACTCACAGCGTGGCTTATTTTGTGAGTTTTTCTCACCTGTTGTGAGACTTAGAGGGAATCTCCTCCCCTCTACTCGCTGTCAGACCCAGATTGAGCCAGTCAAGCCCGGCTTGACAAAGGGACGCTGATAAATGATTTATAAGGGGTGCCCTAGGAAGTGTTTGCTAACTGCTGGATTGTCCTTCTCTATGTGAGCCAAAGCAAACTGACTGGCTCAGTGAGGTGAGTACACAAAGCTTCTGTTAAAGAGGAGGGCGGATTGGGAAACACAGGCTCGCTCCATCACACTGTTTATGGTGGTTAGGTCATGAAACCAGGTGAACCTGTACAATGACACTCCAAACATATGCATAATAGAGCAGGGCTGTTGTAACAGGGCTATTTAGAGAGACTGAGTATTTGAGAGACGAAAAAAAAGAATAGAAAACACAGGCTAGCCACCCGTGCAGCTCTACTAATGCCGATCAATTCAGGTAAATTTTAATGCCAGTTCTCAACAGCGCTGCAAGTTAACAACCCTGTTAAGCTTGTGCGCTCACCTCCGGCACACACCTATATAGACCTTGTTATACCTTTACTACAGAATGCAAGGCTGTCAGAGAGCATTACCACACTCTCACCCCGGCAGAATACAGGGCCCCATCAACCCGGCTAGGTCAAGTATTGTTTGTGATGGAGACACATGCCTGGAAGGGCCAGTTGTTTTCCTCTATATTCAATGCTCATCAGCGTCTCACTCCATTCTGCTGGCGCTGATGGCAACAGACAAATAGCTTTCAGCATGCCATTGACAGCCTGGCCCTGGAGTGCTCTTGAAATGGTGCTAGACAGGTCCGAGTACCTGTAATTGTGTACCAGAGCGTGAAGCTCACCACTTAAGAGGCAGGCTTTCATCTGCTTAAAGTGACATCCTATTTTTATCTGCAGTTGTAGCTAAAAGCTCTGCTTGTCCAGCTCAATGCACAGCAACGCTTTCATCATAGATTCATACATTACGTGCAGCGTATGCTGGCTTTTTGCATACGTCACCACCGCCGGACATGTTTTCCCCCGACAGCGGGATTGTTTTTGCAAGATAAAGCATGAAGCTTTGGAGTGAGTGTCAGATAAGGCAACCCTTGACCTCACTCGGCCAGCTGTCAACGTCGCGTTAAGCCCTTAAGGAATGTGTTCGATGCTCTCCAGGCCTCTCAGCAAATCCTGTCAAATGTTAGGCTGCTATTGACGCGGTTTATCTCCACAAATAAGGATTATACACTGAGCTGGCTTTTCAACCAGCATTTTTGTTGATGCATTCTTCTAGTAGTTTTTTTCTGGAGTGTAGTTGGGTGTCTGAAAGCTAAACTGGTACCCTGCTTTGATCCTGTTGCTTTGGTGAAACACAACACCCAGTCAGCTATAGCTTTCATTTGGAATGTAACAGTATAGAGGCTTTTGCTAATTCATTTTCTTAAATTTAGTAATTTAGTAATACTTAGGGAACAATTCTCATTGTTAACTAGTTGCTTATTAGCATACATTTAATGAACACATTATCTGGCTGTTTATTATTGAAGCATGCATTCTGCATAACCATATTCTACATCCCTAACCTAATACCTAAAATTAACATGTTCCTTACTATTAATAAGCAGCAAATTAGGATTTTATTAAGGTAAAGTCATAGTTAACGGCTTGTTAATAGCGAGTATGGGGTGTTAAAATAAAGCATGAACTCGTATTTTTGTTTTATTTGTTGTTATCGTTATATGGTTTGCTATAGTATTTTATGGTCTGTCAGGCTTTACTCGACTATAGCTTGACCCGACACGCGTCTGTATTCCTTTGATGAGAAGGAGCGAAACTTTCTCGGGTATTACAGAGTATCTTGTAAAAAAATATTGTGTCTGGCTCCTGCAACCGCTTGGCATTTTCGGCAATATGTTATAAATAATTTCCTGGTCGGTGCAGCGCTGCGTGTTTGCCATTGAAATGAAAAATAGAGCCGAAATCCCTGTGATGTGTTTGTGCTCCGTTCTGGCCCTGGGTTGAACTGAGCCTCATAAATTCTATAGATGATGTATCTGTAGCAGAGTTATTTTTCAGAGGCTTTCCTCCCCCCTCTCCTTTGGTCTCAGTCAAAGCCAGTGCCAGACCTGTGATGTGAGCTCCTTTCATCACTGGAAGAGGCTGTGATGTCGGCCGTGCTGTGTTCCTGCTGGCGTCTGATGATGGAAAGGAAGAGGGATGGAGTACGTCCTACTGTAGCTGCGTGTAGCCTTTGGGTGGAGAGCCCTGGCTTTGCCCCCACCCCTTCTTTTACTGTCATGTGTTCTCACAAGGACCCCACATCATCCTTTGCTATTGCTCGCCTTTTTATCCACCATTCGTGTGCGGTACTCATCCGATCGACAGGCCGAAAATTCAATTTAATGACCTGCCTGTGTGCACGTAATATGATTTTACAGGCTGTTACGGTCAAGCTGAGGTGCCATTTGCATAATGATCGGCGCACGATAGGAGATGGGGCCTGCTCGGCTACAGTTGCCATGGCAACGGTCAGGCGGGTGGAGAGAGAATGAAGGTCGGGTCCCTGCGGTGGGCTAGATGAAGGGGGACTTGGGGTGGGTTGCTGAGAAAATGAAAAGGGTGGGGTCTGGAGAAGGCAAAATAGGCCTCGGCTCCTGACAGGTCTGGACGTAATCCACCTTTGTTCATTAGTCAGAAGTGACACGTTATTGTGATGTGAACATTTTCTGTTCCATTGTAAAGTCGCATCAGAATTAAATGTTAAGGTGTCTTTATTCCTAACAACATTTGAATTTTTAAATAATTTGTGCGTTATTTAACTTTAATTGAATTTGATGTGATTAAATGTGTTTTTTTTTTCCCCTACCCTTGTTTTTAATTATTATAAAAGCACTGAAGCTCAAAGATGCTGAAAATCCTTTTGGCTCTGACTGCTATTTAGATCATGTGTGTGTAATTTTTTGGATGGTGGAAATTCATAAATTTGGGATTTATTAAACAGCTTTTTTGTGGTCAGCCCTAAAGTCTTTTATCACATTCGTCTGCTTCCAACATGTCCTCAGGGACTGTCTGCATTATTTAACATCTGCTAAACAACAGGAGTTGGCAGTCATTTTGTTGTGGAGACATGTGAAAAAAATCAACTTCTGCAGCTTTTTCTTTTTGCTGCAATTACATATCAGCGGCGATAATGGTTGAGGTGTGAATGTGAAGCTGAGAGTGCAAAAGAAAGTCTTGTGTGCTAGTAGACCGTACCTGCGGGCTGATGGCAGCTGAAGTGCAACGCTGCTCTTAACACAGCTCCAGTGTATCTGGCTCGTTCTTCGTGTGGTTTGGAGTATACACTCATCGCAGCTGTGCTCTCTCTCTCCCCTGGGCTCTCATAATGTTTTAAATATTTCACATGTCAATATCACGCAGTTTGGAGTGTGCCGAGTCAAGCGGTTCTGATTGCCGTGGTAATTGGCTTAATCGTTGGGAAATGCTAAAAAAGGCTTAGTGGTGCACTTTAACAGAAGTAAATTAACCCTTTTTTAACTTTTCCCTCTTTCTTTTCCTCTTCCAGACCGAGATTGCCAAAAGACTCAATGCGATTCTAGCCCAGATTATGCCTTTTCTGTCACAAGAGGTGAGCTTTATGTGACTTTTCAAAGCTTCATTTCAGTTTCAGATGCAGTATTATTGTCCTAAATTGTGCTATTTATTATTTTCATTTAAAAACTAGTTTTTAAAATTTGCATTGATGCTAAACTCTAACCACATTTTCTCTCCCTGTTGTAGCACCAACAGCAAGTAGCACAAGCTGTTGAACGTGCAAAGCAAGTGACAATGACAGAACTGAATGCTATCATCGGGGTACGTGGACTTCCCAATCTGCCTCTCACCGTGTGTATACCCCTTTAATTACTTTATTTAACCCTAATAACGGGGGCAAACCGGCATTGTTGTTCATGGGAAATAATCCTATTTAACTGATTTATTGATTAATTCTGAAATTAGTAGCTTATTTCAATCATGTGCCCGTTTGCCCCTAAAGTGAATGCCTTTTAAATGTTTTAAAGCTATGTGCATGTATGGTGTAAATGTATTTGTGGCTTGAGTGAGGAAGTGTATGTTTATAGGTGTTTTAACATCAGAGGTAGCGTCGACCATAAACTTTCTATCATTTACTACATTTGCAATATTTCATAAATCAATTCAAATAGAGAATGGCTAAAAATCTAATCTGTTTAAATGATGGATCATGATTATTTCTTACAGTCTCTGATTAGTATTTCATTGCTTTCGTTTACCTCATGGCCCATAGCGACATTATTGTTTATCTAATGTGCAGCCGGATGCTGTTGACCAAGCTTTATTTAGTCTCCTCTATATGTGGCATGCGTGTGCTTAGCATCCTTAGTCCCCTGAGTCTGCATCTAGAAGCTGTTCAGTGCTCTCTTTAGAGCCTGGATACCTTTAATTAGATCAGGTTTTACAGGAGAGGCTCATTCCTCTTTGCTGACCTGGATTGCGCTGGGAATTAACGACAAATAGGATCTTGCACACACATCCCTGAGCTCCTACAGCTATTCCTTTCCTAAAAACACCCACATCTGCCTTCTAACAGTCACTTATTGATCAGGGGCAAGTGACCTGGATCCCTATCAGTATGTAGAGAAAAACAAATCTGACCTCTGCATCCACTAGAAAGGCTAGCTCTGATCTGATTATAGACATCGAACCTGCTTTGATTCTACCTCTTAAGAGTTGCTCCACAGCTGAAGAATCTGATAATGGTGAGGTGAAGGTTTCAGGGTGGGCTTGTGTTGTCTGATATTGGAATTCAATTAGAACCTGAGCATTGACACTCGCTCAGAGATAATTCCTGGAATCAGGTCTGAATAGGGCAGTCATGCGGTTGCTGTTAAATGCCATGTTATCTTCAGGAAGGATCACCGTCTGATAGGTTTGATGTTGTTACAGCAGACCAATTTTAATGACTCTAATTATTTTAGGAGCCGCTTACAAGTTGAAAAGCAGAAAAGATACTCGCTTGTCTGAGACATTGGACATTTGTAATTCACACAGTAGGCAGTGTGTGCACTCACGCTGGTGCCAGAATCCTAATAAATAGTATAAAGCATAGGTGAGATGTGAGCTACATACACACACACACTCAGAGCAGAAACCACCAGCATCTCTTATTGATGAACCTCAGGGCTGGTAATAGGATGCATCTAGGGCAGCGGCTTTTTTTCTGCTGTGCTGTGACTTTGATCAGAGGTCTTAAGATGGCCACCTCCAGCAGCTCAGCATTTCTGCCCTCAACAACTGTTTGTGTGTTTATCAACCCAAACCCTATTTATTTTAGAAAAGCATGAGCATTTCTATCTATATTTTATACTGTTTTCAGTTCTTTCTCCACATATTTAACTCCCAGTTCTCTTTGGACTGTTGTATTTTAATGTGCGCTTTATTTCTTCATTAAGTTTTCTATAGAGCGTGTCATTAGACTAATTTGCATTCACTCTTTGTCTTTTGACTTTTAATAGTGTCTTTGATTGACAGTTTAATATACATGACATTATCGTTAGTGGTAGGTTTGACTCCTTTATAAAAATGTCAAATGTTTTAGTAGAAAAAGCAATTTTTCCTACTATGTATTGTAAATACAAATAAAAAGCCTACAGTTTCCTTCATTTTATTTAGTGGAATTTATTTTCTAGATAGTTACTGGTTTATGATTTTAGCCAGTTTAATTGGCTGTTTTATGAAATCAAGATTGAGAACAAAACTTTGCCCACAGGCAGAAAACAAAACAAAACATGGATAATATATATATATATATACATATACAATTTTATTATATATACAATTAATTAATTTATTTATTTTTATTGCCCAGCCTTTTTCAGTGGGCAGCTTGTTTTACCGTAAGTCATCTTGTGTGGATGTATTGATAGATCTCTATTAAGACTGCCCCTGCATGTGCTGTGGGCCCAATTAAGTGTGTTTTTGGCCAAGAGGGCGAATCATGGGGATTTATGTTTTTGAAATCCCTCAGGCCTGCATGTTGCGTGGTTACTGCACTAAACTCAGGATGTGGTTGCTTAACATACACACCTGAGACTAGAAGCAGGCGCTTGTCTGATTTAGCCACGTATCTCTTTTTTTATATATATATATATATATATATGTCCATTGTTAATTGTTCACACAAGGCCTGCGTACATTGTTTTGCTGTAAGAGGGAGAGATTAGCACCAGTTGAGACTGTCTTTATGCAGGAATATTAAATTACTGGAGACATATTATTTCTTTATTTTCTTGTCTTCATGGCCAGGTCTCTAATGAGGGTTCTCTTATTGTCTATGCATATTACACATCAGTGGCTCATTAGCTAGAATGAGCAGGGAGGGTTCTCCCCCATGAATCAACGGCTTCTTTAATTTCCCATGTGGTCAGTCGTCATCTCTAAAGCCACACACACTAACCCCCTCCCCTCTCCTTTTTTTCTTCTTTTTTTTTTTTAACACTAGCGGTTCATTTCACTTCCTGACACATCCACACGAACACCCTAGCACCAACACTGTTTCTGCCTTACAATCACTCACTTCCACTCTTGTCTCGCTATCTCTCTCCTTTTCTCTTGCCCTTTCACTCTCTCTTCAAGAACGTGCGCCCACCACCCACGCTCAGTGCCTCAGTACACACACACACCTCACTCACACACTCCCTTATCACATCTCCTCACAGATCCACACTCTGAGGCACAGCTCATAATTGGCTTGGCAGCTCTGTTGTGTTGGGGAGGGTAAGGTTGCAGGTTCAAATCCCTAGCGGAGCTCTTCTATATACCATTCGCTCTCCTGCCAATCTCAAAGGCCCCGAGTCTCAATATACAGCCAGCTGTGCAAATAATCCGCAAAGCTGTTAGCAATTATACTCACCCCGAATAAGGGCCTGTGATGGACATCTTAATAATGATTTACCCACTGGAAAGGGCAAGCTTTTGGACCATTCCAGACTTATAAATAAGCCTTTAGTATTGATATTTACTTATGGCATGGCATTAATGACCTGCTGATAATTCTGAAAGGTTGTACCACCGTGATCGCCATACATAGCCAATAACACCTACCCTTTCCACGTCAAGCGGGAAGAAAACATGTCAGGATTCTGAGAGAATGATTGTAAAGGGTCATTGATTGACTCGTGAGGTCTGTGAAAAGTTGGGCGGTGTGTGCTTTAACAGCCATTTGAATAATTTATTCTTCCTGTGGACGCTAATAAATTGTGGAGGTTGGGATTTTTGTTGTTGTTGTTTTTTTTTCTCTTTACTGGTGGCTGTGCTAAATATTATTTAACCTTGCTTTAAGCTGCTCGCTTCCCATGCTGAGTGGTTTTTAACTCTCATCAGTTTCCTCCAAGCTTTTCAAATATTGATGGAGGTATTGGAGGCTTGAACGCATGCCAAAACAGGACCCCTTGCTTTTGGCCGCCGCCGCTCAACACGCTCGCGCACACACACACAAAAGCTGAGCCCAGCTGCTGCTGGAGTGGTGTTTTAAGTTTGGTTTTCTCGAGTGACTCATACTTTGTGTAATAACCAGACCCAAATGTGAGGGGAGTAAATATAGCTGTCCAGCATTTTGATGGGGCTAAGGAGCAGGTGGTGTTAAGCCAATGAGCTGACAGCATTCCAACGCCTGCTGTCTTTTAACTGTATCTTAAATAGGGCTTGACAACTCTCTTTTGCAGAGTGTGTGAGTGTTTTATTACTTAATGAGTGAATTTGCATGCTTTTTGTATGATGTTACACAGAGTTTACATTACAGTAGAGCA
>JAUCMS010000034.1:4192600-4248438 GCA_032357445.1 Enteromius radiatus | reverse complement strand
GAGTGTTTTATTACTTAATGAGTGAATTTGCATGCTTTTTGTATGATGTTACACAGAGTTTACATTACAGTAGAGCAGGAAACCTGAAATGTAAACTGACTAGATCCACAACACTCAAGATTTTATATTTTCAGGTTAAGATCCAAGCACAGACTGTTTTGTTTGCAGGATATTTAAATATGACTTGCATGTACGTGAGGATATAAATATCCCTCTATCCCCACCTGTGCTTCTGAATTGGCTGCCCAGAAGCAGTGTGTTTAGTTTGTGGCATGGATTTCTCTACTTTTTTCCCTCTGGCCCACTCGTCGTATGTCTCTCCACAGCAGCAGCAGCTCCAGGCCCAGCACCTCTCTCACGCTGCTCACGGCCCCGTGGCTTTACCTCCCCATCCTTCTAGCCTTCAGCCACCAGGAATCCCGCCGGTCACTGGCTCTGGCTCAGGCCTTTTGGCTCTGGGAGCACTGGGAAGTCAGCCACACTTGCCAGTTAAGGACGAAAAAAACCACCATGACCTAGAGCATCGAGGTAAGGAGCAGACACACACACTGCTCACATTTAAAGCCAAGAGAGTGGAACATTAGTCGCTCAGCCATATAGACCTCTTGTGTGAATCAAACGCTTGTTTCATAACACCCAAATCCCCCCAACCGACCTGTTCTGTATTATTACAGCTCTTATAGACTACTGACATTATTGACCTTCTTAGGTTTGATTTACAAGAGTATGCTACTCTCTTGGCTTGCCTTTTAAGGATGTAGTCTATTTTCAGAAAAGAACTGAGAATGTATAAAGCGATAGAACATAGACATGATGCTCTCTGTGGCTTGAATGAATTGGCAAGGTTAAAAAAGGACACATGCTAATGGTTTGTTAGCTGTATTGTGTACATAATAGACACATTCTGTCTGCTGATGAAATGTACTCTTAACTCTGATTGTCAGTTGGCCAGGGTAACTGACTTTTGTTTATCTCTGTTTTGTCTTGCCATTCTGCCTGCCGTTCAACACCAACTGGGGTCTGCTGACTACAGAGAGCACGGTGAGTATCAGGTTTCCTGTTGTCTCGGTTGTCCTCTTCCTCTAAATACTTCTGTTCCAAAACCTAGTTAGCTGCCTACATAGACAGCAGCTCTGCACAGGAGATTTGATTAGGTTTTTTTTGGGCGGGGGGGGGGGGGGTAAGCTTGTCGCTAAACATTGGAAAATGTAATGATCGAATGAGATATGACTTTACATTTTAGTACATGTTTTTCTCAGTTTGTCCACCATTTTGGCTTTATTTAGCATTTGGCTAAAAATAATGTGTCTTAGGAAGCAACATAATTAAGTTGCATAATGTTTTGAACAGCGTTCATGTCAGCTTAAATGATACCTTAATGTTGCCTCCGTAGGCGGCTCACTAGGTTTTGAAACGGAGCAGATATGTCTTAGTTTTACTGGGTGAAAAGCACCTCTTGGCCCATTTCATGCCTTAGAAAATTTCCATTAATGTAAATGTCAAGTAAGATCCTTCATCCTGAAGCACACGCAACTCGTGCACGAAATGGTAATCTGCGTTCATTAAAATGACTAATAGAGAAACAAGCTTTTTATGAAATAAGCACTCACATCTCTCCGCAGATGGGAAATGACTCGTATTACAGCGCACAGATTAGCGCGGCTCTATAATTTCATCACAATTAAAGACGACGTTGACTCCCTCCCTCCTTTGTGGGATTTATTTTATCCCTCTCCCGTCCTACCCACCCCTCCGCTATCTCCACTTGTTTACCGCCCCTCTCCGCTCTCTTTTGCTAGCGCGATAAATATGTATGAGCACAGGCGCAGGAATTGTTTTCCTCCCTCTCATCTCCGTGCCCTTGTAAAAGGCATTTATTCGACGGGGCTTAAATCTCTCTGATGGCTGATTGTGGCCGTGAGATTGGGTTTCTGCTGGCCCGGCGAGGCCTGAATGGGTGCAGTCATGTCTGAAGGAAGGGGAGCTCCTCTGGCGGTTAGCAGTCCAGGCGCTGTTGTGTATTCGTTGCTGCCGTTGTCTAAGGTCATCTGATAGCACGCTGGTGACTCTCCTTAATGAGTCACGCTAAGCATCTCTTTAGAAGGTCAGACATCATGCAACGAAGAACGAGAGAGACAGAGACTATTGGGCGTTCGGCCCAGTCTGCTACTTCATCTTCTCAGCTTAGTTTCCTTTTACGCTTCCAGTGATCTGGCTGCATTTTCCCTCTGTGAATCTTGTTGCCTCACACTGAGTGAAGGCTCTTGGGACACGATGAGTAAAGCTCTAGGAGCTGGATTGTTTTGAGAAAGTGCCCAGAGAGCACTCAAAGTCCTCTTGCATATGGAGCATACTTGCTAAATACTATGAATTCATGAAATAGTCTTACAAAGTGTTATTGTGAGTATGGACAGTGGCCACAGACAGTCGCCCACCATTTCCTATGGATACAAGTCCCTTTTTCCAGTCGTCCGTCCTGTAGTCATCGTCTACCAGGACCGCATACCCGCAAAGGGAAGGGGACTGGGTGATGTCCAAACATGCTACAGGAATCAATGACTATTACATGCTCCCACACACACAGCCGAGTCAGACTTCTCACAGATAATGGGCTGTTGTTTGACACTAACGTGCTGCTCATGTCTTCCTGAAGCTGTTTGTTGTCTCTTTTAGAAGATGGAGGGAGTGACATGGGGGAAGAAGGGAGAGTGGTGGGGCAGTGAAAACAAGCCCCTCTTTAGCCTGGTTAACTGTGTCTACTCTGTAGTGCAGCCAGCACATTTTTCTGTGTTTAGTCTACTGTGGGTTGTTAGATACGGCTTGGCGAGTCTCACTGTATTATGTTAGGCCTGTTTTGGGTTTTCAAGTCGGATAGCTGGAATGGATAAATCGCTTTTGGCTTTCTAAGTGTGTGGTTTTGGAGTGATAAGAGCTACTCTGTCCCTTTTTTTTCCCTCCTCCTTGCAGTTGACTTCTCAGCTTGGATCTCCTTCAGATCCGACAGCTGTGAAGTACCTGTCATTGTAATGGTAATTGTTTTTGACTCTGAACTCAAATAATTAATTTGTCACCAGAAATAAACTGGAATCAGGTTTTGGATAAAAGTGTCTTGTGCTGAAAGGATTTGATGGGATACAGGATATTTTCAAAGCAATTTGGAGGTCTTGTGGAACAAAACGCAGTTAAAACCACCCATAAATCTGCATGTATTGATGATTGAGTTGGGTTAAAGTCTGCAGTCTGTTGGCACACTTTAATATTTCCCTTCTTCCTCCTTCTCAGAACAACTCTATTTCTCCATCAGACAGCCTGCGCACAACCAGCGAGAAACACCGCGGCTCCTCTGATTATAGCTTGGACTCCAAAAAGCGTAAAGTGGAAGACAAGGACAGCATGAGCCGATATGTGAGTAATGTGACATGAACATAAGAAAATTCTTCTGTAGCAAAATTCCAAAATAGGATAGATATTAACTAGTGGGCTTGTTGTGTTTTCAGGACAGTGACGGAGACAAAAGTGATGATCTGGTGGTTGATGTTTCCAATGAGGTAGGAAACACGTTTTATGTTGCATCTAAATCACTAGAAATTGTTCTTTTATTAATTCTGAAAACTGAAATGTTATCAGTTACAGCTGACATATTTTTATTTGCAATATTTAACTCATTTAACTCATTTGTTTTATATTTTTGTGCCTTAGGATCCTGCCACGCCTAGAGGCAGCCCTGCCCACTCCCCTCCTGAGAATGGCATAGATAAGCCCCGCCCAGCAAAGAAGGACACGCCCAACAGCCCCGCCTCTGTGGCCTCCTCCGGCAGCACCCCTTCCTCTAAAAACAAGGAGCATGGTCATGTACGGATCTCTTCTCTCGCTCACACACACAGGCTACATTTAATACTGAATGCTGCATTTACGTGTATCAGCTCTATTTATCCGGATTTTGCTACTGTAATAATCGGCGGAGCTGCATATAAGATTTGATAGCATCTGGGTCTGTACCATTGAAGCAGAATTATAGGATATGTTTGAGAAAAGGTTTTGATGGGAGGGGGCAGCTAGGGAAGCTTGAACGCCCTGTGATCTTCCACTCTCTCTAATGGCTCAGGAGTGAATGTCTGTTTCCCAGCCTCGGCTTTAAATACATCTGTAAATGTCAGGGATAATGCATTCCCATAGCTGGATCAGTCATGTCTTCCCTGCTAATAACTCAATGCGTTTAACCATTCTGGGCCTCTGCATCAAAAAAAAAGATTAGAGGGAGAAGCGAGGGAAGGATAAAACGAGCCTCATCTCCATTGTAGCAGTAATGGGTTTGGGGATAAATAGCAGGGTTTATAGTTTCGTAGGAGTAGTGAGTTTGTCAGAATTGGATTGGATTAGGTTCTGCCGGCACTTAAATCTTCTGCCTGGATGCTGCCTCGTTTGGGGGGATTTTAACTCTGTTTTCTCTATCTCTCTTCTCCTCCCTCTCTTCTCTCCCATCTGCAGAATGACAAATCCTCCACGCCTGGTCTCAAGTCCAACACTCCCACGCCTCGTAACGATGCCCCCACCCCGGGTACCAGCACCACCCCTGGGCTCCGGCCCATCCTAGGCAAGCCTCCAATGGAAGCTCTTGGTGAGTTCATAATCAGCATCCGCAGAGATGTTGTTTCACTCTATACCATCACCTCCTGCAAGCATAAAGCGCAAGTACATTCAGTGTTGTAAGCAAAAGAGAGCTCTTTGCATATGGAAATAATCCAAAGCTTCAGCAAATTTCTAGGCTTGCCTTTTTAACACAGCTTAAAGCAGCTTTCATAAAATTCATCTTTGAAGCAGCTCAGTGTAGGCAGGTCTTTGATTGAGATTTATCTTCCTGCTCCCGAGTTCAGCTCCTTTCCCTGTGGTTGACTGATGCTGATTTATGATTGGCTGTGTGTCTATGTGTCTGCAGCCGCCCCTGCTCTGCGCACCCCCCTCTCTTACCCAACTCCCTTTGCCATGATGAGCCACCATGAGATGAATGGTTCTCTGACCAGCCCTGGAGTCTATGCCGGCCTTCACATCTCTCCTCAGATGAGTGCAGCCGCTGCTGCTGCCTACGGACGCTCGCCCATGGTGAGTGTTTGTGTTTGTGTTTGTAAAAATGCACCTTCAAAATAGGGGGGCAGAAAACCATTAATGGATACATCATGATCCAGAATCTTTCTGGAAGCATTCGCAATTGGATTTTTCGAATTGATCATCCATATGGTCTTTAAAAAGACTTATGATTGCTTTAATATGGAATTACTTCACAAAACAAAAGCTGAACTAGCTATTTAATCTGATTATTCTGCTTGATTGGGTTGTCAGAGCAGGCATATTTTTTTTTATACATGACATTTGGCAATGGACCACCTTAACTCCCTGAAGATTTGTGCTGCAGCTGAATAATTGAAATGTTTGAGAACTTTTTGGAATCAGATTGTGACTCCCTGAAACCAAATTGAATCTCATACTGAGGCGCCTAAAGATTCCTAACTTCTTCTCCAAAGTAGGCCCCACCTTACCTTTCTCTACCAATTTCTTCCTCTCATTTCTTTTTATTTTCGTGCTTGATTTCAATCTCTCTCTTTCACCCAAAGCCCCCAACCTGAGAGTGGAGGGGGAGCATGGGGTGATGTAGTGTGTGTGACTGGGTGTGAAATGAGCGTTACATTGACTGGGCTCTCAGGCTACCTGACTGGCTGCCGTCTGATTGCTTCATCCTTTTGGTTAAGTGAAGGAGCAGGGCACGAATCATTCCACTGTGGTTGCATGTTCGGTTTTGCGTTATAGTTTACGTTGATCTAGTCAGGCTGAAGGAATAGATCACCCTACAAAAATCTAAATAGTCATAATTTACTTGTTCCAAACCTGTTAAAGGCCAAGGTGAAAATTGTATTGGGTGTTTTTTCTGTGCATAAATAAGTGGGGTCTGAGGCTTTCAAGCTTTAATTGATTTAACAAAATGGCACATTCATCTTCTGAAGCCAGAAGTAGCACTTTGAACTAGATTTAAAAGTGTATCACACTCACTGGCCTTGTAAACTTAATCAAATTAATTGTGGAACACTTTAAAATCTTTCCACACACAGCTATTGTATGGTTTACATGGGGTACACAGGGTTAATCTGTGTTATAATGTGTAATTTATGCTGTGGTGTTTGAAGTGTTTTAATACAGTTCACTGCTCTAATGCTGCATGTTATGTTTTGTTTCTGTAGGCGGGTTTCGAGCATCCTCATATGAGAGCTCCCGGTCTCCCTGCCAGCCTCACCTCAATCTCTGGAGGAAAACCGTAAGTGTCCAACAAAGATTAAATGATCGTGACTAACTCATAGCCGCATTAGACCGGTCTCTTTCCCCACACTATTTATGTAACAGTTCCGCGAGAGTGCTTAAGAGCACAACCTTTTCCACCTCCTAATACCTCATTTCAGACTACTTACTGATATTGCTGTAATTGATTTAATTAACCCACTTCAATCAGTGCGCTGTTGACTACTAGATTACTAAAGAGGGTCTCTCTCTGGCTGTGTCTCTCTCAGAGCCTACTCTTTTCACGTCAGCGCGGATGGACAGATGCAGCCTGTGCCCTTCCCTCCAGACGCTCTCATTGGTCCGGGGATCCCACGCCACGCCCGTCAGATTAACACACTTAGTCATGGAGAGGTGGTGTGTGCTGTGACTATAAGCAATCCCACACGCCATGTATACACCGGTGGCAAGGGCTGTGTTAAGATCTGGGACATCAGTCAACCTGGAAGCAAGAGTCCTGTGTCTCAACTAGACTGCCTGGTAGGGGCCAAAGACATACTTGCTCAATTTTTTTTATTATTATAGTTATACTCCACATATTACTAGCACCTTTTTAGTTGCTTCTAAAAAGTTATTACATTTGTTAGCAGATTGTTGGAAGTCCAGATGTTTGAAATATCTTCTCACATTGTGTTTTTTTTTTTTCTTCCTTGTACAGAACAGGGACAACTATATTCGGTCCTGTAAGCTTTTGCCTGATGGCCGCACTCTTATCGTCGGAGGGGAGGCCAGCACTCTCACCATCTGGGATCTTGCCTCCCAGACACCCCGCATCAAAGCCGAGCTGACCTCATCTGCACCGGCCTGCTATGCGCTAGCCATCAGCCCCGATGCCAAGGTGTGCTTCTCCTGCTGCAGTGATGGAAACATCGCCGTTTGGGACCTCCACAACCAGACCCTCGTCAGGTGGGCCTTTCAAGATTTTCTCTTATGAACTGCATTCTCTTGTATATCTTTTAAGAGTTTTGTCTAAAGCCTTGTCTAAACCCTTTATTATTTGTGATTTGCAGGCAATTCCAAGGCCACACAGATGGTGCTAGCTGCATTGACATCTCCCATGATGGCACCAAGCTCTGGACGGGTGGCCTTGACAACACAGTTCGTTCCTGGGACCTGAGAGAGGGGCGGCAACTCCAACAGCATGACTTCACATCACAGGTTAGGCCACAGCACAATGACTTCCCATCACATAGCTTTAGGAAATGGAAGTAGAAACAGATCTTTTCCTCTTTATTGCGTACTTCTGAGTTATCAGATTTTTGAAAACAAATGGTTAGATTTGGAGTTGAAGATTTGGCCATTGCATTCCAAAATGAGCACCATAGATCAGTCTGTCAGTTTCACTAATATATAAATGGATGAATCGTTGGCAATAAGATATCACATGCATTAAGAAAACAAATAGTGACAAATAATAAAACAAATAATATTTTCATTTCATGCTGATTTGAGTGAAAAGCAGTAATGCTCAACTTGTTGTCTGTTCCTCCAAACACAGATCTTCTCTCTGGGCTACTGTCCTACGGGCGAGTGGCTGGCTGTTGGCATGGAAAGCAGCAATGTAGAGGTGCTCCACCACACCAAACCTGACAAGTACCAGCTGCACCTTCACGAGAGCTGCGTTCTCTCTCTCAAATTTGCCTACTGTGGTAAGTGACTTATTCAAGCTTCACGCACTGAATGTAGGCACTCTCTACATACATCTCCACTAAAGCTTTCACACTAACTTGAAGTTATACGTCAATTCTTCTAGACAACACAACATCCAACAGAACCTTGACTGTCCTTTTCTGCAAGGCTGTCTTTTATTTGGCTTTCTGTGCATATCTCCTGTACTCTGAACGGAGCTCTAATTACGTTTGATTTCCCTTGACAAGGTAAATGGTTTGTGAGCACTGGGAAGGACAATCTGTTGAATGCATGGAGGACTCCCTACGGCGCCAGCATATTCCAGGTACAGAGATCAATACAGACTGTCTGCAGGAAATGTGTGGGCTGCCTGAGTCAGTAGAAAGGGCACAGTGACCGCTGGCTGACAGGCCGGGCCTCGATCAGCGGAAATGGGCTGGAGTATGTCATTAACGCTGGGTCCTGACCACTTAGTGCGGATGTGGGTCCACGCGTGTAGCTCGCATCTACCAGCTTAAGAGTAAATAATGATAACCCTTCAAGTGTTTATGACTGAAGGGGCTTGGCATGGACGCTAATGCATCGTTTGGTGGGGGGAGAGAAGTGCTTATGTATACAGCTGTCAGCATTTTCTTTGAGTAATAGACGATGTCGGAAGAGTTTTATGCAGGCCCTTTTGAAGTTAAATTTCAAATCTTTTTATTTCTCCAGATTTATTGTGGCTTTTTTTTTCTCCTTGCAGTCAAAGGAATCATCCTCAGTCCTGAGCTGTGACATATCAGCCGATGACAAGTACATTGTTACAGGCTCTGGAGACAAGAAGGCCACGGTGTATGAAGTGATCTACTAGACTGAGAGGTAACAGACTGGAGCAGCTCAGGCCTCTGGAGGAGGAAGGGGGGACACACAACTTCTCACTCCAGTGACTCTCCTAGTCAAACAGACAGGAACAACCCTTGTCTGTTTGACTGTCTGTCTCACATTCACTGACTTTCAACTGACTGACCACAGACGTGGAAGAGTGGACGCTGGGGTGACCTGGACTAGGACACAAATGTACAGCCCGTACAAACCCCACACACTTGGCCCAGTTCATATGGCACTAGAGAACACTCAATGTTTCGTTCCTTGCTGTTTTTTTTTTTGTTTTGTTTTTTCCAAATCTTTGTTGGATTTTGGTTCTATTTTTTTCCTCACTATGCAGTGAGAGCGTTCCATAATGCGTCGTGAAGCAGCGCTTCGTTCTGAAACTTCATCTGTGTGGAGGGTATGTGAAAAGTGTACATAATGGAGTATTAAAATGCCTTTTATAGATTTATATTTTGGTGTCCTGTTACACTTGTGATGGTTCTCTTTCTCTCTCTCGCTCTCATTCTCTCCTTGATGCTTCGTTTCCCCTTAGAGGTTTGGAAATTAGATTAAGACATTTTTTTCTATGAGGATATTCTATTCCGTTTTTTCCCCCCCTTTGAGAAGTTCATTTTCCAAGCTGACCTTTTATGGAAATCTAATTTACTTTTTTTTCCCCTCCCTCTTGAAAAACAATTTTGAGCTAAATCGCATTACAGAGGCGTTTTTGTAAAATGTCCTGTGGATTTTTTTTGAGTGGCTTAAACCCCATGCAAGGCACCTGAGACTGCAGTCGAGGCTCCGCAGGGAGGGGCGGATGAGTTCCAAAACAAACTCGCTGACTGGCCGCTCTGATTTCCTGCAAGAACAGAGACCTTATTGGGGCACACTGACCTGGATTTTAATATTTACCAATTAGTAGAGGACCAATCTCGAACCTGTGACTTCATTGTGCTGTTGTATGACCAGGACATGACATCTTGTCTTGTAGTGGAAGATTTGAAATTTGGATCAATTGGTTATCCCCCGTCCCGAGTCCCAAGTGACATACACTGTGTTTGTGTGCATAGTGTTCCATATACAGGAAGCACAGAGTAAAATATCTGCCGGACTGTAACACTCTAGCCTAACACACAGGCATTTACTTACTGTCCAGCTTGTTTATAGCATCACACTGTTAGTATTTCCCTTCCCAAAAATAACGAGAAAAGAGCTGCAAGAAATGGACACGTCTCAAAACACACACCAAAGTATGTAGCAAACTGTGTTGTCACTGAAGATATGTACAGTTGTTGATAATTCAATAAACTGTTTTTTTTGTAAAAAAAAAAAAAAATGTGAATATCTAAGAATGTCTGTTGTATATTAGTCTCTGACATTGGCCTGTTCGGTGGGTATTGTAATGGTGCATCAATGGAGAGCTGAACTTCAAGGCACTTGAAGGGAAGCATGACGCAAACCCTGCTCTTCGGCCTCTCTCTGAATTTTCTGTTGGTAGTTGAGCACTCTTATTAGGCGGTCAGCTGAGATGAATGCCCTCTCCAGTCCTTATTTTCTGTCTGTTTCGCTGTATAGCGAGGGGCTCTCTTTGAGAACTCCATCCCCTCGCCTCTTTAGTGATGTTTTTGTAAGACTATAAAAGCAGAGACGAATGGTTTTGGCTCTGAAATGCTCTCTCTCCGCTTTCCTCTGTTCTGTTCCGTCTCTGTAATGCCCCCCCACATAGGCACAAGTGTGCATTTCCTGAGTGCATCTATATAGCAACCCCTGTGCTCTTCTGGAACTTTCTTCCTCTCAATCAAGAGGTTGAGGGGCCGTACAGGGATGAAAGCTTTTGCTCCCTCTGAGTGCCTGACACTGGACGAGTGGATAGGCTGTCAGTCGTTTCCGTCCCTTTTCATGTTTTCAACAGATCTGCTGGAGATGGAGACGGCTTTTCATTTACATCTTGTATTTCTTATTGACAATGAAATCAGGTAAGGCTTCAGAGAGCTGTGATCTTGGTTTCAAGAGAGGCTTGATCTTTGTAGCAGCAGCTTTCATCTGATTGGTGTATGAGAGAGAACATCCGTTTTTAATACATTTGCCCGGTTTAAACTCAATTTCTTTTTCAAAAACAAATGAACTGCTTCTGTATAGGCTGCAATTTCGGGACCTCACCTTGAAATTCTGTTCCAAAAACCTAATATACTTTATTGTGGACAGTATTTTAAATTTTTTTTTTTAATTTACATCAATTAAGTCAAAAGGATTAATAGTTTGTTATAGTCCGTTTATATCTTTGTTGAGCTATGTAGAATGTGTGCCCTATATTTTTATAAATATATATAAGTGGTCAGAAAACATTTGTTATTATCTGCTTCATACATTTGTGGGAACTGTAATTTTTTTGTAGGATTCTTTGAATAAATTAGATTTTTTTTGTGGTGACATTTGATCATTTTAATGCATTTTATGGACTAAAGGATAAAACTGGGTGCCAAACCAAACTGAAGCCTTGTTTCTGAGCTTATGGATAAGGATCTTCGGCAATGTTCTTCTGCTGGCGTGGAGTTACCTTTTCCTTGTAGCCAGTGAAGATGGACAATATTTCGACTGGCAAGGTTATGGCACGGGGCTGAAAGACTGTAATAATGGCCTAATCACCTGAGCATTGCCAGGCTTTGGCTTTATCTGGCGTGGATGCGAAAGCCCCCTCGGTGCTGTGTGATTACAGCGTTTGATCTGGGTAATAATGTCTTTACTGTGGCCCTGTCTGAGCCCTGCGGGCACTGCTCTGCACTAATCCACACAGTGCATTCTAGTGGAATCGCGTTACACAAAGACCACCAGAGTTCTCTGCAGAGAGTGGGAAAAAGGGTGGGGGGGACGACTGTGGTTGCCATGGAGACAGATCCCTTTTCTCTGCTTTTCAATCTCCCCTCCTCCTTTTTTCTCCCCTCTGTCACCTCCTCGCTCTTTCCCCCTCTCCATCCCTCTCTCTCTCTCTCTCTCTCTCTCGGGACAGATAAGCATGAGGACAGGTTTCTGTGTTTACTCGACACAGTAGGGCCCTCCAATCCCCGAGCAGGGCTGACCCTGATAACACTGCCTGTTACAGCAGCAAACCACTGACAGTTGATAAGCTGCGGTGCAGGCATCTCCCTTCCCCTTTCTCCCTGCCCGGGATAACCACAGCTACGCACGCGGTGTTCATTTGGATTAGTGTGGATTCAATTGGATTATTCCTCCTGTGTTCAGAATGTTGATGTCCGAAAGCACGGCACTGTTGCTTCCTTTTTTGGAAGCCTAGAAGGATGAGCTAAATGTCAGTCGAGAATCTGAGGTGAAGTTATCGGACGACTTTTCCTCGTTCATCACTCCTGGATCGTGTGGTCTAGAAAAGCAGCATTCCGCAGACACCTTGATTTTCTCATGAATAGCCTGCATTCCTGAATGTTTATCTCTTTAACTGCTGGCCTGTGACTGTAGTCATATGACGGTCCTTTCCGTCCTCTTGACATGGGGCTAATATGCCTTGATCACAGTCACACAGTGTGGCTGTAGAAAAAAAAAAAAAGAGGTATTTTGAGGCTGGGCTGTCAGACTCGGGCTTTGTTTTCCTTCCAAGTATGCATTGAATTCCAGGCAGTAATTAGATGTTGTCTGTAATGAGATTTGTGTGATACGTTTGCTGTGAGAATGTACCGGCACTCACTCACTTTGATGTTGAGATTAAGATGCGCACAAGAGTGCTTTTATGGCGCATATTAAGCCTACACGGTAATTACATTCTCACACAAATGTTGAGGTTTTAGGCCCAGCTGGGGGTTAAAAAAAGAACATGCTTAATTACTGAAGCGAGAAACAGATAATTTCGAGAAACAAATGCTCTGTTTTTATTAAAAAAAACAACAACAACTTTCTGGTGTAGACTGATTTGATTTGTGAAATAATTGCTTATATTTATCTAGGTGAGTGTATAAATGTGATTTGATGAACTATAGGTTGTCTTTGCAATTCCATCAATCATAGGCTATACTGCTTCTTGGTCTTCACATGCTTTTGAGGATACCTTTAATATTATTTTTTTTTCTGTTTTTGTAATAATTGTCTGCCTTGTTTGTTCTTTAGTGGATTTTTTAGTTTTTTCATCTGAAGCAGGTAAATTATTGTCAGGCAATATAAAATGGCACTGATATCAACCATAAATGGTTTAAACATTACAATATGTACAACACATTCCAGATTGTTTATTTAAGCTCATTCCATTTTTAGCACAAAGTTCATGGACTCTGAACTACCAGCAATATGGAAATACTTAAAGGAACAGAAAGTGTTCAGTTCAGGTCATAATTATCTCTAATGAGATTCTAAGAGAGGTCAATCCAAACTGCACACTGGCTAATTTCAAATAATTATAGATTCCTCCCTTCTTTGTGTGCATTCTTTGTGGTGACATTATTATTGCCATGATGTTTTCTATATCAGGATGGCAGTCATAAAACCACTTGGATTTGAGAGGCAAATTTTGGCCACCAGATAGTAACTTCCCTCTGCGTCTGAACATTGTTACGTGAGTAGTTATGGTCAGATTTGATTATTCTGTATGAATTATGAGATTCATGCTGAGTTATGCAAATGTACAGTGGCAAAACAGCATGATTTGACTTCTCAAAGATAACTATAGTCAATTCAGACACACAACACTTCAAGGACAAATGCACTCAGTCAAATAGATGTATATATGGCTGAAAGGAATGCAAGGTTAAATGCAAAGGGTCTTATATATTTATTGATACTGGATTTTTTCTAAGAAACAGAAGCTGTGAGCTTGTAATTTTTTGTGATCTAATACAAAATTGGAAGCTTTTCTTTTAGAGTGGCTGGAATTTATTTTAGGTCAAAATACTAGAATATTTGTTTTGAATGCTGTGCTATTTATTTAAATGCCAACTTTTCTTTGCTAATGGTATCTGTATCCTGAGGCTGTTTCCCAGTAGCTAATGCATTTATTCTTCTAATTGAGTCATAGTGCATTTAGGTATTCCCTTTCAGTGGCTTGGCAATTAAACTGCGGTGTCAACACCTTAATACAACTGCTTTTTGTTTTGTGTCCTCCTGCCAGGATTGCAATTACCGCTGGTAATGGACATACTCTCTGCTTATGGGTCAGTAAAATGACTCAATAGACTTAAATGCTCAAATCCAAGTTGGTGTTTATGATTAATGTCTTTGGGCCATTTTAATGTTTCGCAATTTAATGGATGAAGCCTAGTTGCTTTAATAGGCAACAGGTTCTTTAGCATTAGCCATATTGGCTCACTTGCACAACCTTATTTTGACTCATCCCCATGATGCATCTTTGAATTGGCTTAGACATGGATTTGATGACTTGTACTAGTATACAATCTAATACTTTATCCCATGCTAGCCCACATAGGTTTCTTAAACAAAACATAGGGGGCATATAGTGAAATTGCTGTACCATGATGTTTAAAAGAATTTGTAATACAAAACTCTTTAGTATTAGATTCAGCATAGATTGATGTCTACAGTAACCCTTCTGTTTGCTCATTCATTTTATGGAGACAAATGTTCTCTACCTCAAATGAGCTAAGTGGCACTATTACGGATTCTTTTTAGCAGTTAAGGTGAATTTGCGTTTGAGATGTGGGCATAAATTAAATATAGTTAAATGTAAGAAGGTGGTAATGTATTATTCTTTCATAGCATAGAAGGTCTGTTTAAACAATCAATGCATATTTTTTCAAAATTGAGGATACTTCTCTTAAGTGGATCTTTTCAGTCAGTATCTGATGAGAGTATGGCAAGGCTAAATGCCTCAGTGCTTGGAGCTTGCTAATATATTGTTAAATAGAACAATACAAAGATATTATTCATCTGCATAGTGTAGTATAGCTTGCGAAAAATTTGCCCGTCAAATGCAAGTGAACACGACTTACACTTTGTAAAGCACTCATAGAATGTCATACATTTAGTCTTTTTTTTTGCATAAGTGAATAATTCTTGCCACTGTTGATTTCCCTTTTCATTTTAGGGTCACTTTAACTGACCCCAGTGGGCCTGCAGTTCACGCTGGGTGGAAAACGCATCTACCGCTGCGGTGATGTATTTGTGGCTGTGGTAAAACCTCTCCAGGTGCCCTGTTTGATTCATTGGCGCATCTGTCATCCCCTGCCTCTCCTGCTGAACCAGACAAAAGCAGCGCCACGCTAGATTGAAAAGGCAGAGGAGCAATCTTTTAAATGGATCTCTTTTCGAAAATATATTATGACATAATCATGTTTTCTTCTCAGAGCCCAAGGGAAGGCTGCCTGTCAGACTCTGGCCTTCTCTTCACTCGCCTTCCCCTGAACAAAAAGCAGCAAAAGAGGAAAAAAAAAAAAAGAAAGCGAGAGGGAGGGAGGGAAAAAACGTGGTTGTGTGCTAATAGAACCCAGAGGCACTCTGAAACCTTAGACATTCTGCTTTTCTGCTCTCAGTTGGGAGATTAAAGCTGGGGAAACGTTACAGGAGGCTGGATAATTGCCCCTGTGTCTCCAGCAGACAAAAGCCAACGCTTCGACAATTCCCCGCGGTAAGTCGTCAAGAGAGGCTCAAGGATCCTTCAAGGCTGCAGCAAATTGTATAGTCCTGTCTAACAAACTACCAATCTCTGGATATTATGAGGCACCCATACAATCCCGGGCGTAATGACAGCTTGCACTGCCATAATGGAGTGGAGGCACAAAATGTTTTTTTCCTTTTCCTTTTTTCGTGAGCGCACTTCAAATGGGGAAAAAAAGCTACAACGGCTACTGTTTTTCTCCTCTTTCTGTGTTCCTGTTTGTATTTTGATTTGTACATGTCTTTTTTTTTTGTCACACTTTTAAATATTCATTATCGCTAGCTGCCACCACCAACAGGTGATTGCAACCTTTTCCCCAAAGGACCACTTGATCCTTTGCCTTAGAGAAATCTGCGAGCGGCTAATGAGTTGCCTAGCATTGGGTTGGCTATAAATTAACAAGGGTTGTTGGTGCGTTTTTTTTTTTTTTTTTTTCCCCTTCTCCCACTCTCACGTTTTTCGATTTGCTCCCTCTCTCTACCTGCTTCACGCCTCATTGCCGGCAGCAGCAGCAGCGGCGGTGTTGTCTGGCTCGGAGCAACCCTTTTTTGTCGGTTCGGTTCATGTTTAGAATTAGCCATTTGACAAGAACAAAAGAAATTAATTGGTGGTTTAAGCCCTAATGAGACGGCTTTGAAATTAACAGGGCTCATCAATGGAAACAAACAAAATCCTTTAGGGCCGATGTTGAGGGAGCATTACTCTGACAGAGCTTTTGACACAATGATGAATAGCAGGTCAGGAGAGACCATCTGTGCTTATTTAAACCCCTGCAGGAGAGGGGAGGGTTGCGGCCTGGATGGAAGAGATGGCGATAAAAAGAGGGAGAAAAGAGAGAGGGGGCCGAAAAATAAGCCGAGAAAAGCTTCAAATTCACCAGCTTTATTCATCGCCCTTCAGCATGACACCACTGCCCAACTAGGGCTACAAAGGAAATAAAAAGCACTCACATTTGCATGTGAAAGGTTCAGGGACTCTGACTATGCATCCAGAAAGCCAAAGAGCTCTGATTTCAAGGGATATTTAACCTCCATTCAGACTGCAACAAAGGCTTGGCTGTCGGGCTGAGAGCCCCGACTCGGGCTGATTGGGGAAGGGGGAGGGTGGTGTGGGGGGTTCGGGATCACAGACCTCATTTGTTCTCCCTCTTTACTCTGCCCCATCTCTGTATCCGCACAAGAGCCCTAACCGCTCCCTCCCATTCGTCTCCACGGGCACAGGGCCCTCCTCGTTTTGTGAAGGCATAATTTTGCGGCTTTAATGTATAATTAACACATTAATAATCAGTCGGCTGCACAAGGGGTTGTTCTGCAGCAACACAAGTGGGTGTTTTGCCGCGTGAGTTTGAGGCGGTTGTGGAAACTCTGCAGACTGTTATCTTCCGGCACAGCTCAGACTCAATGGCCCGGCCCCTGATCCCCAGGACTGTCCTCCCAGCATGCCTCAGCTCTCCCCTGCCAGCTTGTTTGTGGATCACAGGGGAGTGGTGATAAATAAACAGCCCGTGTGGTTGGGTTGGGGGGGGGCAGCGTGAGTGCTGTGGTGTCTGGGCAATGTTTAGCTCTTCCTCCGTTAGATAAGGAAATGTTTGATGAGGTCAGAAGGAACGAGAACGATTTAGGTCATCTAATCTGATTCTCAGAGAATTGGTTGAGCCTCAGTGGGGAGCAGTAATTACATAGTAGGATTAACGGGTAGGCCTCCCCCCTTACCGTCCAAAGAGCGCTCATGCCATGTAGGGGTAGACTTCGGGGGGTGGGGGTGGGAGGCTCAAGGGGAAGTTCAACATGTCAGTCAGAGTGCAGTCTGGGTAATGCTGGAGAGTGGTAATCTAATATTATAAATAGGTAAATCCTTTGCTTGCTAAGGCAGGGATTGTGCTGTAGACTAACGAGGATTAGCCCAAAATATAACATCTGATGCTTTTTTTGGGTGGTCAAGTAGTTGGTATTAATCAAGTGCAAACTGATAGCTACTTAGTCTCTTAATTTATCTGGTTAGGAGGAATTATCCAATTAAGATTCAGAGGACACTCTGTTTTAGTTACTTGATTTGTACAACCAGGGACTTCTAATTGTATTCATCTGTTTTTGTCTGTCTGGTTTACCAATGTTTTCAGTGTTTTCAATTAACAGGTTAGTAAAAATAACTACGGAAGCCTGTTAGTAGTAAAATTAGAAAACGGGTAATTGTTTTAATACTGAATGCTTTCAATGTACCTTGTTCTGATAAAAATATAATAATAATAATAATAATAATAATAAAAGAAAACGGGTAATTGTAAGAAATAGGCACATTATGAAATGTGAAGTTGAAATGTTATTTATTTTATTATTCTATAAATAAGAGCTCATTAAGTACGTTGTTTCAATCACAATGCTGACATCAGTTAATACAGTAGCTGGCAATATTACAATTAGTACAGTATTAATCTTGGTTAATATTAGTAGTTTATATATAAATTCGTTAATCATTATTTTAGCTTTTTTTACTTTTATATTACCTTATCACCTAATGCTTGTTAATCTTTTTTTTTTATTAATAATTATGCCATTAAATATAGAAAATATCAGAATGAGTTTACATTTTTAATAATATTGTGATCACTAAATGCATTTTTTTTTAATTACAAGTTTGTTTTTCGTTTACGCTGTCAAAAAGTTTAAATATTTATTTTATTGTTTATCAGTCTAAACATGAAAAAAATGTAGATTTGTTTCCCTAATATTAATACATTTATATTATCATTTATTAATAGAAACCTACATAGTGATGTATTGTTAGTTCCTGATACCGATATAACAATTCGCACCATACTGTAAACTACATTTTACTCTTGTTATAAAAGCTGTGGTTTACCAATTTAGTTAAAAGTATGTCTATGAATTTAAGTATCCAGTATTATGTATGTACATGTATCTACATATATTAAAGTAACATTGTAAGACCCCATATTTAAGCTCACCATTGGTTCTGTAGTCTCAGGGGACCGTTTGACAGAGCGCTTTAGCATATACGGGCATTGCCCTTCTGCTTACCTTCTGTCTGCACCAGAAACACAGTCATCAAAGTGCCTTTTGCATAATTCCCAACTGTCAGTCCGTTGCAGCTAGGGTCAACTGGGAGTTAACTTTCCCCCAAGGAACATTATTTGCTGATGGATACACACAATACATATTGAAAATTTCACCACGCTCCACCCTCCTCCGTTCCGTGCAGTTGAGTGTGTGCGTCTGAATATTGAGCGGCTACTTTAAATCATGCAGAGAATGCGAGCTCGCGTGTGACATGACTGTGTTTTTAAATTGCACACATAAACGAGTGCGGCCCTATGAGAACAGCAGCCTCAATTGCAGAAATGCCTGCCACGCATGGCTGCCGTTTGGAAAGGGTAATCCACTCATTGCCGTTTGCATTCAGTGCTGTGAACCGTGGGGCGCCCGCCCGGATGCCCGTGCATAAATTACTGCCACGGAACATAAAGTGCTGGGAGGATTTTCCTTAACGATCGCCCCGGACCGCTTTAAACGCTTCTGCTTGAGCAGTCGATACTGCGCAGCCCATTCAATTATGCAGACGGCAGTCCCTCATTAACAGAATCCCGACCTTGACATGTCTGCCCTATTTCTCTCCCCTGCCAGCCTGTGCTGTCTCCCCCGCTACACTCGCACACGCACGCCCAACCGCTCTGTTTGCCTCTTCGCTGACCTGGAAATCCATGAATATCGATTAGTTGTTTGCAGTGTAATTGAAAATGTCAGTTATGAGGCCTGCACAGATAAAGATCAACACCAGCAGTGGGGGCTTGCTGTACTACTACCTGCTGCCCGTGTTTATGTGTGTGCTAGAGCGGGAGATGAGGCGGCGCTTACTGAGGCGCCCTAAATAATGTATTTCATTGACTTGGTGTAAGTGCACAAATGGAGATGTATGTCTTTGGTTTGTTTTCATTCTAATATAGAGGCATGTATGGGAAATTATTCATTATTCATTGAAACTCTCTGGAAACTTTTTTTTTTTCTTTTGGGCCCTCATTTCATAACCTTTCTATCATTTCATAACCTTTCTATCTTGCTGCTGGGTTTGATGAATTGACAGCATGTCACTTGATTTGAATTCAAAATCAGTTTCCGAAAGGTCAAAGGTTAGTTAGCATTCAGTTCACAGAGGGCTCACGAGGGGTTTAAGATTATGTTAGGCATGTAGATGCCTCGTTTTTTCATCTTCAGGCCACACAATAGCAGGTACTTAATCTGATATTTACTTTTTTTGGGTTGTAGTTCATGCTTGTTAGCTTTATGCTAAAATTAGCATTAGTCGCATAAATGAACCTCTATCTGTTCTATTAAATGGTGTTATTGTATTATCACTTTAAAATATAAAGCTATGGTTATTGTCATTTTGAACTGAATAATTAACATGAATCAAAATAAATTCATAAAAAAATATATATTTTTTTCCAATTTAATTTTGTTGCAGTTTGGTCAGTTTTTTTGTTTTATGTTTTTATATTTTTATGAATTTTTATTTGTTTTAGCTACTTCAGTACATTAAATTAAATAAAAAATTTGTTTTGCCAAGTAGTATAAGTTTAAAGAAAAAGTGTATTTTTATATAGTATTTCATATTTTATTAAATAAACCATTAAATGTCTCACATATTTAGTTTCAGTTTTAGCTGTTAAAAGCACAATAAATAAATGAATAAAATTAAATGCTGTGCATGCTAACTGTGCATCCTAATAAGCTTTACATGAACACCACTCTTTGCTTAAAGTGCTCAGCATTATTTTTACATAAAGACTTTAACTTCAGTCCGTCCCTTTTTCAGACACACCCAGGCTTCCCAGGATGCCACTGCCTGCCTGCTGGTTCTCTAATCGATTGCTAATGGCTTCAGTTCCATCACTGCGGAGCAGCTTGGAATCTGGCCCTGGGACTGAATGGAGCGGAAACACCATTTTCAGCTCTATGAGCCGTTATACTGCATTGAGAAGCCCATTCTGCATGCTCCATAGCCCTGCTGATGGCAAATGCATGGCTGCTAGATGGCTTTTGACTCTGACTCGCTCTCTAATGCTCTCTTTTTCATTCTGTCGATTTCTTTACAAGTCGTAATGCTGAGGGCACGGAGCACTCCGACATACGGCACAATAATCTCAGCTGAATTCTGTCAATTCATCTGACGATTGCAAATGTCCTTGTTGTGTTTTCAATAATGTTATCAATAATCTTTATTGCATTAACACAGGCTTTTTCAGAGAGTAATTTTGGATGACGTTGTTGTGTTGGGTTTGTCTTCCAGATTGTCAGTGTTTACACACATCAGTTGGCTCAGTGTAAGGTCATGCTGGCATTAGAGCTGCAGGCTCTATAGGATGTTATTCAGCAGAGTGTGTCAGTAACCCAGGCCTGTGTTAATCTGGGATTTCTGCAATCCGGGCTCGCTGTTAATGAGCACCTGTGGATTATGGCTGCAGGCACCCCTGTGGACCACTAACAGGCCTCCAACCACAACACCACACGCTGCTGATCTTCTCTGCTCTGCTTGCATTTTAAGTTGGTTTTGTGGTTTGACACAGCCTTAAGCAACTTGTGACAAACTTCTCTTACTCTGATTTAATGATTTAACAGTCAAAAAATAAATACATCAATTAAGTGCAAAGGCAATGCATACTTGTTTATTATCTTCAATAATAATAAAATAAGATAATAATAATACTAGTGTTATTGCGAATATATAATCTGTGTACATTATTCAATTCTTTGAACTTTTAAATCAAAATTACTAGTCGCTTAAGGGCTATTTCATAATGTTAAGCAATTGTTATTTAGGACATTCAATATGTCCTGTTTGCTTCTGGTACAAAATACCTCCCTATTTTTTTCCCCTCTCTGAATATCTTGTTCCGGTTAGAAATATATTAGATGTCTAATGCACAGTAAAACTGATTATGAACAGCAATTGATGTTGATTTTAAAGTGTATATAGAGAAACTACAAACAAACAAACTAGCTCATGCAAAATTATGATAAACAGGCTTATTGCTTTATTGACAAATGATACTAGCACCTGCTTTCACGACCTCTCCATCTGCTATTAATCCATGCAGCATTTCCTGATCATGTTAAACGCGCCTTTAGATTTTCCCTCCGAGCCGCAGGGTGGCCGCAGGCTTGCTTTTCCCTCTTAAAACACCCGTTTGTACTTACAGTACCTTGTGGGGGAAAACACATTAACATCCCAGACTTCCTCTTGGGAGGCAGCCAGGGGCTGCTGAGTGTTCAGAAAAGAGAGAGTCATGCTGGGAGAGAGAGCAGTGTGTGTGGCACCATGACGTTTCAGAAGACATTCAAACATGATGGACTGCTTCGAAAAAGCAACTGTTTGCAGAGAGCATCTAAACAAAGGATTTGTGCTTATGTACATTGTTTGTCTGGACACAGGATAGGATTGTAATCAAAGGCATGTTTGTTGTGTATATGGCTGTAGATATCAGATCTCTGTGTTTGCTTTTATATCTGATGGGCTTCTTGTGTTCTTTTTATCCCATGATTTTAATTCATTTTTATATGCATGTTTATGTTTTCAGTGCCTAGACCATTCCTTGCAGTGTATGAACTATAATTATAAATTCATGCTATTACTTCAAATAGAAATCAATGCTGAGTCACAAATAACACATATGATCTTATGAGGTTTTATTATATCTTATTTACTTTGTACTTTTTAAACCTATACCAATGAAAAACTAAATTGATATAGTATATATTTACATTTTTATTTTATTTTCAGTTTGTATTTATAGATTGGTTTAGTTGTTGGTTTTCGTTAATTGTAGTTTTAGCTTTTTTTTATTTGAGTTAAAAGAAAATGTACATTTTATTTTACATTTTATTATTTATATATTTAAAAATATATATTATTTACATTTTATTTATTTAAATTTAGAGGATGCTGTCGTAACAGTCCTAATACATTAATAAATAAATAAAAAAAATCTTCACAGCCAGTGTTCCACATGTATTGAGCAAAACAGAGACCACATTACACTTGCAACAAATTTTATTCAAAATCCACATCGAGGTAGCATGATAGTTATATTTGGAAAACATCTTTTTTACAATTACAATCATCACTCAAAGCACTGTGTACACAACTGCTCACCTACACCTGTAAAGCTATAAATCATAAGAAGCCTAGAGGAGGAGTCCCGGAGCACAGACAGAAAATAAGAGGCGAGAAAAGCAAAAAGAGCATCATGTTATATGAGCAATTCTGGGAATAGCCACATAAGAAAGCATACATTAATATATTGCGCCTCTGCGTATGTGTGTGTGCCAGAGAGAAAGCGAGCTCATCCTCTTAGAGCACTGGTTACATGGGCCTGTATGCTCGACGAGAGATCTGCATGGGGCTCAGAACCGGGAGCTTTGTTAAAATGCAAAGCTAAGCAGTCAACACTGCTCTACATTTCTGAAGCATTCCCAGCAGACTTTGCAGTCTTTGAAGCATTTCTGGGCCAGGGATACAGCCTTGTTTATTCAGTGCATCTGGAAAAAAAGGAAAACAGCACCAGAGAGAGGGAGAGAGTGCGAGAAGAAAAACGCAGGCTATTTTTTGTTCCCTCGATACAGTGAAGTGTAACTCTCTTTGACGTCTCAACAGAAGGCCTTGTACTACAGCACTTACTGCCAGATGCCTTGATAGAAACACCCTTGTCAAACAGGAAAAGAAATAAATGCTTCATTGAACTAAAGCTTGGTTGGAGGGGGTGCCCGGGTGTTAGTTCCCACCTTGTGTGTTTTCCCTACCATGTCGTATATATATATATATATATATATATATGTGTGTGTGTGTGTGTGTGTGAGAGAGAGAAAGACTTTAATTTAACAGGAAAGAAATAATTGGACTGCATCTCTAAATCTTTCATTAACATTAATAGTTTTTAAGTTGATGCTAAACATTAAATGCAGTTGGTCCTTTTCTACTTTACTTTTTTCTTTTTTTTTTCTTTCATCTCACTATTTCGAAAGCAGATGTTTGTGTTTGTTCTTTCAGGCACATCCTCTGCAGCGCCAAGTAGAGTATGAGAGGATTTACATTCGGGCTTCTTAATCTGTGTAAGCGAACCTGTTTCAGGATGTAATTCACATGGTATGTCTTTTGATTCGGATTAGTTTGGGCAATCCTCTTACCCGCTGGCTCAGTATAACTTATCACTGACAGGGCTGTCTCGTGGAACACAGCAAATCCACATATCCATCCCGCCCAGACTTCCAGCCCCTAATTCTAATCTGTCTAAATCTGATCGGAGACTTTAACTTCCAAATACCTCTTGAAAGCCACAGCTCGCTGGGTAGTTCATGTGAGGGCTTTATTTTGATGCGAAACCACAGTCGAGGAACGTTGTGTTCTTTTTGAGCTTTTGTCATTTTAATGATATTAATCGTGACTGTAATCAGATTTAATGTTCTACGGGATTGTCAAACCTTCTGGCATGCGCGCTTGTGTTTGTGGTTTAAACTGTTTTAGATGAATAATTACAAGCGCCTTCCATAAGTGCCGTCGCTCCTGACCGTAAAGCATCGGTTATGAGCATGAAGTCATGCATTAGTCCCTTTTACGCTGACATGGTTGGCAATGACACCTAAACTGCAGTCTTAAGGCCAGCGACCCACTCATATCCGTGTTACTTCCATGTGCTTCCTTCATCTTTGTTGGTAATACATCTTGTTGAGATAGATTTAAAATCAGGGCATGGCTTAAAAAGCTTGTTGGGAACATTCTCTGTCACTGGCCGTTTCTCTACTTTCTCTTTTTTTCCCTCTTCGTTTTTTTTCCTTAGTGCTTTGACTTAGAAATACCATGAAATATTTAAATCCTTGAGTCATATTCTTTATCCTTTAAGGTTCTTTATAATTCAATAAACAGGATTAAAGGCAGAGCAGGCATGCTCCACTTTTCTGTGTCAGCCGCCAGGCCACAAACAGGCTCTTATTAAACGTTGTAAGATTACGCCTTAATCTCGCTGAACACATGTTGGGAGGAATAAAACCAATTTTATTTCAGAAACGGGAGTCCACGGCTCTCTCCGTAATCTCATCGTCGTGCCGTCAAAAGGAAAAGACGCTGTTATGTGTCAAAGGCAATGTGAGGGTGTCGAAGGAGGGTGGAAGACAAAAGATGTGACATGCAGGGTGATTCTTCATCTCTCTTTCTCTCTCTCTCACCTCCCACACACACACACAAACACACGCACACCTGTTTTCCAGTCAGGCCTCCTCCCTCTCCCCTCGCATGAGCCTGCTTACTTTAATTTGCTTCCCAATCATGCAGGATTTGGTGCTGTGGTCCCTGCACCCAGTGCGAGGCTGGTGTGAAGATGACGATAAGCTAAAGCCGTAAATCCCTGCCTCAGCTGTCTTATCAGGAGCTGCTGGGGCGAGTGGCATGCTTTAATGGAGGCGGCTCTCTGTCTGGGATTTAACTCCAATCGCATTAAGACTCGCCTTCACCACTGTGCCTGATTTCTTTTTTTTTTTTTTTTTCCACCTCCTTTTTCGTCATCATCATCATCTCCTTTTTTCTCTTCTCTTGTCTAATTTTTTTTTTTTTTTCTAGAAATTCAAGTTGCTGCATGGATGTAGGGAAATTCAACTCGTAAGCTCCCGCAGTTAATTCTCTGCGTAGTCATTTGTCTTCCTGGCGTTTTTCTGGCTGCTGTTCGGCAATGATCGTGAAGAGGCAATTTAATAGCAAATTACTTTGCTTGCTTTTGTGCTGATATTGTTCTTTAATGGACTGAAAGGGAATTTGGAACAGCCATTACGACGAGATTGTTAAAACTGACACTGTAAAAGATATTGGACTTGTCATAGTGCTTTTAAGACATTGTTAAATTGCGTTTTAACGTCTGTGCTCCTTTTACGCTGCATCTATAGATTAAAATCTCTTTCATCTGAAAGTATCAGAGGACACATTTACACCGCCGGTGTTTGGGATTGACAACCAGTTTTGGGAGTTGGGATATGAATGTTTATAGTATCTTTTATAATTATGAAATTCTCTCTTTGCAAACAAGCCACAGTGCATCTTCTACGTCAGAACAGAAAGTTTGCTAACTTATCCAACTTTATATATACTGTAGATCCGTGCGATAAAACATCACATTTTTGCAATGATCACAAAGCCATGATATTGCTTTCCGTAAGGCAGTTACTAAAATACTATCAAACTGGATCTAAAACTTTCAGAACCTTTTGTCCAGTTGGATTCTGTTCACACTGCCAAAAAAATCTACAGGTGTGAGATCAGTTCTAGAATGTGCTTGTCAACCCCCATAAATATCCACACTGTGAGTGAAAATAACTGTACGAAGAGCTCAAAAACAGGATTGCCAACTGTTTTCTACTGCAGTGTGAACATGGCCTTAGATGTGCATGTCTGTGGCTATTTTTAACTGCTAGTTCTCAGGTAGCAAAGCATCCAGTGCAAAGCTCTATTTAGTTCCAATTCTTATATGCTATGGTATCAGCCTTGTCTCATCAGGTAATTAGCTTGTAGGCCTAGCTTACATTACCCTTGACCTGACATAGCGGGCTTACCTTGTGCTGAAGGCTTAGCACAGCTCTAGCATCCTTGGCCTGACACTAATAAGGTCCCGTAGCTCAGTCACACAACAACAACCTGGCCCATGTGGCGCTCCAATGCCCAAGGTTGCGTGTAGTTGACGGAAGGCTGGCCAAAATGACAGCGAGGGCTCTAGGGAGAGGGAAACTGCTTTTGCTGTTATCTCCCGTCACACACGCTGTGACTGTCTCTGTGTTGATTCAGGTGCACCGCACTCCACAGCTCAGCTCTAAACTCCTGGGCCAACTCGAACTCTCCGCTGCCTCTCAGGCAAATGCCAAAACAAATCTTATCATAATTAGCAGTAATCCAGCTCATTACCGTCTGCCTAATTATCCTATTAATAGCACTTCCTGGGAGAGCTTGTTTGCCACGCAGGCAAATGTTTGTTCCCAAATTAGCAGACAAGAAGACAGCTCCATTGTTCAAACACAGGGCTTTGACAATGCAGAGCAGGCTAGATTAGTGACACAGTGAGGGAGGAGTTCTCCATATCACTCTCTCTGGCTCTGAGGTACAGGAGCTCTGTGCCGCTCAAAGCCAGCTGCACTGGTGTGATGCTGAATCTGCTGGATCACGAGCATCATCTGGTAAACATGAAATCAAAACTTTGACTCGTGTACTTTCTTAATGCGTGTTTTTCGGTATAAATTATTATTGTAACGTTCTATTTCAAATATTGTCTTATATGCTTCCCAGCTCTTACGTTTGAACTACCTAACTACATTTTGGAAAGTAACGCACACTTTAAATCTTGGCCTACATGGTTAAATATTTTGTGTGACTGGTGTATGAATGGTGAAATATATCTTAACTTAAACTCAGACTTTACTTAATAACAATTACCTAAAAATTTTCAGTTACCTATAAATAATCATGGTAGGTTTTAATAAAAGCTGCTTTGTATTTGTTATTTTGTATGTAGGTAATAATAGGCAGCCTATGTTTACTGCAGAACTGTTGATCAAGATTACATGTTTCATATTTCACACCAACAGAGCATACAATCTGACAACAAAGTGTCAGTCTATATTCAACTATCATACATTTAGCTGCTTTTTGCTGCTTTCACACAAATTTTATGGTGCAGTGTTGTTATTGTCTACTAAAACTATTAAAACATAAAACTGAAATAAAATATTCATATTAAATTATGTAAAGTGAAATTAACATTAGTTTGAAAGTACTGGGTAACACTTTATAATAACTACACACTAGGAATCATTAGTTAAGCATTAGGAAATAGTCAGTTCATCTTTTATAAACCATTGTTCCAACATTAATAGTCATTAGTAAGCAGTTTATAAATACAGCTATAGATGTCTTGTTCTTGATAAGCATATCTAAATGTACAAAGGATACAGAACTATTCATTTCAAGATGCAAAAAAAACTGTACACTTTAATTTTTTTTCTATGAAAATGAAGGTTTGTTTTTAATTTATCAAGTGTACAGTTTGATGTTTAATGATTAAATTTTTTACATCTTGAAAAAATATTTCTGTGTTCTGTATCTGTTTGGAAGATAAATGAGCCTTTACATCTGCTTTATAAATGCTTTATACCACCTATTGTTCATGTTGAACAAAATCTCTAAAACGCAGGACTTCAGTTACAAAAGCCATCATATTGAAAATTATGATTTTCTATGAATGGTCTCTCTCCTGTGATTGATTATTATTATTTCATTTATTAACTTTTTTGTGGAGCTAATTCATTCGTCATATCACTTTCGATTTCTGTTTGTCCGTTGACTTCATTATGATTGTTATCACGTAATATTAGAATATATTTTCTATAGTTCAGTTACATTTTGAGTATTAGTGTATATTTACATTGGCTATGCGGGCAAGAATCAAGATGAAATTTTCATGAACTGCTCTGCAGCCCGTAGGGTAAAGATTCTTGTGATTCTTTAATAAGAGAATTGTTCCTTGTATATTAGCTGTGTAAAATTAGTGTTTTCCTTAGAATATAAAAAGTGAGTGACTTTTCGAGCCTGAAAGCAATTACTTGACCAACTCTTTCCGCTCTCCAGACCTTGGAGTTTTTTTTTTTTTTTTTTATGAGTTTACTGAAAACCACTCTTTGTAAACTAACACGCACATTGCAGACCACGAACATGCTCCACCAGCTCTATATATAATAAATGACTCTCTTTCCTCACACACTCTACCTCCCCACACACACACACACACTCAAACCCTGTCACGGTATGAATAAGCAGTTCTTGGCCTGTGGAGCCAGCAGTGCTGTCAAACCACTGATGTACAACACTCTGGCCTTTGTTCCCCTGTACACAAACACGGTTGCCACATTAATATTTCACAGGAAATGTACTCTCTGCTCCTGATTTAAAGCCCTTTCTTGTTAACAGCGCTGTTTGCCTCATTCGGCCACTCTGACGTATGCAGCTTACAGGCCCACATTTGTCCGTCGTTTAGGCTCATACCATATTTATTTTTCATAGCAAAGTGTTTTGGGTAAGAGATTCAAGAATGAATTCTCTTTACGGCCATGTCCCTTAAGTACCCTAATTTGATTGTAATTAGAAATCATTATGCTCATCTGCGGTTTGCTAGTAAGATTCATAATTTGCAATCGCTCGTAAATGGCCTGTTTTTCTTTTGGCCATATGTCTGCGTTTGTGTTGTGATAAAGTCAGTGTAGTGTGATCATTTGTTATAAAGGGAACGGAAGCACTGTAGAGCCCAATAAAAAAACAAAAAAAACAAGGGATCAATAGATTCTCCCCGCAAGAGTGAAACATAACAGAAGCAACTAAAGCCTTTTATGAGAGAAACAATACATTATTCATGGCAAACTCTCTTTTGTTCTGCTTTGTTGTGTCTTATACAGATGGGATTACAGAAGGCTAGATCTTGGAAACATATGAAAGATTAATACGTGAACGGGGACATGGTTTGCTTACGAAAGGACTAAATAATTATTCTCTCACAGTGAGAGGTGGAAGAGCTCCAGAGATGGAGAACCGGGAGCGTATTTTGACTGCAGAATGAGACGGTGAAGTCAGAGTCGGCCCCAGCCGAGAGTGACCTTGATCTGGCAGACACCGCTGAGTCTATATCAGGAACTTTAGACTTTTTCAGGTACCTGTAGATGTGGAAGGCAATCTCAGATTGATGGTCTTCTTGAAGAAACCACACTAAGTGAATTTTTCTTATGCGTGGTGTGTTTCTGTTTACTAGGTCCGGGCTGCAACCGAAGCTGACTGTAATGTAAGGTTTATCAGTGACGGGGTCACATGAGGACCGTTATCTCTGAGTTCGTCCACACAGGTCAACTGTTTCCACCCGGTCTAGACTTTGCGATATTCTGCGCACCGTAGGCCTGTCTATGAATAAATAACAATGGAAGATGCAAAGCGTCCGTTTTAAAAGCTTATTGTGGTTCGCTCTCGCTGGACACCAAGCATTTGTAAACAGATTGATATCCCATCGACTTCATTAAGGGGCTCTGCTGGAGCGTAATTGGCGTGTCCCGAGGAGCAAGGTTAACAAATCCTTCCTCTGTCCTTGTCCATCATCAGGCTGGCACATTAATTGATATGAATGCACAGGCACAGGCCTGTGTGCCGCAGAGACGGGCTGATGAGGCGTCAAGTGAACGAAAAAAAAACACAGGCAAACTGGGATAAATACAGTCGTTAAGGAATCCCGGCGTAAATGAAAATGAATTGATTTATTTTAATTGATTGAATAAAACACAACACATCCGTAATCTTTGCCGAGACGTTCGGAGGAGGACTAAACATTTGTCAGTCCTTATCTATTTTCAATTAGCTGGCTATAATGATTAATTGAGTGCTCAGAGTTATGGATGAGTTAATTAGTGTAGAGAGCTCATCTCATTAGAGCAGAGTGGCATACTCACCACATGCTGCAAATGCTGCTCAGGGTGGCAATGCTCTTTCTGTCTGCACGTGTCCACCTTCTTGAGACTTGCTCATTAATGACACAACGCTGCTAGCCTTCATCATCATCATCACTACCAAGGGCACAGGGTGCAACGGCTCAGGTTGAGCTAAATTCATAGAAATATAGATAATAATGATCCATACAACCATGTTTACATTATTCTGTCAGTCTTCATTACATTCTAGCTCATAACTATCTGCTGTGACCTTGAGACACATGTTGCTTCAAATGGCTTCTTGCTTGTTCCAAGGTTGTTACGTTTAGGTTAATTTTTTTTACTTTCTTTTATTTTCAACTTAAGCATTGTTCATTTTATTTAAATGTTTGTTTGTTATTATTATGTTTTATTTCTAAGGGGTGCCAAAGTTGGTATAAATAACTTGTATAATTTAACAGTCTAGTATTACACGTTTAATATAAAGAATTTGGGGTTTATTTTTGAAGTTTACCGAGGCTGTAAATAATTTGATCAATAAACAGTAAAAACTGTCCTTTTGTAAAATATTATTGCAATTTAAAATTACTGATATCTTTTCTTTTTCTTTTTTTCAAAAATGGTGCTGAAAAATCAGGAAAAAAAATTCAATAGAACGTTATGTCTTTAATCTCACTTTTTACTCTCCAGGCTTTTCTAAATAAAAACATTAATTTCTTTTATAAAAGATAAAAAGTTTCAAGGACCCTAATCTTTTGAATAGTACTATAGGTAAGACAGGTAAAATTAATTTGAGCCAATTGTTAATTTCTTTTACTTTGTGTTTTAATTTAGTTTCAGTTTTTATTAAATTTTATTAACTTTTTCATTAATAATAACTATTTTCCCTTCCCTTTTAGAGTTCTATTATTCCCAGTGCTATGAATAACTCTGTCCCAGCGACTGCAGTAGTTTTAGAAGCATATGCCCTTTAAATCTGAGACCGGTTTTGCAATTTCTCTTAAAAATATTAAACGGTACCCGCACATTGCTCTCAGCCGCCCCAAACCATAAATAACAACACCTATGCGTTTCTGAGGGTTTCATATCTCTCCGGACGGAGTTGGCATTTAACGCACTGCTTTATTAACAGCTGGCCGTGTGCCATTAGTTTTTCTTCTCGTTCTGTACCTCATTCACCTCCTCGCTCGCACTCTAGTGACTTTTCCGCTCGAGTGATTAGATATTTGTAAGCAAGCACGTTGCTTCACTTTAACTGTAATTAAGTTCAATGAGAACGATCCGGCTGCGATGACAAGGAGTGTGAATCGTCGTTCTTTGTCTCCTTCTCCCCGGCCGTCTCGACTCACCTTTGCGTAATTCCCTCCAACTACATCAAGCACGCCGACCACTTCTTAACTCTTTGCTAAGTGTTAATTAAGCACACAAGAGCTCAGTAATTGAGATAACATGGCAATTGGATGGTGGATTCCTTTTTATTTTTTAATTATCAAGCCCTCAGGGTGTTACTCCATCTTAATGAAATATGGACAATTTGACAAATCAGTCTCTCCTAACAGCGTTAATGCCTGCTGCATATTCATGGCTTTTTAGAAGTCTAATCAAAGTCGTTGTTGGGCCTCCCATGTGAGCACGGCATGGATGTGTGAGCGTGTGTGTGTGTGTTTACGTCTCTCGCCTATGAATGATTCATGCTGTTTAGCTTGCAGTTGCTTGGGTGCATCTGGCTCGGGGAGGTGTGAGTCTGGCCAAATGGAGGGGCCACATGGCAGCTCCAGATGTTCAGCTTTTGTATACGCACAGCTCATCAAAAACAACAACCCGTGCCACCCCTGGGTCTCTGCCATCTGGGGGAGAACCTAACTACAGCTTCCCAACCAGCCTGCCGGTGCATTGTGGGGGAAGTTTGCTGCGGCGCCGTTGGAGGAAAAGCGACGAATCTCCAAACTCTACTTTTTCATCTTCTCGAAATCGCGGGTCACGGTGCACAACTGATTGGTATCCATAGATACGCATATCCATGTAAAATCCCAAAGCACTCAGGGAGGATATTTCATGGCCTGCCTCTCTTATCTTCCCTTTGATACATTTTTTATCCACCTCGATTGAAGATTCAGCTCTTTCATTTCCTGTGATGTGTGTCCTGGCTTTTCCCTCTCAGCAGTGAGGAACAGATAAAGCCCCCAATAACCAATTCAAAACTACAGAGCTCCTCAGATGCCCTTCTCCCCACCTTAACCCTGATAATGAATTCATTAGACTTTACAATAGCATCTGCTTGGGGACCAAATGGAGCAACCTCTAATAAATGCTTTATGGATTGATGTGGCTTTTGTAGTCGAGTTTTGGTGATGTGAACGGCTGGCAATAACTCGGTGCATTGAATGCGTTATGACACGAGGTGGATGGTGCAGACGTAGAGATGCTGTGTGACTATTGAGCATTCATCAGTCTGTTGCTACAAAAGTTTTGTGTCATCATCTGTCTAATTCTAATTTGATCTAATCTAATTTTGCAGCTTGCAGCTTGGTGGTACTCATTTATTATTATCTTATTATAAATCAGACATTTAGCAGAAAGCAGAGAGGGGTATGTTTGAGAGTAAGCTTAGCATCAGTGAGTGAAGTAATTAATTTGTTATACATAGTTATTTTTGGAACAAAATGCTATATGTGTGGGTCTCTTTAATATGATTCAGTCAGACTTCCTTGACCTCCCTGTTGAGTCTCCTTTACAAGTTATTCATTGGTTTCTCTCCATTACAGCCCATTCTGATCTTTTGACAGATTGCAAAATTTGAAAGTATTCATTATATTTCGTTATATCTAGGTATAAATACTGATAAATGGGAAAAGAAGCAATATTTAAAGTTATTGCTAACTGCATTCTAAAGGCAAGCCTCTTTAAATGTAACGTGCATATATGAAAAGTAAACTAGATTAATAAATTGCAGTTATATGAGTAAATATAAAAAAATGCTTAAATTTAAAAAAAAAATAATTTATATTTATATAGTTATAAAGAATTTTAAAATGTACCCCTTGTAAAAATAATAAATAAATAGATAAATAATAACCAAATACCAAAATTATTTAGTACATTTCCACAGTAGCAAATTCCAGTTTTACAAATTTAAGGTATGATATGTCAACATGGCAATAACATGAAAGTGAAAAGTAAACACATGACCTATATGGGAAAATTTTTGTGAATGTGAAAATTATTTATAAAATTTTCATGCAAATGCTCCTGTATAGTAAAATAGGTTGCTGTGTGCATATATATAGTAGTAGCAGTTCTAAAATAGGCATTTGCTGTATATAAATACATTGTGTTATCCACCTAATAAGAATAAGACTAGACTGCTACCATCATCCTTTCTTTATGTTGTTCAGTATATGTTTGTCACACTAACATATTCCATCGACGATAGCTTTCATAGGGCCCTGCTGTCGCCCTGTTTTGCATCCAGGCTAAGAGCTACCCGACACAGAGAGAGGATTACTGGCAGTTCTATGAGTGAGTCATCACTTTAAACTACAGATGGAATTTACAGTTCAAAAGAGATTATGAATATTAAAGAGGGATTTTTAATGATTGGGTTTTGTTCTAGCAGGCAGAACAGTAAAAGAGCACACACAAACTCAAAGGATTAGATAAACACAAAGCTTCAAGGTCTTTGCCTGGGAGAGAACTGTATTTATTAAATCGCCTCTTTGTAATTTCCTTTAAATAATGTATTATTGCAGAGACTAACTGCTCATCGCTGAAACATAGTGAAAGCTCAGAGGAATCAGACGGGAGAGATGTGGTCGGGGTTTTGATTGGCATGGGGCCGCACAGATTCTGCTGATCTTTGGTTAGCAAGTGTGCGTCAGTGTGTGTGTGTGTATTTGTGCATATATTTTCCCTCGCGTTTGCGTTGTAAGAACTGGCGCGTTGAATTTTACATTATCCAAATGCTTTTGATGATAATCCCCTACTTGTTTTGTGAATAATTCACTTTATATTAAAGAGAAGGGCTTTGAAATTCAAACACACACTTTTCTAAAGCACTCTAGGGTGGAATAAATGGATGTCAAAATGCAGCCTTACTTTGGTTTAAGTGCTGCCAGAATGAAGTACATATTTAAGGCAGCCCAAAAATCAAGAAATTTGAGATTTGAGCCATCCAGATGAGATGGCGTGAGGAATTGAACACAGAAAAGTCTTTAAAAGAGCTTTTTTTTAATCGTTATCGCCACTGTCACGAGAGAATCAGATGCACTTGTACCCCGTAGCAGTGATGAGAGGATCGGTATGAGCTCATATATCGTCTCTGCTGTAATCATGTTTCTCAGTGAGTCTCACTGGTGGTAATTAATGTGCATTGCCTGCTGAGTAAGACAGTAATAATAGTGGAGAGCCATTATTGTAGCACACCCCCATACTTCACATATGTTTGGAAGCAAATTACTGACCCGGTCGATACCCAGTGGGCACAGGCGTAGATCAATACCTGCTCTCCCAGGGAACAATCTTCAGCTTTAATGACAATACATTGATTTTTAAATAACTGCTCATGTTTCAGAAACGCTAATCACTCTGCTTTCTCAGGGGACTGAGAGTCTGTCTTTTCCATTTCTCTTTTTTCATCTCTACTTCTTTCTCCCTCTCTCTCCCTCTCTTATTTCTGAGGAAGAATTTGTAAGTGCCTTGAATTAAATTTTTTAGTAGTTTAGTTTTTATAGATTTTATTCGTAACTTTTGCACAAAAACTTTCTCCAAACTACAACCATGGTAAATGTATGATAAACTATTGCCACATACATATTCTTTTACTACTTAAATTTGTATTTAATCATTGGTGCATATGTAAGTGAACTACAGAGCCTTGTGGCACCCCAAATTATGATGGCATTCAAAAATATGCCTGGGCACTATAGTTATGACATTGAATCACTATATAATGCAACTAAATGAAATAACTGTAATCTTGAGAAAAAGTCAAAACAAATTTTAATAAAAACGCAGTTTGCAATTCTAAGAAGAAAAGTCAGAAGCTAACACTTCATAGGTCAAATTTATTGTTTTATTTATGTGTATATATATATATATAAATGGAAATTAAAATGACAACATGTATGTGATAATGATAATGTGCAATGTTTCTCACAATAGGTTTTATTTAACTTTCAGGGCTGTTTTGAATGTGCAGTAAAAAATGTGGACATTGCCAAGGACTCATTTCAGAGAACAAGGATGTCTGGTCGCCCAACCCAAAGTTCATGTGGTCTTTATTTGTCGTGATCATAAACTCCATGCAAACACAACACCCTGACCCAGGTCACAGCAGTAGCATTGAGGCCAGCTGGCACAACTTTACAGGTAAAGATGTTGTGTTACCGTCTTGACTGACTGAACTGAGTGACTGCACAACATGAATAAATGATTAGAGAGTAGAGGTGAAGCGGGCGACAGCAGGTTCGGCTGGATGGGGTATGACAGACACAATCTCATGTCTTTATTTTTTTCTCTAAGGGGACTGACTCACCAGCAAACAAGCCCTGCTGTCGGAAAAAGCCAGACAGCAGTGTTAATTAGAGGAGCAGGGTGATAGAAGTGGCAGGGGCAGGTACAAAAGATACACACATACACACACACAGAGATAGGATGTCTTGGAGGAATGTGATAGGCAGGTAGTTATTACCAACTATTACCAATTAGTGAAGTGGGTGTTTTGTTTTGTTTGTGAAGTAGTTTTTGCAGCATTTTTGGACAGATGATTATGAGTGAAAATATTCTGGCTCATAAATTCTAGTTTTTACATGAAACTCTTAAAGATAAGAGTAAAAAAAAAAGATTTTCACATTTATCTAAGGTTCCCAAAGAACTTTTCAGTTTCTTATCTATCTATCTATCTATCTATCTATCTATCTAACATACTTTAACCGTTTTATGAATTAAATGAATATTCCAGGTTCAGTATAAGGTAAGCTAAATTGACAGCATTTGTAGCACTATGATTATTAGCACAAAATAAAAAAGCAAGTAAGGAAAGTAGGTAAAGGGAACCACTTTCTAGTGACTTTTATAAATTATACTTTTATATAAGTACATAGTTACAGTTCTTTTGTATATTATTAGAGCCAGTCAACATGTTAACACGCATTCTTTCATCATACCGATGCATTAAACCTTACTGGAAAGTGTCACTAAGTTATTCAAGACAGTTTAACATGGCAGACAGACATTTTGAGCCATGTGTCTGGACAGCAGACTAAACTTTCTCTGACAGGTATCACAATGCAGCAGAACACTGATGTGGGCAGACGGCACCAAAGCCCAGCAAAGCCTCTGCTATTTCTGATGCCACTGACAAATGCACCCACAGACTGAATAACAAATCCCCCTCTCACAGCCTGGTCTAGACAGAGAGAGAGGGAGAGAGAGGTGCGAGAGAATGAGGGGTGGTGTTAAGTGTCTTATTAAAGGAGGATGATTGCAGTGGCGGCTATGGAGCCAGACCTGCCACATGGCAGTCATCATTAGAATGATCACAAGAACCTCTTGTCGTGGATGGAATCGTATTTTAATCCACAACACATTATTACCGCAGCGAAGGGCAGGTCAGCTCTCAGACACATTTAAGTAGTGACTAAACTCTCTAGAGGGCTTATAATATTCCTCTATCCCACCTCAAACCAACCTCCGGTGAAAAAAATTGGTCATATTTTACATTAAAGCGACTTTTTTCCGTATTATACAGCCACAGTAATGAAGAGTCTAATGTAATGCAGCTGCCGAACCCTCCATGGGGACGATGAATAATGCAAACCTACTTGTTCTTCAGGTTCGGCTGATCTCTGGAGGTTTTTCTCTCTGTATTGTCCATTATGACAGCCTATTATCTGGCCTTCAGACTGCTATCTCTCAGACGTTGTGCCCGGTCCATTTGTTACCCCTCTTGCCCCTGGTAACCTTCAACCAACTGAGGAGAATGATTGAGACAGTATTGTTATATAAACATAAGAGCCACAGGCAAAGAGAAATGGGGAGGTGTCACATATAAACCTTCCATCCCACAATGCATTGGTGCAGAGTACATTGCTCTTTTCTCTTGCTCTCTCACTCAATGCACTTTTTCATTAAGAGCCGTTTAGGCTTTACTGCTTTCTTTGACATGCTAAGGCAGAGCATCAACTACTGCTCTCATTGGTGATTAAAGATTCTTAAGAGATCAAATCAATTTTAAAATTAGGGGATGGATGAACACAAGTAGATAAAATAAGTTGCTGTGTTGTTATTTACTTACAGAGAATAAATATTTGATGGTGTGTTACTTAATGTTTGAACCCCCTTTGAACCCCTGTCAGGCTAAACATGTTTGCACACACTTTAAATGTTTGATTACAGTTGGAAGCATTCATTTGTCTTTTTAAAGTGTGGCATAAACTCTTTAGTCTACATAATGCAATTGTAACTCAGCTTCATCCAGCATGTTTGCATGTTAAGAAAATTACAGTTGGCCTTTGCATTGTATTGCATTGTAATATCTTATTTTGTGTTCCACTGAATAAATAAATTAATGTAGGTTTTGAAGTACATGAAGGTCAGTAAATGTTCTTTCTTTCTTTATAGTAGAACTGTCCCATTCAGATAAAATTATGTCATCTTATATCAACACCTGCCACTGTGTCCAAAGCTGTATATCCAAGGTGAAGTATTTGAGATGTGCACGTGATATGTATACAGACATGTCAGGTCACTGGCTTTCCTCTGTGTGTGTGTGTGTGTGTATGCGTGCCCCTGCTGGGCTTGATTGTGTCATTAGGTGAGCAGAACGGTTCTCCCTTGGCGTGACACCTCAGCCATCTTGGATCAATGCCTGTGGCGGTTCTTAAATCAATGTAGCTTTAGCAGTGCAGGGATTTATCTATAGACTCAAACTGAGACCAGAGAGAGAGAGAGAGTGAGCCAGCCTTATCTACTGACCTCAGTAATTACCCTGTCCTGCAGCTCTAATTCAAATGTGTTCTGACTGAGATAATTGCCTATTGGAAAGCCCAGTTGAATCTCACAATAATCACCAGCAACCCCCGCAGCCTTAGTTGTGTGTGTGTATACATGTGTGTCTGTCGGGACGCGTTGAGTTAACGCGTGTGTGTCGCAGCACTGACAATACTATGCTTCCCGGGTCTTTCTAGTCTGGTTAGTGCCCCACTGTTTTACGTGACAGAAAGAATCCAAAGTGCCGTTTGCGTTGTGCGAGCCGCCTGAATGGTAACCCTGCCGCGATCCCGCAGGGCTGAGGCCGGCTAATCAGAGCGCTGATAATATCAAGACCGAAACAGAGAAAGAGAATAAGGAGGGGGAGGTGAAGGGATGGATATATTTATCTAGTTAATGAGAGGCCAAACATGGTCGTGCTCCACGGGGAGAGGGTAGGGCTGAGGAGCCATGAGGGGATGATGGTCTGCACGCTGGACAGAGCCGCTTCTGCACCGGCACGGTCCCTGCGCCGCTCATTATATCGGCATCATCCTGGCCACCCGGTACTCACAAACACACACACACAAACACACGCATCCGCTGATTAATTCATGAGAACGGGGAAAGAGTGTGCCTACAGAGACCAGCAACACACGAACCGTTTCCCTGGCTTCAAAACAGACGCGGACCCCCCTCCCCCGCTTCATCTATTTGGCAATGAGACGGGGCGAAAAAAATATCAGCGATACAGATGTGTTGTGAAACATTAATGGCTACTGCGGCATTTCCCCTACAGTATAAAAGAAGCCCAGCCAATTCCACGCATTTGTTTGTGTGTGTGTTCACTTTTATTTTAATGCAGGGCTTTTCATTGTTGTCTAGATGAAGCGACGTAAACACGCCAGGCGGTCTCGCGCGCTCGTTGGTGTGATGCCCACGCGGGTGCGCCTTTATCGAGATGCCGCAGACGTGCTCTCTAAAGCCGCCCGAGGGAGGGGCTCTCTGGCACAACCAAACAGGAAATGGGCCTGGATATGGATTGCTCCAATTGAATTAAAAACATTAACTCTAGAACGATGGGGGTTCCTCGGGAAAATGTGGGGAATTAATTTGATTGCAGGAGCATGGAGAACTGGCTCTAATGGAGCATTGGGAGGTAGAGACAGACGGGAAGCAGGAAAGAGACAAAGGAAGAAGCGGCAAGCGAGAGACAGACAGACAGACAGGAGAGGGGAAGGAGGGGCATGCGGAGTAGCCAGATAGTTTCAAATTAACTGTCATCATGGGCAGCTCCATATATGATTACCCATGAGAGCTTGGAGTGTGGAGCTCATTTCCAGAGAGAGGTCAGATGAGAGCGAGTGTGTGTGTGTTTGTGTGATAGGCTGACTCGGCTTATCCCATGCCCCATCATGCACTTCATTCTCCGAGTCTCATTATCCCCGATGTCTGGGCGCAGGGGGTCGGATGCGCACTCCTAATGATCGCACACAACCAAGCAACCAATGATTTTTCAATTAAGGCAAATCGTTTAATTGCAAACAATTAATCTATTAATTTACTTGAATGGCATGCTCGTTCTCTCAGTCTCATCTCATCTCCTGTCTGCTTTATTTACACAGGCAGTGCCTCCTCCTCCCTCTAACATGTGTGTGTTGTAGCTTAACAGGATGCTCGGGAGAACAGGAGGTCAAGTAATGGCAGCCCGTCTCTTGTTTCACCTCCACATGCTAGTTCTGTTGTCAGTGCTGTGAGGGGGTGTGAAACAGACCCCAAGGCCGGTGAAAATAGATCAAGCTTGAGTTCCCTGCCTCTTTCTCTTTCTCTTGCTCGGTGAGTGTGTGTGTGTGTGTGTGTGTGTGTGTGTATACTGGGGGCCATCAGTGCCACATGGTTACAGTCCACCAGGCATGACCAGCCATGCGTAAAGAGAGGGGGGAACTGACAGCTTCCAACAAAAGCAGCATGACAACTGAATGCTATGTTTGCCAGTGATTGTAATGACTTATTATAATTGGTCTGCTTATCTTATATAATACACAATTGTGCATGATTGGATTGATTCCAGATTTTTCCCCCCCTTCACATTCCTCCCCTCACCCTCTTTTTTGTGGCATGAATTAGGATGGCAGTGTGTAATTGATGTGACAAGCCAGAAACGCTTTCGCCATCCTCTTTTTGAAAGCGGCAGGATGTGTTCGGCACTGTTTTGTAATATTATTAGTTCGGAATGCATTCTGCCTCATTATCGTAGAGGTGGAAAATGTAACTATAAAATGAATCATTAAATTATTCTACTGACATGAAGCAAGCCTTTCTAATTGGCAAGGCTTTAAATGTTATCTGTCTTTCTTTTTTTCCCTCAGAGCTGATGAATGCCTGCTTGGTTTGACTTTGGTGGGGAGCAAAGGCAAGCTTTATAGTTAAAAGAGGCTAAACGGATGACAAGCGTTAGCTTTTACAGTAAGCTCGCATTATGATGCTTAGGCATGAATGAGGATGTGACGCTGCACCAGATCGACTCACTGCACAGGCACCATGTGATAATAAGATGCCGGGCCTGGTTTCACCACTGATGTCTCTGATAAAGAGGGGCTTTTGGAGGGGACATCACTGACAGCAATCATCTCACACCTGCTAAAAATGATTTACATGTCTTTCACTCCTGAAAGACACCAGTTAAACAACTACATTCTATTTAAGTAAATGAGTGGGGTAAGCTTTATTAATGCATATTGTCCTCTAATCAATATGATATTTTTGGATGTCAGCTATCAGTTGAAATTAGAATGAAAGTGTTGTCAAACAATTAATTGCATCCAAAATAAAAGTTTTTGTTAACATTATATATGTACAATACTGTTCAAAACTTTGGGATCAGTAAGATACAGTATTTGATGGTTTTTAAAGATGTTTCTTCTGCTCATCAAGGCTGCATTTTATTAGATTAAAAAATCCAGAAAAAAACTGTAATACTGTGAAATATTATTTCAATTAAAAATAACTGTTTTTTGTGTGAATATATTTTAAAATGTAATTTATTTCTTTGATACAACGCATCATTACTCCAGTCTTCAGTGTCACATGATCCTTTCAGAAATCATTCTAAACAGTACACAGAAAACAGTTATTTTAAATTGAAATAATATTTCACAATATTACAGTTTTTTCTGGATTTCTAATCTAACAAATGCAGCCTTGATGAGCAGAAGAAACATCTTTAAAAACCATTAAATATTTTACTGATCCCAAATTCTTGAACGGTAGTGTATATATACAGTGTATATTTATGTATGTAATAATACACACACATATAGCATATATTTAGAAAATATTTGTTTATGCATTTCTAAATTCATTCTTTTCTATTTATTCTTATATTTTATATTATATATAAATATATTTAATATATAAATGTAACATATTTTTCTTAAATATATACATGCAGGTGTTTATATTAATGCTGTCAATCGTTTAAAAAAAAAACCTAATTAATCGCATATTTTTCTGAAATTATTCATGATTAATCCCAACTAACAGTAACGTTTTTTAAATATAGTTTTATATTGCAATGATTTCACATTCAATCTACAAAAATTAATGCACAAACAACATAAAGACAATAATTTTTTTTATATTTGTATAATAGAATTTTTGTGACTGAAGGCCAGCATCACTCTGATGTCTTTGGAATAGTTTTTATGTGAACAATCTTCATATAAAACCATTATAATTCCAATACTAATTTTTATTACTTATGTATACTATATACTTATATACTGTATACTAATGTGACACTGAAGACCAGATTAATGGCTGCTGAATATTCAGCTTTGCCATTACAGTAATAAATTACATTTTAAAATATAGACAGAATTTTAAATTGTAATAATATTAAAACATATTACTGATTTACTGCCTTAGTGAACAAAAGCAACATTATTAATGTTGTTATTACTGTTATTGCTTATCACTTTATCTCTTGTGCATCTAGGCCTTGTTAGCCACTGGCACATCTTACCCCACACACACACACATTTCGGTTACAAAAACATTTTCTTTTGAAATTAATAATAGAAATATACAGTACGTAGACATCAGGCACAAGTAGAGCTTAATTTAAAACCTATTTGTGATTTTGTGCTTCATAAGGCATGTCACAGCACAATCCCGCTTAATGCAAAACCACACAATCCAGGACAAAGGATCTGCAATCAACCACTATTATCCAACATCAATGCACTGTAATGACTCTCAAACAATGGTAGAAACAGTTAGGGGTTCGTTTCAAGTATACACACACTCACACACAAGAGCACTCTCTAATGGATGCCAATTGCAGCAGATCTGGACCGCTCTGCTCATCTAATGGTGGGTATGTGCTTTGATCAGCAGCGTGGCACAAACTGAAAATCCTACACAGCGAATGACCAACAACAGACCCATTTAGGATGACATATTGGTCTAGGCTGTCCAAGATTTGGCTCACAGAGATGAATTGTGGTGGGTGGATATTTTTATGTGTCTTCCGCTGTTCAGAGTTTGTTTCCTGTGTTTATAGGGTATGAGCAGTACCGTTCTCAGCGGTGGTTTGTGGATTTGGTGTGCGGTGGCTCTCTGTGTCATTTGAGTGATTTGCAGTGAGATTTGTAGTGATAGCCATCAGATCAGTTCAGCCTCCCCCTGCAGATTATGGGCCGCTATAACTGACGATTATGATGGCAGGTTGCTGTTGGGGAGAGATAAGAGATTACACGAGGCACAAAACTTGATTCTGTGTTTGTGTGTGTGTGTGAGAGAGAGAGTGAATGGGTGGTTGAATACCCCTGAAGTTTTATTGGATGGTGCCAGTGACTCATGTCTTATTCTCTATCGAACCTGCAGGGTCTGACTAAAGACCAACTACAAGATCAGTCGCAGAGCAGCATCTTGTATTCTGTGGTTTTGATACTAAATGATATTTCATCTAAACAGTAGACACAAAATCAACAGATTTTTAGAGCCTATAGTGACTCTGACTTGAATTAAAGTGTTAAGAACGTTAATTGGCAAATGTTTGTAAACCTGTGAATTGACTTAGCTAGGGTGCTAACTGTTCTGAAATGCAAAAAGTGCTGCAAAAGAGGATTTAAAAGCCTAAAAATCACAGATAGCAGTTAACGTCATTTAAAAAATATGCTAAATATTGTTAGCTGAGAACTGCATTGGGGCAGGTTAGATAAGGGTGATTGATAAAAGTGATACTGGTGTGTGCCATCCTATAGTCGGTGTACATGGCCAGCAAAAAGCTGTAGTATGAATTGCATGAAATATATTTGTCAGATATGACAAATACATTTCTGCTTTATCCATGTTGTGTTTTTCGGTGCAGTAGCATAGGCTAAGACTTTAGGTTTGTAAACAATGACCCGGATCCATGACTGACGATCAGTTGTCCCCTGAGATCCACACAGGAAGTATCTCTCATACATACAGGTGCATCATTAGAGTAGAAACGATTGCAGAGCAGTGGAGGACAGTGTCACCTTTCCAGCAACCATATTATTTTACCTCAGGCGGAAAGTTGCCCAGCAGACAGACTACCTGCCAGGCCCCCTGGGGAGCCCACTCTCCTCGTCTCCACTCTCTCTTTCTTCCCTGTCTTCTCGCGTCTCCCCCGAGAGTGCTTTCTTGCCTAACCTCCTGAGTGAGACTCACATTAGCTGACATTTCCAGCAGCTCTGAGTTGAGGCTGCTCCCTGCCACAGAAGAGCAGATTTATCACACCCAAATGTGCGCCACCTGTCTGCCTCCCAACCTCTCTCTCACCAGTGCCACCAGTCACCATTACGGCACGTCGCTCAGCGGGAAGCGGTAATACCCTCTCCGTCTCTCTTATCATAAACAGCCAATGTGTCATTTTTATTAAGGCTGAGACATGAGACTGTGGCTTACAGATCATACTGCCTTGGCAGATTTCACGCTTGACATATGCGCATACGCCGCAAAGTCAAAATGAAACCTGACATATCAGAAGGTATCATTTTAAATCTATTACTTGAACAGATTCGGGACTAAAGAGCTTTGCCGCGTGTAATATCATGCCATGAAGGTGGCCGTACATGTAATAAAAAGCAAAGCGCGATATTAAACACTCACGTCTGCCTTGCATTAATAAAAGCAGGTTGGAATAAGTAATTGAATTTGCTTTGACGTCCCCAGCACCTCAACATGCAGCAAATCCCTTATGTGTGAAAACCTTCATACTTTCTTGTGGTTTTCTCCAACTGCACCTGCGTAAAACCTCGGCTCAAGATTTCTATGACATAGATTCATATTTGAGGTATAAGCGAGGACGACACCTTAATTTGAAGCAGCATCCGTTCCAGCACAGGTTAGAAGCATGTGCAGAACGTGTGCACACAGGGAGACAGATGGCCTGGCACTCAAACAGAAAGGTCACGGAGGCAACAGTGTCCATGCTGGCTGTGCACATTCATTAGGAGGGCAAGAGAGCTGCGGGAACCTCCAGAGCACAAATTAATCAGCTCTGCATGGGATATATGGGGCCTTTAATCCATCACACTCTGCATTCCAATGATATATTAAGGTTATTAATAAAGACAAATTTGGATTGTGTTTCAAACCATGATATATGCACCCGAGAGTAATGTGCCACAATTGGGAGCTATTTATAAGTTAATGAAAACTGAGATATGTGGGAAAAGATGTAATATTCACATTACTTCAAGAGCAAGTGCTAGCTGTGTGAACATATTCTGAAACATTGTCTTTGAAGCAAAGATTTGTGTTGGGGCTGACAAATGAATACAAATTCAAATGTACACGATATGCTGATTAATCAAATGAGCTGCAATTACTCCAAAGAAATTAAAATAAATATGTCAGTATTTATTTATTTATTTATTTATTATATGCATGTACGTGTATATTTAATTTTACATATATATTTTGTTATAAAAGTATTATTATTAAAATGAGTATTTTTAGATATTTACTATAAGCAAGATTATAGAATGTGTTAAAAATAGTGGTGTCAAACAATTAAATCGTGATCAGTCGCATCCAAAATAAAAGTTTTTGTTAACATAATATATTTGTTTAAACTGTGTGTGTATATATATATATATATATTTGTGTGTGTGTGTGTATAAATGCACACTCACAGCATGTATTTTGAAAATATTTACATGTATTTATGGGTATATATTTATATTCATATTAATTACAAAATATATTAAATATATAAACAAAACATATTTTTCTTAAATGTATACATGCATGTGTGTGTTTACACACACACACAAATATATTTTGTGTAAACAAACTTTATGCAATGCTATTAATCGTTTAACAGCACTACTAAAATATATATTTTTTTAAGTTTTTTATTGCATTAACTAATGATAAAGTACATAAATTGCCTATTGAAACGTGACATTGATTTAAAAGTCAGTAAATTAATTTTACATTTCCATAATTACAGAACGTTTTTATTATTTATTTATAACACATTCTAAAAGATAACTATTTACAATAAAGCCGAAGATTTGCTCAAAGTTAATTAGATTAAAAAAGAATTTGATTAGATTAATCAAGAAGAGCAATATCCAACAGATACAGTAGATGTTTATTTCTTTAAAAATAATGGTTATGGTTTATTTTTTTCAAACATAAGCCTATCACTGGCTTACCATCCGAAACACATTCCATTATGCATCTTGTCAATCTGTCAGAGGGAAAAATTTATAAACAATTTTTTATTAAATATTTGGTCTATGAACATGTCACTGGCTGTTACATCACGTCTTGCTGCTTTTTTGGCTCTTCACACCACAAACTATACATATTCAAGACATACTGTCAATTTAAAATCATTTTTCAAGATTATGTTTCATTCCGTTGCACTCTGTCCAGCTGTTTTTGAGTGAGAAAACACATCCAACTGGCAATTGACAGCCCTAATTTGTATATAATTTGCATATAACACATCACTACACATTATTAATTGTTTGGTTGTATATCTTTTTTTTCCACATGAATGCAAAATTTCATCAAAAAAAGACCTCAAAACAAAACTAGGTTGTAAGCCTGGAAGAGAAAAAAAAAGGATCAAGAATTCATATTAAAAAATAGGAGGGAGGGTAATATCGTAGCTTATTCTCACTTTTTTCCCTCATCTCTTTCTATATCCTTTGTGAGTGTGTCTGCAGGCTGTGGCAGGTGAGAATTGGGGGTGAGGGTTCTAAGAATTCATTATAGACAAATGATTACAAATCTCTCTCCAATGAGCTTTTTTAATCAGAGGTGGCAGCGGAGGGTGTTAATTCATTCTGTGGGAGGGAAGGAAGGAAGAGGAGGAAAAGAGATTGGAAGGGTAGTCTCTGTTCTCATGGGCTCCTGTAATTTAACCACCGTGTGCAGGAAGAGAGAAATCGCGCTCATCTCCTTCCCGCAGCCCACCGCACTTAAGTCCACCGCGTCGAGGAGAGCGTTTATAGGCTGATTATGTTTTTGGATCAGAGGGAGAAACTAATTAGATTTGCTATAGACTTTTCAGGGCCTGATTTGATCTCAGGTTGGAAAATCGCCAGAGACTAAAGTGCATTTGTAAATCAGGATTTCGCTGATTTGTTGTGTAAGAAACTCAATCTCGTCACGCATCCTGTCGCAAAGCCCTTATGCTAAGTCCACGTCTTATTTGTTGTTGCAAATGTAAATGTAAGATGTTAATGACACTCAAGCTGTTTACTTAAGCCGAAAATAAGCCCAAAAGACTCGTTCTCCCTCTTTCCGTCCCCCCTGTTCCCTTTATTTCTGTGCGAAAATCTGGGCTTTGGAGCTCAGTGCTGGAATGAGCGGCTCCCAGATGCCATCCCTGCTTAATAGTGTCTCTGAGCTCCCCTCACCACCCAGGTTGGCACCCACTACAAAGAGTGATGTTGGCAGTAGCTGTGAGAGACTGGAGGAGATTACCACACATGCTGCTTCGACTCAGTCCATACTGCATTCGTTGAGGATTAGTCCTCATCGCAACCTACAGTCCTGGTTCATGGCCCGCAGCGGCGCTCTATAAAAGCCCGCTGCCTACCTGGTGCCATCCGTCTGCCTGGTCCATTTATCTGGCTTTATCTGATACGCATGGCCCACTGTTTAAGCCCCAGGGGTGAAAGACACATTAGCAGATAAAAGACGAAGGCTATTGCTTTCATATACGGCTATGGGAGGAGTCGGCCTGGTTTGTGGAAATGGAATCCGAGTGAATGTATATTATTTTATTTTCTCTCATCTGCTTGGACGCTAAGCATGACTGGGTTATAAATGAGAGCGGCTTTATGGTCGATCTCTTGCATTAAGTTGTTATAACGTGTCTATCTGCAACTCAGGTCACATTGCCATTATGATTTTGTGCTGTTATACACCACAGGTTCAGTGTAGTTTATAGGCCAAGAATGGTAGCTATATTCACGTTCACACCAATGCATGATAATGTTCTGTTTAGTATAAGCATGCACAGCAGTTATGGCATCTGCTGATGGATTCTGATTGGCTTTCAATGTTTTTGTCGATCATCAGATAGGGAGTGAGGTCCTTTTCCATGCGATTCCAATGTTATTGTTACTCTGTGCCATTTATGTTATACTTGTGGTGTGGACAGTGCTTTTCTTTAAAAATTTTTATCATAGCACTGTAATTATCCGTCTTGGTTTGAATAGGTCTTAAAATAATAGTTCACCCAAAACTTTTAATTCTGTCATTAATTACTCACCCTCATGTCATTCTAAATCCGTAAGACCTTTGTTCATTTTCGCAACACAAATTAAGATATTTTTTAAGAAACCCTAAAGCTTTCTTTCTTTGCAATAGACAGCAACGCATCTGACATGTTCACGGTCCAGAAAGACATCAGTGATTCAACCTTATATTTGTTCTCTTCTTTTTGTTTTCACAACTTCATAAAATTAAACACTGATGTCAGATGGACTGTTTTAATGACTCCTTCCTACCTTCCTGGACCTTTTTTGCATTGCTGTCTAGGCAGGGTGAATAAACTCTAAAAGTTCATGAAAAATACTTCATTTATGTTCTGAAGATGAATAAAGGTCTTATGGGTTTTGAACGACATGAGATGATACCTCTTTAAATAATAGTTCACCCAAAATAGCTATTTACTTGACTCACTCTTAAAACAAAATACATTTCCTTTAACCTTAAAATTCTACACAATGCAATGCATTATGCAAAATATATTTTATTAATATTAAAATACCGTAAAATTAACATGATACATTTGGTCAAATTTTCACTGATTGTCTTACAGGGTGCAGACAAGAACAGCTGAAACATCCCTCAAAAAGTTTTTAACAGGGAGATGAGCGTGAGTAAATGATTTAATTTCTTGTGTGAACAGTTCATTTGTTATTTGCTTGGACTATCCCTTTAATACCACAGAAACGAGTGAGACCTAATTCATGTATTTTAAACCTCCACTCCAGAACAGTGTGCATTCTAGCAAAACTTTCCAGTGCATCATTGTAATGTACCCCCTCCTCTCTGTAAATAGCTTGCTTTAGACGGATTATTACGAGTGTTTAATGCCACGTGAATGGAGAGTTTAAAAAAACAGAGAAAAGCGAGCCAGATTAAATGGTCCGGCGCGTGAATTGGCAGCCGTCCATGTTGTAAGTGTAAATATAAACAGCATTAAACTAGGGTTGCAAATATTGAGTCCCTTGATACTAATGAGAGTGCTTTGCAGAGAGTGGGCCAGGATTACTGAGAGGCCTTTCACTGGTCTGCTCACTAAATGCCATGTATTGTAACGGGAATCTTGTTTTCATACTGGATGCTTACACAGTTCGCCGCCCCCTCCAGCTGCCTTTCATTCTGACAGATGCAAGCAGATTTTTGCTGAAACTGGATCTCTGTGCAGGAGCATCTCAGTGCGTTATTTTTCCTGTCATTTAGGAGCGAGGCCAGCCTCCTGTGGAGAGGGGGTCCTGCACTCACACACTCAGGCCTGTTATTTCGGTCTGTTGCGGTCTGTTCTAATGACCCCACCCACTCAATCTCGCGCTCGGGAGGGCAGCACGACCGTAAATGTGTTGATGTGAAATCATCATAGCGTGTCAGCATGTGGGCTGCGGTTCTGTCAGAGCACGCGGCTTCTAAAGAACCGGAGTTCACTACACACTAATTAATGAGCTGAACTTTCCAATGATATTGCTCAACTTTCCTGGCAATGGCTATATTTACATCTGCTACGTGGGCTAAGGAGGGTATTTATGGGTAAAAATATTAACCGAGGTGTCATCCAAATGATCTTGATATCCAGTTACCTGAGTGTTAAGAGAAGGTCAGGGAACTTTGAACTCCATTAGGACAAATGCAGTGCATCTGATTTTCTTACCAGGGAGGGCAAATGCATAGAGAACTTTTCTGATTAATGAATGATGAAATGAATGATGTTTTTTTTTTTTTAGTTTCAGTCAAGAAATTATTAGCAGTTTAGGTCCATTCACAGCGAGAACGGTAACTAAACTATAATTAGTGTCCACACCAAGGCATGCTACCATTCTGTTTAGACATGAACTGCTGTTTTGACATCTGCCGCTTTAAATATTCAGCCCTTAAAGTTGGGTGGATTCTGCTATATCGGCTATATCCGTGTTTATCTTTCAACAGCTGGAAACCAGGGTTATATGGATGTGTCAACATCATTATAGCTGTAATGTGTAATGTTCTTACAAAATTAGAATAATTATTTAAATTGAACAGTTAATATTATTGTTATAGTAAGCCTTTTATCAGTAAGTCCATTCCATTCCAATGATGTCATCAGTTATGTCACAGAATAAATCATCATACAGGTTTAAAATGACATCAGAATGTTAAATCTTTTTTGACGAGTTGTTCATGTGCTACTTACATTATAAGTGTCACATGATTTACTACAATTGCTTTCTCAAGTTAATGATCAAAGCAAATATTAGACTGAGCTATACTCTACTGTTTGTTGGCCCATCTGGAGACAGTTTTAAAGTCTATCTGCTCATCTCTGTCTGCCATGGCATGAGTAATGGAGTCCTGCTGAGCTGTAGAGGGTGGCATGAGGATGAAGGGGCACGGCTTGAGGGTGCTGAAAACCAAGCTCTCAGGGTACATGGGAGCCCTTGTCTTTCACAGCAGGGCACTGTTGTCACCTCTTCTCTCTCTCTGTCGTTCCCTCCTCTCCCCTGCTCTCTGTATGTGATAGAAGAGGGCTCTGAGCAGCTGAGGTCAGTGCTGGTCGTCAGCGAGGGGATTGTGTGTCAGCTCTGCCTGCCTGTGTGAGCTGTAAAAGAAGCCCACTTTGGCAGGAACAGCCTTCACACTTAATATGGGTAGCTGACGCAATGAGCTCACAGACCTGTTTTGCCAATATTCCAGAGAATGTATAAAGAAAAGTGTATTTAGTAATACTTTATTTTAGGCACATATAATGCCTTATTTTACATCCCTAATATTATATTATACATGTTCTACCATTCAAAAGCTACATCCAAAAATTTATTATGTATTCTAGTTTTCACATAAATAAATATTAATCAGTGCAACTGTTTTTGATTGATAATAAGAAAAATGTTTATTGAGCACCCAATCGGCATATTAGAATGATTTCTGAAGGATCATGTGATGCTGAAGACTGTTATGGCTGCTGAGAATTCAGCTTTGCCATTACAGGAATAAATTACAGTAAAAAATATATTAAACAATATTAAACATTGTCATAATATTGTAGAATATTGCAATATTTATTACAATAATACAATATTTTAATTATTGATCAAATGAATGCAGTCTTGGTAAGCCTTAAGAGACTTAAAAAATATTTTAAAATGTACAGACCTTTAATGTGTATGCTAATGGTAATATTTAAAAAATATATAATTAAGTATATTAATTAAAACAAGTATATATTCATAAATATTTTAACTAATAAAAAAGTATAAAATCACATTGATTTCAAACAATGAACAACAGTACAGTGTATATATATATATATATATATATATATATATATACACACACATACCTAACACTATTGGCTCACGAGAGTTAACAACTAACCTTTATGTTAAGTGTTTTTAAAACGTAAATACAGTATTTTTAAATATAAATGTAAGCAGGGTTTATAATAAGTGTTTTTTAATACGAGAATTATCAAAAATGAGTTTTAATTACTTTTAGATGGAGCATTGCAGGTCACACTGGACATGTCAACACCATTTGTGGCATGCAGCTCTCCTTTGCCCTTACTCCAAATTCAGCTTCACAATAATTCCATTTCACTTTGACATGCGACCATACTTGAAAAAGCAGCAATCAATATTACACACTGCTTGGAAAAGCCACCATGCGAATATGTGAGTAGCATCAGAGCTAAACGTTTTTTCGCCCCCCTCCCCTGTGGTCCAGAGCAATGTTTGTGTATTTTAAGTGCCTCTGAGAGTATAAAACTAGCAGCAGTTCTAGCAGGCCGGGGCAGACTGCGGGTGTCTGGTATCATGTTGAATTAAAGCACTGTCAACACATTGAGAATGGCAGGGTCACATTTCGTCTCGCTCCCAGCCTGCAGTTATGTGGGCAGATGAACATAGCTGCCTACTGCACATTAGACACACACAATTAGAACCCTGTGATCTGCAATGGGATTGCTCTAGTTTTTGTACTTGTCGTTCGCTTTTGTACAGTTTTGCAAGGTTTGGTTCAATACACGACAATTTTCGATCCAGATTCCCCTCGTCACCGACTGTCAAGCTTTGTTTACCGAATATTCCTCGTAAAGACGCAAAGTGGGATTGAATGCTATTTCTTATTGATTACATCAAATGAGAAAGGATGACATCTTTTGTCCCACTGCATTACCGTCAGTATGAATTATTAAGGATCTGGAGGGGTGGTTGGCGGTTGTTGCTCTGCCGTGCCGTGTTTGAGTATTGATGCGTTACGACACCGCGTCATGTGCTTCAAGGTTGAGAAGCACAGCCTTTCCTTTTCTCTCTCTCTTTGTCTTCCACTCTTTATATCTCTCTCTCGACCACTCCGGGTACCAATCCGTCTTTCTTCCTCTTTATCACTTTACTGCAGGGCCAGGCTTAGAGGAGCTACAGCTTGAGAGTTAGTGAAAATCACTTCTAAAGCCCATCCGCCCCCCTTCTCCTGTATGGATACATAAAGTTCAGCCTTCATCTTATTAGGCTTGACAGCTCTACCACTGTCTCCGGTCACTCATACATTATAAACAGCAAAATCTCTCACCGGAGAGAAAACTGCTGGCCTTAAAGCATGCATGCGTGTTTATCGGAGCCTTACAGGCACTATCAAGCTGAATTATACGTGGGTTGATTTAGTTCTCATGTTCCGCTTTGTTTGTACGATCTGCAGTTCGCTGGTGAGCTGAATATGTGCACACATTGTATTTTTCCCTTAGGGATTGTTGCTTGAAGGTGACATCTGTCTGCGGCTCTGTCAGTGCACTATAAATATGCCTGTGCAGTAGGTGTGTGTGAAAGTGCACGCGTTTGTGTATGTGTGTGACAGAAAGCAGTTGATCAGATGGTTTGGGCTGAGTTCAACTGCATACTTGCTACCCATTCTGTCACCTCCATAGAGCTCTTCATTATTCGGCTGTGGCGGCTCCCTCCTGTATGCAGGTCCGGACATGGCTGAGCCCCAGGCAAAACACAATCTACACATAAGAACACAGGCACACACAGGGGAAGAAACAAACTTTGGCCTGTGTAAGCAAATAAAGTGACTGTATTTGGTACACTGGATGCGGAACAAATAATACACTTCAGTTGCAGGGAAAATCATATTTTATCTAGCACCTTTATCTTTAGCATTTTGGACTTTACTACCTGCTCGGTACTGGATGTGAAATTACACCTTCAAAATTTTGATTTTAAAAAGAAATAAATAGACCCCAAGAATGTGAATTAGGGTTTTACTCAAAATATTGTTCTCAGAATCATATGCATACTGCTGACTTTTGTGATTTCGACTGAAGACTGTTGGCTATCAATATGATAAGCTGAGCTACTATGTCCCACAATAACTTTCTGTTTGTGAAGAGTCACGTGACACTGAAGATAGGAGCAATGAGTGCTGAATATTCAACCATCACAGGAATAAATTACATTTTATATGATACATGATTTAAAAGTGCACAGGTAAGTTAAATTACTCCACATGGTACCTAAACAGCACACTCTATTATAATGGCATAGAAATATTTTCTAGTATCATTTTATTAATTTTTTATACATTTTTGGTCACCCTTTATTTAAAGGTCCAAATCTTGACATTAACAAACCATTAACTACGGCTTTTGCTTTAGTAAACTCCTAATTTGCTGCTTATTAGTAGTTAGTATCTGGTAAGTTTAGGTATTAGGGATATAGAATATGGTCATGCAAAATATGTGCTGTATACGTACTAATAAACAGCTAGTATTTCATTAATAGAGAATAAGCAACTAGTTAAAGGTATAGTTCACCCAAAAATGAAAATGTAATATTTATCTGCTTACCCACAGGGCATTCAAGATGTAAGTGACTTGATTCTTCAATAGAACACAAACAAAGATTTTTAACTCAAACCGTTGCAGTCTCTCAGTCATACAATAGAAGTCAATGGGCACCAAACTTTCCAAAGCTCTGAGAGTAAAAGAAAAACACATAAACCCTATGGTTTGTGATGATACACTGAGGTATTAAGACATGAAACAATAGGTCTTTATAAAAAAAAAAAATTGTTCATTTTGTTTTTACCTCTTATAAACCCCATTCTCCTCCTCTCCGTTTTTTTGCAAAGACCAATCGTTTTGTGTCTTAACACCTCAGTGTATCATCATGAGCCATAGGGTTTAATTTGATTTCGTCTGTATTTTTTTTTTTTACTCTCAGAGCTTTGGAATGTTTGGTTGCCATTGACTGCCATTATATGACTGACAGACTGCAACGGTTTGAGTTAAAAATCCTCTATGGTGTTCTACTAAAGAAACAAAGTCACCTTCATCTTGGATGCCCTGGGGGTAAGCAGATTGTCCCTTTAATAGTAAGAATTGGTCCCTATACATTTTTTATATTATTTTAATTAGATTTTTTGGTTAGTATATTGTGAGTTTCACCATTGCAGTGAATTTATCATCGTGAATGCATTCCTTAGACTGCATCATTTGGCTTCCCTGTCAAGTCTTCATCCCAGACGTCTTTACTGGCTCTGAGGAATGTAAGTACAACCACAATGGCTGTTCTGTCTGTCAGAAAGCCCCATTTGGGGTTAAGATGTGGTCTGTTAGGTCTTGTTGACTGGGTAATGTTTGTATTATCTGAAATGAGGCTGTTTTAGTATGTTCAGCATATGTATTTGCATGTGTGTGGCGGAGTGACAAGACATAGAGACAAATTGTATGTTTCCATTTAGTTAAAGAGTGTGAGTGAAGGTTCTCTGCTGAAGAGAGACGCATTTTCAGTGTACAGCATGTTTGTCAGCAGGTTGCTATACTTATGACCCTCACAATGTGTGTCAGTGTGGCTTTTGCCCCAGCTCGACTTTATACAGAAGAAAAAAAAAGGGCTTTCTTCATGTAAACATTTTCATTGGAAAGATTTCTCCAACCACCTAAGGCCTGCTGTGGTTTTTGGCATAAGAGCTGGGCTCTTGGCATTTTTAGGATATGAGAGGTTTGTCTTGGCTAGCTCGACTGGCCTTATGTCTACAAATGTTCTCTCTGTCTCATTGAGAGAAAGATTAATGTTGATGTTTCGGTCCAAGGTCGAGGGGAAAAGGTAAATTTACCATACGTCTCTAGGGAGGACACATGTTTATACTGCCATCTCTACATAAACAAAAGAGGCACATGCGTCACAGGTGTCAAGCACTCATGGAGATCACAGCAGGCCTGACTCTGTTTGATGGGCAGGGCTATTAAACCTGCACCGTGCAATTTCCATCCAGATTTCTTTTTTTATTTACACTTCAGCTGATTTTTATGTCATGTTTATGGTGTTTTTTTTAACGCATAATAGCTGTAATTCAGAGGAACCGTGTAAAACTGTTTAAAGTGTTGCTGTTCGTTTATGAATAACTGTTTATAGTGTCTACTTCTGAGTCGGCCTTATGAAAATATTGTGTGTAAAAATATTGCACATGAAAACATTGCATAATCTTAAAGTAGAGGGGTATATAGCAATATTTAATGGATTACATAACCCTGGGTCTGCCTTTTATCAGATAATCTAATTTATTAAAGCAACAAAATGCTAGTAAGGGCTTTTACTTTTTCTTCAGGGTCATGAGTCCTGCTCAAGGTTGGAAGAAATAAAAACAATCCCATAGTTGTGGTTTAAAAACCAAATGAAATTTAGATATTTTTGATTCCCTTAGTCAATGAAGATAGAGGTAATTTTGAGGACAGGGACTGCATTTTTGCACTTGCAGGCAAATAAAAATGTTAAATTGTGTGGCCCTTCCTCCCTCTATCCCAGTTCCCCAGCTGCCACGTGGATGTGGGCATGACATTTATCACCAGCATCAAAGCAGAGTAGCTGAATACCCGTCAGTAAAATAGAGGAACAATTTCCCATCTAATCCCTGTCTTCATATTCTTCACCATTTTCAACCTTGACACATCATGCTCACAGAGAACCATTGAGCAGTCAACTTTTTTTTTTTTTACGTTCACGTTTTTTCCCACTCTCTCAGAGTCCTTTGATAATTCTGTGGCAGTGCAATATCTTTTATGTTTGTAAATTAGATTCAGAAGGTCACCGTGCCTCATGTCTCTGTCAGTGAGACTGTGTGGAAAACGGCAAACCTTCCTTTAATCCAGTGGTTCTCAATTCCAGTCCTCGCGCCCCCCTGCTCTGCATATTTTCCATGTCTCTCTTTGTTAACGCACCTGA